>JACTOM010000050.1:378126-861605 GCA_015832385.1 Elymnias hypermnestra
GGGGGGGGGGGGGGGTAGAGCGTGCAGGAAGAGTCGGTCAGTCAGTTAAAAAAATCAGTTAAAAAATCAGTTACTTGGAAATACTCGGTCGCTTCAGAAATGTTTCTGATCACCGATATACATTAATCTGACTATTGATCTGAGTGAAAAGTGTCCTATTTGAATCTCTAACGATTTGTCTGATAATCATTTTATTTTACCAACCTAAGAAGCTGCCCTCAACGAACCTATATAAAGGTTTCATATTTGGTAGGAATTCATTACCGAGTGCAATGTTTTTCCCCATATGGTTTTCTGAGTAACAATCAAAATGCTTAGCTCCTGTCTCACTCTAACCAAGCGTTAATTGCGCTAGCCCTATTTCGGATAAACGATTCCCCCTCAACTCAGTTTTAAGAATGCGATAGATATATACCTTTAAGTGTATATTACGTCACCGAAAACTCAATCAATAATAGATTTTAGTTATAAATAACGTATCCTTAGATTATCATATTAATTTAAATAATAACTAGCTTTTCTCATCTCAAGTTAAACAATTTCAATATTAAATAGTTCAACTTAGATTAGTCTATATTATCACTTCTGTCGGTAAATCCCGAGACGCACAGGATTTTCTATACTATGTTTATGTAATATATTTATTTTAGATGTGTTCGGGTATCGCCTTGTGGTAGGCACGTTGCAGCTGGCGACCGCGCGGGGAATGTATGGATATTTGATAGTTCAGGAGCTCTCCTACATACTCTTGAGGCACACGATGCGGAGGTTTTGTGTCTCGAGTACGCCTCGTCGCCTCGATTACTCGCCTCGGCTTCAAGAGATCGCCTTGTACATGTGTTCTTAGTTGAGCGAGTAAGTTTATAACCATTAAAGTATTATAACATATCATATGAATAAGTTCATTAAATATGGAAAAATATCGAGCAATAATATTACATAAATATTTTATCTTATAAATTATTAGGTACAATAAATTTGTTAGTTGGTGTGTTGCGTTATCATTTTGGATTCTATCATCTGTTACCTAGGAATAATTAAACGGCATGTAATAAAAATAATCTTAAGCCACTAATAAACTAATAGCTCCACTGCTAATTTTTAAAAGGAAAAATTTGTTAGAGGTAAATGATTTATTACTTTTCTACCCTTTGTTTTAATTATATCTTTCTTAAGTATGTTATAATATAGATATATGATTAAAAATAAAAAACTAAGACGTAGGTTGTTAAATGGAGTGATATAATCATCAGATAACGTCTTACTTTATTTTATTTATAATAGCTAAATTGTCTTGGAAACGTAACGGAACGTAACAGTAAACACACAGATTGTAATTTTATGATAATTTTATATTTGCAATACAAAAATATCTTATACCCAAAACTGATTTCGAAGATTAATATTTCGCATAAGTATAATTTAAAGTAAGTGTAGTCGTGCTACGAAATAATCTATATTCTAAAATTTATAACTACACTAAATTTTAGAAATAAAGTAGTCTAAATGTCTATGAATGAAGTTCACCGTTATTAGTAGGGGCCGTCGAGGTAATGTAAAATATGTTGTCAAAGTGATAAATTATTAAAAAATATACCTTTTCCTTTCAGGGCTATCAAATCCTGCAAACGTTAGATGAACACTCGTCTTCCATTACGGCAGTGAGATTCCTAAGTTCAGGAAGTGGTCTGCAAATGGTGTCATGTGGCGCTGATAAAACCATATTGTTTAGGCAACTTCGAACTGTAAGTAGAGTTTTTTGAAGTGGAAATCTCTTCAGCCGTCCTATTCACCTTTATTTTATATATATTGAATGAAATTGAGCCATCATGCGCTGCTGTTTAATATAAACTAATATAGAAAAAAACATACAACAACATTACTTGTACGAATATACATTATATTATTAGATTAGGTTATAAATAATAAAAGTATGTATTAATAAATATAAAATAATGGAATATGTGCGCGAGAAGGTTTGTGTAGTGTCCCTCTAATCTTATTTCAGTTATTATACCATCAATGTCCAACTATCTTTCCTAACTACCTTTATATGATGACTTATTTTCCGTGTAGTTATAGTTATTACTTATTGTTTCATTTTATTTTGCGTTTTTAATTTATTTTATCGACGCTGACCTGTACATTATATAATAAAAGGAAAAGTTGTATAATTAATAGTAAACTTTATCTTCTTACGGAAATAAAAAATGTATTTTAACCTTTGATTTGAAATGTATTTGAATTTTAACTTACACACCCTCTCTCCCTCACACACACACACACACACACACACACATGTGCGCGCGCGATTCGCTCGCACGCATTTACGCACATACACACAAACAACACTTTTGCAAAAAATATACTCTTTTACATTAGATACATAATTAAGAAGAATATGCATAATAATTGATGAAAACAAGGATAATAACAAGGAGACATTCAATGTTTTCTGACATAGGTCTAATAGAAGATCTCTGTCCCTTTGGTCACAAACATCTGTAAACAAACAAATTTTGCATTTCATTATCTATAGAATGAAAATGACAAAAAAAATTTCGTTAACAACGTTTTAATAAATACAGATGACGGTGCCTACCTCGTAAGGAATTAGTTTCTTCTATATTACTGCATATACTGACAGTTTAGCGCTTGACTGTTATCTCACCTTTCTATAAGTGAAATTACAGTCCAAGATGGAAGCGTGCTAACCTGGTAATAGGTAATTTATCTCTTATAGGTGCTACACAAAATTGTATCGAAACGCAAATTATTTGCACGTCTTTGCTGGTAGCCTGGTAACTATTGCAGGCCTACCACGAGTCCAGACAAATTGCATTAATGTTTCCTGCCACAAATCGATCACTGGAACTTCTGTTATTATTTATTTAATACTATACTATAAGTATTTATGTCTATAGGTTCATTCATAGTTATTTCTACTTGCAGTCGCAAGACGGCAGTTACCAGTTCGCACGGGGGCAGAACGTATCTGGCAGAACTACACTCTACGATATGGAAGTAGACGCAGGAGGAAGGCATATACTCACAGCTTGTCAGGTGATTTTTTTAAGTAAAATTTATTTACGCACATTTGAGTTAGGGAATAAGCTGGTGAACGTGACGGGAGCGTTACGAAAACGTAACGAAAGAGCTCCGAATAGGGTTGTCTATAGGGGCATATTAGCTCGGTCCAGATCTTTGGACACGGTTGTCCACCACGTGGCATGCGGTCTTCCTCTTCCCCTCTTCTTGTCTGTAAATTTAGCTATACGAATACAATGGAGCGTAAGTAATGCTAATAAAAAGTTTAACACTATAATTTTATTTTAAATCGTCATCGATTTTTTTTCGTCCCATAACCAAGGGTGTCATTAGTATTATCTTCTGTCTTCGTTTTCGAAAGCGGTCTTCTGATTACTTGTATGTAAATATTACACATATACAAACATATATGGGCTGGATGTTTCAAAATTGAAATTACCATAATGGATGATATCGAAATAAGGCACGGTGATGTGGTGTGTAGAATCGATAGGCAATAGTATAAAAACTATGATAGTTTAATGGTGAGAGAAGTGGGTTCTCGTTCAAAGGAATTGCGGTTTCGAGCCCTGAGGGAGGGGCCGATGAGCTTTTTACTGTGCCTTTCGATAAAGGAAAACATCGTGAGGAGTCAGTCTGGGCTATGTGTAGCCTGACAACTCGCAGCAGAGCAATGTAGTGGGTCTATCTCTTATCAGTGGACCGGCCTGTGCCCCGTTGTGGGACATTAATAGGCTGCCACTTATAATATAATCGAATAGTAAATACTTAAAAATAGGGAAAAGTGCTTGTTGTATGGAAAAGCAATTATTAATTTATAAATGTATTCGCAGGATCGTAATGTTCGTGTGTACAGCGCAGCACACGGTAGACATACGAAAACATTCAGAGGTACCACCGCAGAAGACGGCACACTTATTAAGGTACTTTTTATTTATACAGCATAATTTATTGAAAACTATTTTAACGGGTACATACCACGATGACGTTTTTGAATTTTGTCAATATTTCAACCCAGTTGCATAGATCTCGGTCACGACGTAACTGCTGTTAGGTGGTTGTGTCAAGCTGTCAGGGGCAGAATCTGTCTACACAACGTTTAATCCTTTTACATTTCAACGGACCCAAATCCATTTTGCGGCATACTACAAAACAGTTTTCAATTAGTCGATAAACCACGAAAATTGAAGTTTATAACAATTAGTATACAGTTTAAGTATGTAATATAAAAATAACAGTTTCTTTTACTAAATTTCGAAGGCCTCGCTGGCGCAGTGGGACGAGTACTCTCCTTGCTAGCAGAGGCCCCGTTTTTTTTAGAAAATTTAGAAAATTGTCATTTCAAATTTGTTTGAGTCTGGTCTGGTGGGAGGCTTCGGCTGTGGCTAGTTACCACCCTACCAGTAATGTCGTACTGCCAAAACAAAAAGATTTGTGTACCGGTATGACGCTGTGTAGAAACTGTAAGGGGTATATCGCCTCTTACCCAGATTAGCGCGCTTCCATCTTAGACTGTATCATCACTTAGAGAGAGAGATCACAGTCAAGCCCTAAACTGTCGCCAATAAAATAAAAATAACGAACTTGATCCAAGTATCCAGTGCAGCAAACTGTTCTGAATTCGACAGTAATTATTTTAATGAAGCCAATTTTAACTTAACCGAAAAGAGGAATTTCAAATCCCCCTCGTATGAGTTTTAATGTAATAACTTGAGTATTAAAAAGGCTACTTTCTTCATATTTTTTTGTAAACATGAAAGCATTATAAAGTAAAATTTAATATTTTAAAATTATAAAGTAACATCCCATTACCTTACATTGTGCTCTAAGTGAAAACGACGACTTCATTAGTATATATTAACATGTTTATATTTTCATAATATATATGTAGTTTATCTATCATTTATAAATATACTGTATGTATGTAGTATATGTTTGTAAAAAGTGTCTTTAAACGTCCATCGCCTACCTTTACGTTTACTATCTTTGTATGCTCTTAGGGTTGTCTGGAAAAGAGCGCTATAAAGCGATAAGACCGCCTTTTGTTAAGCTTCTTAGTATAAGTTTTACTCTAGTTATTA
Source organism: Elymnias hypermnestra (assembly GCA_015832385.1). Lineage (NCBI taxonomy): Eukaryota > Metazoa > Arthropoda > Insecta > Lepidoptera > Nymphalidae > Elymnias > Elymnias hypermnestra. The sequence goes on from JACTOM010000050.1 coordinate 383,256, forward strand.
TGTTATAGTGGTGTAAAATAAAGTGAATAAATAAATAAAAATAAAGTAACGTATTCTGTTTCTATCGTACTGCCTCATTGGTTAGAATGTTTTACTACAGACATGAGGAACTGGGTTCAAGTCCTGGGTCGGGCCATTTCGAAACCAATATTCCGTTTTCTATTAAGATTTTATCACGATAATCTTTTGACATTTAGGGCCGGAAAAGTGAATAGGATTATTTTACTTTAGAATAAAATGCTTCATAGGAAATTTTAAGTGAAAATATGTCAACAGACTGAGCCACAGGTACGCATAGGGTGTTATTGCAAATGCAATTAAATAGTTACATAATTTTGTTGATTACGTTTCAGACGTAGTTTTTAATTAGTTTACATTGGGCTTATATTTTATTTTATTCCTCTAGGTAGCGTTGGACAGCAGTGGAATTTACTTGGCTACTTCAAGTACAGACAAAATTCTCAGCGTTTATGATTATTACTCCGGGGAATGTATGGCGACTATGTATGGGCATTCTGAGATTGTCACTGGTTTGAGGTAAGTACCATTTCTATTGTTTTTTACTGATGATTAAAGTCAACAATAAAAACAATTAAATAAATATATAAAAATACTTGCTTTCTCAAGTTTCTGTAATTTATCGCTTTTAATAAAATAGGTAAATTATTAATGTGAAATTATTTTTATTGATGTGAAAACTTCTTTAACATCGTTGTGATTTGAAATTCGATGAAACTAATGTAGATATAAATTACCTAATACGGTGTCCGGCATGTGTTGCAATGGCGCAATGTTTTTTTTTATAATTTGCGAAGGTTTCTTCTACCACGTGTGAATTTCTTAATTTATACACAATAACGATATTATTATATCTTATATTGTTCTTTCCAGATTCACTCCTGACTGTCAGCATTTAATATCAGCGTCAGGGGATGGTTGTATATTTGTTTGGCGCGTACCTCACGACATGGTGGTCACCATGCGAGCTCGGCTGGCACAACAAGCTATACGGCAGGGGAGGTAAGCAAAAAATTTAAAACAGTCATTAAAAATAAACTAACAGTTTTACACACGCACTCATCGACACATAAACTCGCACGCATTCACGTATATACATCGTTGTTTTGGAAAGACAGTGTCTACATAAAAAAAAGATTCTACAGGTGACTTGTTTGAATTTTAAAACTTTTTTTTTTACATAAACAAACGTGTTTATAATATTTTGTGATACGATGTACAACATCTTATTTAATACGAGTTTTCCTATATCCTAGATTCTTTTAATACACCAATATACAGGCGTCTGACAAAATACAGTTCATACACACACTCACCCTTACATAAGATGCATGCACACACACACACACATTTGAATTTTAAAATTTAATCGTAGTACACACAAATAAGTACAATATAAAATGCATAAACGTAATCAGTCGTATACAAATAGAAAACATTTACGTAAAGATACTTATATTTTTTTATATATACACACCGGCATATTTAGTGGAACATAAAAAAATATTTGATATCAGTATCATATAAGGTTATGATACTGATATCAAACCTTTATTTTTTTATGTTCCGCTAAATTTGCCGGTGTGTATAGTAGAACCTCAATTATCCGAACTAATTAGGGTTACGACTAGTTTTAAAACGGGATTTTTTTGGACGAGAACATAAACAACACTTTTTGACATAAAATCAGTACATACATATATTTTAATTAAAAAAGATTAGGATAATTGAGCGTTCGCATAACTCCATCCTTCGGATTGATGAGTGATCGGAAGGAATGATCGAAGTGAAATTGTGTTTTTAGGAAAGTGGCGCCCACCAACGGCATGTCGGGATTGGAGAGTGAAACGGATTCTCATTTGGGATCACCACCACGAGAGATTACTGCAGATGACAAATTTACCACACCGGTGGTGCCTGATTATACGTAAGTTTCAATTGAAAGCAAAGCTTGTTGTAATAGAAAGACTATTTGGTTTAACTCTCTTTATTCTCCTTCCTTATTCGTTTTGTACTTTAACCAATATTTCTCTTTGATATCTTTAAACAAAACAACACTTATAGTGCCGTCCCATTCATCTTCTTATATGCTCGTATGTTCAAAATAAACTTCATTTATTCTAATACAAAAATATGTCGACAATATTGCAAAACTTAATAGCTCGAATAAAAGTCTTCAGTTTAAAATTTCGTATTTTCAATTTTCATTCTAATACATGCATTTGAGTACGTGTGTTCGAGTGAGAGAGAGAGTGTGTGTGTGTGTGTGCGTGCGTGTGTGTGTGCGTGCGTGTGTGTGTGTGTGTGAGTGTGTGTGAGTGTGTTTGTTTATATATATTTTCATGTGAAATAGTTTTAAGTTAATCTAAATTTTAAACTTTAAAGTTATAATCATATTTTTTATGGCCTGCCTAATTTCTGTTTTTATATTATATAATATTTCGTACACTTGTTGATTAACATCTGAACTTTTAGTTTAAAATGTGTATTTTTCAGCCTTAGAATAGGTCGTCTTCCATCGTGGGCTAAGAAGAGTCTTGGTGATGAGCTGTCATCTGACTCTCCCCGGGCTGCCCCTGGCCAGATGCCGCCAACACCGCCTGCCAGAGGGAAATGGGCTACTAGAATATTGCCTCAACCAGGTGAGTTCTCTTTTGACAGTTGAAAATTTGTCTAATGGCTTTAAATAAAACAAAGGTATATATTTGGATTAAAAAGCACTGCGCTTTTAAATAAAAGTGCGTTGTCGTTAGACTATATATTTTAAGGTGAAATAAAAGTCAAGGTACAGTTATTGATGCAGTAAAATAAATCTTCATAAAGGACATTTACATTTATATAGAGATGAATAATGTTGGTCTAAATTTATTTATAGATAAACGTGGCGATTCAGATGGGTCTAAAGACAGTTCCATAGATAGCGGCACCGACACAAGGTATAACGACAAACGAAGAGAGCCGGGCGGCAAGCAGGTATGTTTTATTTATGAAAAAAGATATTGAAACAGTGTTTGCATTGTCTTTTGTTCTTAGTGTTAAATGTCGTTTAAATGTTCAAAAATATTTTTTTTTCGATCGCACCTTACTGAATCAACTTTATTATAATTTTACTTGAGATTTTTATTTGTCCTTATTTCTATGCGATTTTATTAACTTATGTATTACAAAGTATTTCCAGAAATTATTATTATTAAATATAAATTTGTTTGCAAATTGCACTAAAAGTATTTGATTATTGTGCACAAATGAAAAGTTACTTTTTTGTTTTTAATACCTTTTTTTGTTATATTTAATAAGCATTGAAATCTTCGCAAATGTCTCGCACTGGTACACTTAAAGAACTTGCTAAAGTTCTTCGTAAAAATTTTCATTTCAATAAAATATTAAAATTTGTACGCACATTCTTGCACTTACACTTATTACAAAAATTTAATTAAAATACATAATAATTTCTTATCTACTTCTCTCTTAGAATAATTATATTAATACAGTCACTAACTTAGTCTGTCTAACCACTCACAAAAGCATTTTGGTGAAGGTTTTATTTTAAATAACTGTTTTTTTTTTGTATAATAATCTATGTTTAAAATCCGGAAATTACATTTTATACACATGTGTTTGAATGTAAATTTTTGGATGTAATGGTTTTTGGTTACTTTTATTTTAGTACGCTTTGAATTTCATTTATTTTTTATTTAAATCTATTATCTAATTGAAGCATGAGAACAGAAAGTAAAATATGAAAATTTAAAAGCACTATGAAAATGTTAATAATTTTTTTTTATGCACTCCCAGTGTGTTAACAAAATGGTCCCTCAAGCCGTATAATAATAACCAAGTCATTATTAATGTATGTGTTACATTTCTGGAATAGAAAATGTGTTATTTGACAGAAGTAGTATAGCATTTTATATATATATTATTGTCTACATGTTACATTACCACTATGTGTATATGTAGTTATCATACTCTATAACTTTAAATATCTAGTTTTCTTATCAATTAGATTTTGAGATTATTGTAAATGGTGTTTCCGTCTTTCGAATTAATAAATGAAATTCAAATCGCGTTTTTCATGCATATTTCACAAGGTTGTGGTCCTTATTCCTTGTAAAATAGAGGCCGAAATCGCTCAACTTATCTCAACTGCCTCGCGTTGAAGCGCTCTTCCGCAATTTTGACGCCACCATGAAAACTACGTACGATATCTTGACAATATCGCCGAGAGTCGAGAAGGTTTTATTTTTAGTTTATTTTTATTTATTTGGCATTGTGATACTTGCTTTTTTTGAGTTCATTTTACGTTGTGTTCGTTTCGCAGACACGTTTGTTGCATCTATGTTTTTTGTACGCAATTCGCATTGTGTGTCACATGTTTGCGCTATCACGTTATTTACATATCATTATCATATGGTATTATTGAATTTTCTGTAAGCATCTTTATTTCAAAAAGCAATATTTTTGTTTTCCTTCAATCCGTTTAGCAAGGGCTATTCAAATCACTGATTATTGTTTTTGCTCTTGTTTTAAAATATAAAATGAAATAGCATATACAGAGTTTCAATATTTCCTTTGAACTACGGTTTTTATTATTTTGACAGATTTTATCCTACTGACTGTAATTTCAATATACTATTAGTAATTATATATTATGTAGGAATGCATGAATTTCGTTTAGAAGCCAATTGCATGTACTAACACTAATCAGATTATTTTATATAAAAAAAAAAACAAAAAAAATTAAAAGTACGTGTGCGTTTACATATACAAATCTGAAACTTAGATTTCCGAGATTTAAAGGAAGGGAAAAGGGGAGGTTAGGAATTTAAATAATTTAATGTTAAATATATTAAATAGAATGGATAAAGACGATTACGGCTTTTTTAATTAAAAAAAATGTTATTTTAATTCATACACGCTTTTCATTATGCATCGTCCACTTCATACTTCTCTTATTGCTGCTTTACTTCAATAATGATTTGTTATGTTTAATATCAGACTTCGAAATTTACATAAGCGAATTCTTCCCATTTGGTTATACATTTGTTTTAAATTGAATATCATTTATTTTAAGTAATAATGGTATGTATAGCATGAGGTATATTGCAAAAATATATAATAGTATACTATATAAGTAAAAGGTGTTGGGTTATTTTATACACACATATTAATTATTTCAATTTGTCTTACATCTTTTATATGTAAACAGACTAATTAAAAATACATTTATTAGATATTTTAAGTGTAATTTTTTTAAACAGTAAAGTTTCTGTATGAGTTTAGAGTCTAAATAGGATTTAATTGATATATTATTGAGAAATTTTATTACAAAAGCAATTAAAGCTATTATTTTTGCTATCTAACCTCTGTATAAAAATTTGTAATAAAAATATATATATTTAGGATGAAACCTATTTACCTATATTCAGGTAAATCGTGTTTGAGAATAATTTCTATTTGCGAGTACAACAATTACAATCGCCATTTTAGAATTTATTTCACGATTTTCTTTTATACATGGCACGCTTACATTTTTTTCACATATAAAATTGTATGTTTTAACAATAATTTTATATTTATATTAGTTTCTTTTATTTTAGCTTATTTTTTTATTTTTGCGGTATAGGTGACCGTAAATTTATCGAAAAATCGTACTTCGGACGCTCGAACACGTCATCACACAGACGACTCCTCTCTCGGCAGTTTTAAATTTGAGGTTTGATTTTTTTTTTCATTTATAACCCATTATCGAACTTTATTTATGATTTTGTTGCTATATTTAAAATTGTTTTCTTACGTATCTTCTTGAAAAATTATATTAACTGTAGACTAAGAATTCCTTACGTGTATACAATAATAGTATATTTTGCACCTTGGGAGAAATTACGGCATTCTCGCCCGCGAAGTTTGTGCTCAATTTTTTCCCGCGATGCGTATACGATTTTTTCTTACAATGGGTTGAAGTTCCATGACACTTCCAAGTTCCCCTGTATGACTACAATTTTCTCATATTTTAAGCTCACTTCGGTAAATAATTCGTTGCTAGGTTACCAAGAGGAAAAGTGAGTTGGGCGTATGCGCGCCTGTGAATCTAAGCGGGATCGAATGAAAAATTTATATCCCACAAACAGGGGCCGAAAAGCGAATTTTTCATCCCGCATTAAGAAAAATTAACTTTTTCAATTAGACATTTGTATGAATGTTTTTATTTTCGAAATTTGCTACAGGATCAAGAGTCGACAGAACATGATGGAGATATCGAAGACATTTCTGATGGTGAGAGGACGTCGTCGTCGGAGAGTAGGAACAGACCCACATATTATCCTGGCAATAATGATGATGACACTCCAAGGTCGGTTTCTTAAAGGCACTTTATGATATAAAAATAGTTGTTCCATTACTTGTTTTTTAATTTAATGAAAAATTATGTTAAATTAAGAATTAGTTTAAGTACTCGTATATCTATGTACATTAATAAACGACTTTAAAGTGTATATTTTTGATATAATAATAAACAACTTTATAGTAAATTTAAACAAATGGTAAAACTCCGACGACAGGAGATCGATCTATGATAAAAAAAATTGCTACACTGGATCTTCCTGCTCTACTCGCGCTATTCCTAAACTCCAACCCGGCACCTCTACTCTGATCATTACATCAATGAATATTTTAAGATTCTTTTTTATCTATAGCGAGTTTATGGTGAATGCGATGGATCAATTGGAGTTGCGTCAATCAGTGCGGCGAGCTAGGCGATGGGGAGCGGAAAATAGATTAGATATACCCGCAGCGTCGACTTCTCTTAGCGGCTCTCCACATGATTCAGATGATGACGAGGTAAATAAGATTTCAGACAGTACGCACTTCAAATGAAATACACAAGATCTAATATTTATACTAACACACTCAAATATATATAAACTGCCTCATTGGTCTAGCGGTTAGTATGTTTGACTACATACATGAGGTCCTGGATTCGAGTCCCCTGGTCTGGCTAATTTAAAAATCAATATTGAGTTTTCTTTTAAGATTTTTTTAATATTTGCCCGAAGTTGGGAAGTTGGCGGTATGATCCACCCCAGTGCCTCGGAGAGCACGTTAAGCTGTCGGTCCTGCGCGTGATCTCTCTCCAGTCGTGTCGGATTCCCGTCATATCGACTTTAAGAGTGAAGGAATAGAGAGTGCACTTGTGTACTATGCATGCCAATCCACAGTGGAGCAGCGTAGCGGGTCTATGCTCTCAAAAGCCTCGCTCCTCGGAGTGAGTACACCTGTGCCCAGCAGTGGGACGTTAATGGGCTGCTACTCACTTACTCACATATACACCTACAGCCATATACCTACACCCACATAGGCAATCGCAAACTCTCATACAATAATATTAACGATTTTTAATTTGCATATTTTTTTTGTATTGTAAATTCTAAAAATAATAATATAACACAGATGACGGAGGTCTACTTATACAGGTATTTATTTTAGCTTAAAGAAGCCATTTGCTACCAGATGTTGTTGAGGATGAAAACTACACTTTTATTTTATAACATGATTTATATATAAATATATTATATGTTACTTTCAGATTACAATTTCCCGCTAATAAGACGGGTTAACACAAAGTTTGGCCAACTTTGAAGCACACAATTTTAATAATTCTAAATTATGACATCATAGTTATACGAAAAAAATGTATTTGGGATGAAAAAGTTTACTTTTGCTCCTAGAAAAAAGTTTAAACGACTATCGTTACTACGCGACATTTTACTACACACACTATCTTATATATCACAAAAGCAAACTTTATATGAAATAAAGGCCTTTTCGTTTTTGTAAAAAAATCCTAAAATAAACCTCAAGACCAATAACGATAGTTTTTGTTGAATTTTGTGACCAATTATATTTATAATATAGAACCCGTTCCCGTTTCTGATTAAAGTTACTTTACGTTTTATTATTGTTATTAAGGTTTAGGTCGTTAGTAATGATTCATTATCCTCATTGTTAGATATAATATTTTGTTACTTCTCTTTTACTACATTTACAAACGTAATATAATGTATTATGTCAAACATGTTTTTTGAACTTTTCAGGTGTCAACACCGTCGGGTGATAATGCGGAGAGGAATCCGCTGTCTGGTTCCTGTGAGTCCATAGACACTGCAGGTCGCCGGGAGAGCTATATCAAATCTGCATTTGACAGCCTCAGTGGTCTTGAAGCAGATACACATACAACGGGTGATTAAATAACATGCTTCTTCGACTTATAGTGCCTCTTCGATTAGCGAAAGCTGGCAGTCAACTTCCCGTGTCCTTGTCTATCCTTAGAGAGGCGGAAAAGTTTGGCGTCGTTTGTTACACCTACCCACTGGAAGATGTTTCTCAATCAAGATGTTTTTTTGCAGCAAAAACATATTTTGTCAATCGTTCCCGTCAATATGTCTTATAGGATATTTGTATCTCTAGATAAGCCACTTTTTACACCTCGATGGTTTGAAAAGGTTTCGAATTTTGCGCCGCAGAACTTCCACATTCGAGACCTTTTCCTTCCTTCTAGCTAATGTCAACATAGTCTTTGAAATAGATTCGGAGTAGTAATGTTTCAAAACCAGTCGATCGGCTTCATTTGTAATTATCACTTTTAACAAGTCGTAGGTGACAATACTTAACGACTTAACTTATTAGGAATTATAAGATTAGACAGGACGCCGTTGTCACGTTGTTATTTACAAAATAATATTTCTTTTTGTTAATTGTCTTATAAATAATTGAAGTTCTACTTTGTTAATCTTTTGTACATTTGTTGTGGTAAATACAGGACACTCTGTAACGTATTTGTAATATCAAGGACTTATGTACATAAAAAGCAAATGAGTAAGTTATAATCGAGATTCTTTTATACTCAAGGAGAGTGAATTCAATAAATCCAGAACTTTTACTTGTAAAATATTATTAAAAAAAAAAAATTTTCTTACTTCTCCGGTATCTCCATGGCTAACCAAAACATTTTATAGACTGTTTTTATGCCAGTCCATGCCCTTATGTCATGTAGAATTTTTCTTCTCACTCCTTTTTTTCTGGCAATTTTCCCCGTTATTATAGTTTGTCGCAGGCAAAACCTAGCATAGTGTTACATATGACATGTCACGCCGCTCGATGGTTTTTACCAATTAAATTAAAATTTCTTTAACAGGCAACAATTCAATATCAGCCCAACACTTGTCCCGCGGACCAGCACCGCGAGTAGACCCCGAGGCCGCTCGAAGGAGGGAAGAATTGCAAAGGAGGATATTGGAAACTAGGAGGCAATTAGAAAGTGTAGGTGTATTTACCATATCTATATAAATTCCACTTCTCACCTATTTATATGTATCATATTGTTGAGGATAATGTGGATTGCAATATGTATATTAATATGAATTCAACAGGTGGCGTTCCGATCGAATCTTAAATCGAGTCAGTCAACCACCGACCTATCATATATTCCGGAAAAAGACGGTTCACGTCGCAGTAGGCCAATTTCTATGGCTATACCGAGTAATAGTAGACCTTATGGTAAGTGATACCTAGTTTATATTATTTATTATATCTACCAAAGTTCGTCAACATTTCTATATTTTATTCAATATATATCAAATATTCAAAATGATTATAAATTTCTTAAAAATAATTCTTTAAACTATAGAATATGCCCAAAATGATAACGATAGTGACTTTTTTTGTTTACTATGCGTTTATATTAAATGTTTGTGGCATGTATCGATAAAATATCAATATTAATGGTATTTATGTATCAATAATAAGCAAATTTAATCCGTATTGTATCCACAAGCACATACATTGCAAATATGGCCGAGTGAACGTATATTGAATACTGGAATATATAATATGGATAAAGAAAAATTTTCCGTATAATGTGTTGTGGCTAATTATAAAAGTTCATATTGAATCGTCATAGTATATATTTTTAATAAATTATTATTTAAGATTAGATTGTAGATTTGTCATCAAACGCAATTAATCAAAAGAATATTTATAAATAGCCACAACTAAACAAAACTTGCTATACAATAATTAGCGATATTTGATTATATCGTTAAAGAAATAATGAGTTGTTTACTAACACAAATTTATTCCCTTTTAATGCTGACCAGGATTTTCTAACCCTCCTTGCCAAGAAGAAAATCTTGATAGCCTATCAACTAACTTTTTCGATAGCTTAAATTATCAAAATATGAATTTAGACTTTCGAAATAAGAACCCGTATGCTATTCCTGCGAATTTAAATCATAGAATTCTGCCCGAATATTTTGATCACACACCACCATACGTACCGCCAAGAGTTAACTTAGAATCCAATAAGAACCAAAAAAGAAATATCAACCTTCCGATAAATACTAAGCCGGTCCTGTTTCAAGATAGTGTACCACATAAACAGAGCATGTCATTCACAGTTGATATGAGTAAAAAGCCGGCGTCCAAAGTTTTTAAACGTCTTTTTCCAAATGCGTGTGAAGAAAAAGAACCTCCAAAGTTGCCACCACGAAATTTCCATCTAAATCTGAACGAAAAACCCCAACCGAAAACTCCGAAACCCAATGCCAGGAGTATTTTTAAAAATTATAAGTCATGTCCAGTTTCACCTGTCTCAGAAGAATGTAAATGGGCGGACAAGATTGCTCATCATCAAAATAACCAGAAAACAGATAAATCTAAAGAACACGTCATTGATGCCAAGAAACGCAACTCTCTTAGTTTTTTCATAGGTCTTGATAGTAAGATAAAAGACAGCAGGAATATTGTAGATACTATTAAGAGTGATACAGAGAAAATGATTGCAGAAATAACTAAAAAGTATGGCGACTTGGATGAATTTGAGCCTAATATTCAAAGTGATTTGGATTTAAAACCAACTAAAGAGTTTGTAGAAAAAGATGATGGAAATTTCTCATCAGATTCTCTTGAAGATTGTAGTTTGAGCCAAGATGTCAGTTGTAAAAACAAATTATATTCAAAGAAAGTTTGTAAAAAACATAATAAAAAAACCAATATGCCTCGAAGAGCTATTTCAAATTATGAAATTTATGGGACATACGATAAAAATAAAGTGCCTGTGAAAATGTTTACCTCTGAAAAAAGTTCTACTTTGCCTCGGAATATGCCATCAAATTTAGATGATATTATTGATGAAGATAATAATTTAAATTATAATATGTACCGATGTCAAAGTGTTTTAACCAAAAGATGTATAACTCGTTCTAATGAGTCTGTTTTGAGTGACCATTCTAACTGCTCGAGTGTTTCTAATGAAATCTTTCTTAAATATGGAAATGAGGTTGCTTTCCAACAAGCAAAGTTTTCTGACAGTCGGTACAATTTAAATGAATCACAAAATTGTTCTTTCGAAAATATCAACGAACCTGATCTGAAATATTTAGAAAATCACAGACATAGCAGTGCTAGTTTCTTTTTAAATCAGAAGAAATATATGAAGTCTAGTTGTAGTCAAGAATCAATTTTATCTGACGAATTGCTCGATAATGAAAATCATATGTCAAGAACTAATTGTAATTCCTTGGAAAGTGTTTTATCCGATGACTCTGAATGTACTAAAAGTGCCCCTTTGGAAATGTTGTTTGAAGGGTCCAGACCACCTAGACATAAGAATAATCCTATGGGGGTACCAAGTAGCAAAAGCTGTTATGAGTTCGACAATACATCTAAAAGTTATGGCTCTAGTCCAAATAATGTGCCATATTTAACTGGTTACATGTATAATAACTATCTTTGTGAAGGACGTAGTACAATGATGGAACGCAATGATCAAACTCCTGTCATCATTAGTCACAAACCAGCAAATAAAACGTGTGGATTTGATATTCCAGTGGGCGATTTTACTGGTCATAAAACTGTTACGCGTTCAAAAAGTTTATATGACTCTGCCTCGAAGCAACCACCTCCAGCTAAAAATATTGCATATTATTTTGATGGCAACAACATTCAACAATATCCCAAAGAAAAGAAAAATGTTGACGAAATACCAAGATTGAATACATTAGATTATATGGCAAATACGAGCAAATCACTGCAGCCAAAATTTATAGATAAACACAAATACAAAAGTCAAATGGAAGGCTGTGACTCAAGTTCAATGGTTAAGTCAAAAAGCTGTAGCTTTGAAGTAGTTTTAGAGCCCGCATCCAAACCTAACCCTTTAAAAAATTTAATGGAAAAGCGCAATTCTCACGTAAAAAAGAATTTAGAGAAATTTGAAGAACAAATACGAAAGAACACGCAAACTAAGCTAAACAAAAATCAATTAAATAAGGAAAAAGCAAATATTTCTAAATATAATAATGCAACAAAGAGTCTTGAGCGCGATTCAAGTCAAAAGAATAATAATGCCAAAATTACTATGGAGTTTGTGCCACATAAACCGCCGAAACCAATAAAAAGAACGTCTTCCATAAAATTAAATAACAGATTAAAGGCTGGTTTAGATAAATCTGCGCTTAGCTCTTCCATAACTTCTCAATATAAAGCTAAATTAGATGGACTTCAAAATAAAAATTATATGTCTAATAGAAAGCAGGAAGATAAAAATTCCAATGTTGAGGATAATCACGATAATTCCGAGAAAACATTTGATGTTTTTGTGAAAGAAAAAGATGTTAATGAGAATAGATCAGAGATGCAAATGGATAGTCTAGAAGTATATGCAATGCAGAGAGCAGAAAAAATGGCCCACGTGAGTATGGATTCTTTAGATGTCATAGAGGATTCGCATGAATTTACTAAAGATTCTTTAGACTACTACGTTGAACAAGAGAATAAATATTCGAGCAAAACTATTAAGGATCAAACAAATTTGAAATTTGTCAAGAATCAATTTGATAAACCGGTTCCTTCTCATAGTGGACAAATTTTAGAAGCTAAAGAAAATATAGCTCCAGGAAATGACGATTTTAAAAAATACAAATATATTGAGCGAAAATTAGAGATAATTAATAAATTGGTAGAGATGGAAGAAAGGAAAATATTGCAAGAGAAAATTTTAAAAGAATGGCGAATGAAACCTTTGAAAGCCAATATTAATGATGGAAAAGGTGTGGTTAAGATCCTGTCTAAAAAATTTGAGAAACTAGCAACGAAGCAAAGTACCGCTCCTAACTTTGCATCTCTCACTTTGGAAGAAGCGGACACGGACTCTGAAAATACTGATACAAAAGAAATAAAAAGAAACTTAAGTTTACCAGACATATTGGATACAGATCAAATTGGATTAACTGTTGAAGGTGTAGATGTATCAAATGATGCTGGAAATGAAAGCATTGAAGTAGAAGAAGACGAACCTACTACACAGTTAAATAATACTTTTCAAAACGTATCGAAACTGCCTAAATCGCTACCTCAACGAGTTTATAATGAAATGGTAATACCAAAAACAGATGTCCATTTAGACAGTGAAAATTATGAATCGTCGACAACAAGCTCTAGTTGTACAAATTCACCTAAAAGGATGTCCTTTTACGGGTTTAACAGACCCAAGGTTCCGTTTAGGAAAATAATTCGAGAACCGGCTCCGAGATTGTATGCGGAAAATCAATATGGCGCGTCCTCTAGTAGGCCAAGACCGGCTATAAATAAGGGTTATGTTCTTAGGGGGTTAGTTCGAAAGTTGCCCATAACACCTGTCCTACCATCGAAATTCTCACCAATAACAGGTTGGACTCGCATGTGACTTAGATGTCGTAGCGATCCTTTATTTTACGCCTCGTTTTAGATTCCGATTTCGTTTTTATGCGAAGCTTCAGCTGTATTGTGATATCTTGTGAATAATAAGTTTTGTTTAATATTAATTCACAACTCATCACGAACCATGGCTTATATCGATGTTGGCATGATATAATTTTTATATTTGTGTTTTAGCGCACGATTTTGTTATATGGTTATTAAAATGAGATTGCTTTTGCCTGTATCTTAATTTTGTCAAATGGGTTAAATTGAACAAATAGAAAACATTATTTAATTAAATATTACCATCTATCAAGAGATAAATTTAGATCTATATATACTCTTCGTTAGGTTATGTGTCGTTTATATTGAACTATTTCGTTGCAGTCAGTGTAAACATGCATGCATGTTTACTTTTTAGCTTTTCCGTTCGACAAATGACTGTGAACGTGAAAAAAAGAGTTATAAAGTGCGTGCGTACAAAGTACACATATCAGAAGTGAAACTTCTTTGGCAAACTAATTTTTAAGTCTTGTTTATATACAAATGTAAAACTTTAGCTTTGTTAGGAATCTAATGAATTTTATTATCATTAAAAAGTGTTGAAAATTAATACAAATAATTTATTAAAATCGTAAACGACGAATTGTTTTTAAAAATGCCACATGTTTTTGTTAATATTAGAAAATATTCATTAAATTTTGATTTTGAATTTAAAATTTAGTAAATAGAATTTATGAAATATATTTGATGAAAAATAGTATATTAAATCATGAAATGCCGAGTGGCAAATTAGGATGCTACATGTTATTTGCAAATATTAAAAATACCTAACCTTCAAACGAAGTAGCATTAAAAACGCTGCACATCTTTGTGACGCCTAAAGAAGTTTCACTTCAATAATATAAGCTCTTTCCGTCGTTACATTCAAATATAATTAAAAATTCTACTTTCTAAGTACTCATTTTATGCGATGGGTGTCATCGTATATACGCAAAATTTTCAATTATAATTATATCAGTTCCAAATAAACGCTTGTTAAATTTTTATATGCCATACATTTGACCAAGTTGGGACTTATAATTCATGCATGAGGTGTAACTTAAGCCGTGTGAAACAGTGCGCAACCACATGTCCTCTTCCGAGCCTGAAGAGTCGGGGATGAGGCGTGCAATATCACTATCGGACCTCGCCGCGAAACCTGTACCGGCGCCTCGGACGCCGCAAGGTAATTGTGGTGGCGGGGTTAAGGGTTCCAATTAGACTAAATGTAACGTCACTTCTATTCTAGTAATCACTAAAATTTCATTTTAAATACCATTGGAATTAAGGTTATACTTTTAACTCCTTGTAATTGATCACTCAATGCACGACTCACGTCATCTTTCATCGACAACATTGAAGTATATAATTTACAATATATCTAGTTTATTCTTTTGTTTTTTTCTACATAAACATTGCTTTTATTTCTCTCATTTATAGACTTCATACTTTGGATATAACATGGGCTATATATGTGTGATGTGGTATATTGGAATTGTTAAAGGGTAATTGATTTTTTTAGGCCCAACCATATAGTGCCAGTAAGTAATGGTGATTGGTGGCATATACTATAAGATTTGATAAATCGTAACCTTTTTCTTCTCGTGTTGCATGTTTCATTCTCTTCTCTCTCACTAACTCTATATTAATGAAAGCGTCCAATTTATACTTTTCTCACCAATAAACTTACCCCATAGAAAGCTTATTTAAAACCTTTTGCTATTTCGCTTGGCATGTTAATTATATTACTTCATTTATACTAATGTGCACCTTTCACTGACATATATCCTTTTCATTTTATTAAAATATTCTTGTTAAAACTTCTTACTATACAAAAAAAATTACAGTTCATAAATTGAACCGTCACAAAAACTTTTTTAGGATATTGAAATGTTTGTAGATAGCATATTTGGTGTGACGTAAATAGTAAATAATATATTAATGTAAGATTCTTTTTAGAAATTAAAATGTTTTATATGTAGATAAAATACTAATACAACAACATATAAGACTTCAAATATTGTTTTATAAGGGTTGTATCTACTCTTTTTTTAAGTCTTACTAATTTTGGATGTAATCAAATACTATGGGCATTACTTTTTGTTCTACTTAAAAGTATACAATCTAGTCTGTTATACCAGGCCGTGTAGTCAAAAGGCTATAATCAGTCATTTTTGTTTTGTACGGTTAGTGATTATAAAAAGTCTATAGAGAGACAGATTATAGACTGAATACAATCGCTTATTTTGTTTAACAAATAATTCGGTCACTATTTTTCATGTCAAAATCTTAAATGACTGCTAAAATTAGAATAGCTGCCTTACTCTTGAAATCCATTCCGTAAAATGAGCAATCCCATTTTAAAGTTTCGCTGATGGGTGAACTAAAAATGGCAAAGCTAATAATTGGATATAAATTATTTTATTTGGGAAAGAAACAGTCATTTTGTACATTATAAACTAATTAGACAAAACACAACTAACAAAGTTTCCACTTAAAAATAACAAACATAAAGCTGAATTACAATGATTGAGACGAAAAATTAAATAAATATAATTAGAATTTATTGTAAATTTCATCGAACCTGATATGTTTTCGTTCTCATTACATTTCGATTAAATGATTTTCAAGGAGTCTGAAATGCGAGTTGAATGAGGGTGGGAACAGATTTAAATAGTAAGCCAGCAGAAATGATTATTACTCGAAAATAACGATTGACTCGTTATTTTCGAGTATTAATCCTATCTATGTGTGATGGGCTTCAACTATAGGACTTTTTTTGCACAATAACAATTTTTTGCGGTTTCTCATGAGTAATTCTCTGCTTTGGAAGAATAGCAACACAATTTTAAAACGGGCTTATTGAAAATTAAAGAAAAAGTGCCATAACTTCATTTTTGACAATTTAAATACAAGATTGCACTAAAGATAGAAAAAATCTATAGACTATTCAGTTATATATTTCATTGAAATTTTGGATTGTGTGGTTATTTCACCAAAGCAGTAAAAAAAAAGTTTCTTTGAAGTTATATAATATTGTTATAATAAAATATTGTTTAATAACAGTGCCAGCAAAACCGACACAACAACCGAATATAAATTCGAACAAATCGCCGAGTGGTTTTGTGCGACCAGCACCGCGTTATAACAAATCAAACATGACTAGGAGTTCAAGTGTCGGCGTTTTGAACAACCAAGTAAGTTAATAATTTCGCTAAATATTATTGCTTTTTTAGAACACAATTTTGATGCCTAGTTGTAACAGTGGCAATGTTTGATAGGTTTGCCAATCCAAATATGCCCGGAACTATATTTAATTAAATTAATTTTAATTACATTTGGGAAATAATTACTTTCGCTCGTAATTGGAATAACCTATTAGACTACAAGCTCATGGAAAAAATAACAGTGAAATGATCCAACGTAAACAACGTTTAGAGGCTGTTACTATATCATAAAATATCTTTGAGCGCTATGTCGTCATTTCTGAGCGGTATAGGTGAGTACACGAGTAAATTATTATTTTTTTATCGTAATATTTTTAGCTCTTATCATTTATAATGTACGGCTATACGGTACAAAGTAATATTTAATAAAATTATATAAAAAAATGCTGCCGCACATAAATTTATGGTCTTACAGCAATATTCAGCATTTCAGGATTTTGCCGCTGTAAGATCATAAATTTATGTACGACAACATTTTTTTGATATAATACTGTGTACCTTACAGCCGTAAATTAGAAATGGTAAAAAATAAAAATATTAGGATAAAAAAATATTATTTACTCGTGTACTCATCTGTACCGCTAAGATGAAACCAGTTAGCGCTCAAAGTTATTTTATGATCTAGAAACAGTAGTATTTTCCATGGGCTTGTAGTCTTTATATTCTACTTCAGAGACCCATATATATTTAATTCAAAAAGTGATGGCTGCCGTGGCGCACTTGCTCCGGAACCTCATGGCAAACAGATTTTAACGGGTAACATTTCGGGCGATTCTTCGTTTATAATATTAATCATTTATATATCAAATTACAGATCATTTTATTCTGTAAGTAATAAACAACGGTTGCTTTTTATAAGCGCTCCAAAATAAAGAGTAACTAGTTGTTAAAGATTGCTTAGAGCGAAAGGTTATATACATATATCATACTAACTACATGTGAAATATTTTTATGATTGAACATTTCTTACTCAAATTTATAAATATGTCAATGAGATAAAGTAAATTAATGAATTATTCATATAGATGACCTGGATTAACCTATTTTGTACTAATAATGATCTGCTTTGCTTATACTTATTAGTTGATATATGAGTATACACTTTTGTTTACATGTGGATAATCTTTGTTACAGAGTGACTCCGAATCTGATCCCCTACCCTCTCGCCAACAACCACCTCGTGCTGGTGGTCTCATGAGACCTACTATTAGTTCAGCGAATAAAGCTGCTGCGAACACAGCCAGGCGACGAGGCTTAGCTAACGCTTATAGTACAGGTAAGAATGCAAATTAACTGAAACCTAATTTCACAGTAGTTACATGCTAACATGTCTAAAATGTAAATTATCTTATGATACATTCTGTCAGATTTTTCTAGTATGTGGCGGGTTTGTATTTGTTAGAAACCGCATTTCAAACTGCCGATAGAATTGTTACTAACGGACAGACCATACTATGGACCAAATGATTTTGACTTTTATTTTAACGACTATGGTAGTATTTCAATTTTATTTTTAATAGTTAGCATGTTTCGGATATAATGACGATACAATCAGTCAAGTTTTTATTCATATTCAAAAATGTTTCAATGTCCAATTTCAATAAAAAAAAATTCGCGTTATCAGTAAAATAAATTATTTTAATTTGTTATAAACAAAAATAATGGAGGTTTTCAATTGCCCAAACCCATTTTAAATATTTTAAGCCTTATCCCCGCAGATTACAAAAATTAATATTTTTTAATCTATCAACCAAATTGCCGAGTTCCGTACCAACGAACAACAGATTTATAATCACTCAAATACTGATATAGCCATTGTTAAAAGCCATTATGAATTAAATTTCAACAATCACTAAAACTACTGTTTATAATATTGTATATATATTCTATATAGAATTATTATGATAACAAAATCATTACAAAGTCAGCTTAAACTTAAATTTCTAAATAGTGTCTGAGATCTCTTTAAAAAAATTACAAGAACTTTAGATCTCTACATAGAAAGTGACAAATAACATCCTAACATAGTCGCATACACGTGCACGCACGCGATAGTCGGCTTTATGTCGCACTGCATAAGAACTGTTTCAGCGAGTGTAGCGCGCTCGGAATCCAGCTCAGAGGCCGAGGGCGAAGCGCCAAGACCTAGGGCTGCGTCTGCGGACAGAGGGACAAGGAGATTGGGTAAGGACTTTCACAACAATGTCCCAAGAATGTCATTACAATATAGCATGTTCCATCGGGATTCACTTTCGAACACGAAACTAATACATAGGTTTCTAATGCCCGATTTCACCCACATTACCTAAAGCATTACATATTTAGGGGAAACCTTAGTTATACAAACAATCCCCTTAATTGGCCTCTAAATGTACTTAGGGTAAATGTAAAGCTTAGAGGAGATTGGTGAAATCGGGCATAAGGCTCTTACTGATTACCGATATATCTTCAAATAATATTATGCAAGCCATCTTACTATTTAGTAATCCTACATTGTGTAACATTCCTCCTATTATATGGTTTTACTGTATTCTTGTATTCATCAAAATCGGTCAAAAAAGAAAACGTTTTAGGATATTCGCAATATTGAAGAAACTGACATTAAGTTTTTTTATATATAGAGTTTTATAAAGTTCTCTGTTATTAATAACAAATATTTTAATACAGAAATCAAATGATCAAATGACAATTTGAAAGCGACTCGTTAAAGAGAAGAACTCTTAATATCTTACAGAATTAATTTGTGAGAATAATGTTAATCCAGCTTGACATGGTTTGGTTGCAGTTATTATGTCTTTTTTTCTCACTAATTTTATTCTTTCATATTCATATCAACACTAAAACATTGGTAGAATACATGGTATCAATTTTTTTCAAATTAATCTTTGGTATTTAAATTTTGGCTACGGCAGCTAATCTCAAACAGAGACTAACAATCTCTATAGTGATAATAATCTATATCATTGTTTTTACTAACACAAGGTCCCATTCTTTTATTTTGACATTAACTGTTATCTTCTCAGCCTGATCTAATATAATAAAGACATCAGATGAAGTAAACCGACTGCTTTATGTGTAAATCAGGGAAATTCTATTTAATTTCGTTCTGGGCTTTGTGCCCCTAGTGACAGTTTATTGCTGATGTAATCGCTGCTGTTTACACATTTACCTTTTTGGAAACACTACCGTAATTTTCTTCTTCTCTGCCTGATTTGAGATCATATGCAGAATAGGCTTTATGTGTATACCATCTTCTCTTACTACAGGTCTCTTTGGGCCCTTGTGCTCCCAGTAATACATTGAGTGTTTATTGTGACTGTATACGGGTGTGTGTGCGTGCATGTGTGTTGTAGTTTAACCTCATTCAATTTTAGCGTATATCTTCCTGAGATGAGTTTATATCGAAATATATGAGTCAAAACGTTTGATAACGTTCACTTCTAAGTCTGAATCATCCTGTCCCATAAATTTTTGGTTTAACATGTTTATACAAATCACATTCTCTCAGTAGTACTTAATCAAAGTGTGTAAGTTAAGTGTTTAAGACATGGTATGGCTACTGTAATTTACATTAAGTATCAACCACTACAGTCGACGCATTATGAACTGAGGCTTCGTGTCATAAATCATATTTATCTGTCTGTCTCGCTTGCACATACAGGTTTTATGGAATGGTGTAGTGATGTGCGTAAAAATTTTAGAGGTGCATATCGGTAACGGGATGTTTACGATCGTTATGCTATATTATGTTAAATATTAAAATAAATAATTTTTCGCTATCTGAAAATAAAAGCTTTTAATTTGTAACATAAGAAGTTTGTTTCGACGTAATCATAGACACACTGTGTAGTTCGTAATGTGGCCATGAGAAGGCCTTTCTTATCTTTTCTAGGGATATTTTTTTAGTTATTCGAAAATCCTCATCCGTGTTTTAACCATCTGTGTCATCTTCAGGTTGATTATAAAAACAACAACTCGTAAAGACAAATCAGGCGTTATAGTGCTAATGAAGGTCACGATGATCCATCGACTACGCGTGCACAGTTAGCTAAGTATCGATAACGGGTCGCATTGTGTGCACATTCCTACTGTCAGCGACATTTATTGCCCGATGACTCAGTTTGAAATGCGTCGACTATACAGTAAAAGTTAAAATACGTATTTGAGTTTGTGAGTAGATGAATTGTCTATTGAAAATTTGAACACGAGAGTGGATTTGGAGATTAGGAGACTCTAAATTGAGTGCTATTAAAAAGGCGTATGGTAGTCGTCAATGTTCACCGTGTGGTTATCTTAGGTTTTACCTAGTCCTTATGTACCTAGGTCGCAGCGGCAGTGAGCGTGATATATCTGCAAAGGCTCGCGAAGTTACCGCACGTTTAACGGCTAACACGAAACAACGCCCAAAACAGGAGACACCAGGAGAATCACATTGTATGTCATCATTTTAATATGTATTGCACTGGTAGTATTTCTAAACGAAATATATAGGTGAAGTTGCATAGAAGTTGTTACAAGACACTGCACTGTTGCATAGGTCTGAAGGCTTTTTTTTAGCATTTGTTCTACCCCCAATTTACATATTAAATCATTTCAACATTTTTCTATAACATTTGAATGTTGGGAAATATGGTAATTGTATACATCTCATACTTACTAATAACACATTAATTTCTGGTTTATCTATTTATACCTTCTTTTTAATTTTCGTTATACTGTTTCTGAATTTTTTAATTAATGTTATGGTATTTTTTTAAGAAATCTAATTTTTACGTTCTGTATCAAATAACTTTTTTTTTTACTAAATTGTCTGTTAGTGGATTTCATTTAAGGTTCACAATCTTAAATTCAGAGTAATGTTTAAGTTTTTTGTCACTTTAATAATAATAATAATAATAAAGATCTTTATTCACAGAAAATGTGTCGTTTACATAATATCGGACAAAAATTATAATTTAAAATATATGAACATTTCTGTAAAAAGGCGTAAAACTCAGCTCGTAGCTGCTTTTCAGTTCGTACCTTAATACGTCTGCTGCCAACACCAGAGTAAAAACATAAAAAAAAGTTGATAATAAAAAGAAAGAGCAAAAACACAATAATAAAAAATGTAAAATCTAAAACTATGTAATGGACTAAGAAAAAAGTAAAAACGATAAGAACTGCATACATGGGCTGTGGTTTTATTTACTGTAGCTTAAGGGAGAGTTTCTAAAAAAGTCCGGACGCTAAATACTTTAGGAGTAACTTCAAGCTCTTTGTTTTATGTACAGCAATTAATTCGAAGACTATTAGTATATTACGCTAATAGGGACGAAAGTATGATATTGCCGCGTGACAATTGTGATTTAGCCATGCGTGCTATATTATTAAATTATTTATCCGGTAGGCGACGTGGTACTTTCGTCTCTCAAAATAGGAGTGAAAGTACGAACTTTCGATCCAGGTATGATGAAAAAGGTTTTATCTTAGATATTTGGAAGTGAAATAGTTATAATATGTGCGTTAATGATTAATTTTATATACAGTGCCTTCATCCCAGCTTTGTTCGGCTTTGACGGAACAATTGACAAAGACTGCCAGTAAAGTGGTCCAATTGTACCGCACGTTGCAAAGGGAACCAGATTGCGCGGCAGATATTAGCGGTAAGCGGTATTGCATTCAATAAATATGAAATTACAACCGTATAATTATGTAAATACTGTATATTTCGTAGTCCAGTAAAATTTTCACGTCTAGAATACATATAGCAACAGTGTAAACGTCCAAGATGACAAACATTAAAAATATCATCGATTAATATTGCATAAAAAGAAAAGGTATTTTTTTGTAAATTCCTTCAAGAGATTGCTTTTATCGTTGTTAAAATATGATGAAATTATCTTAGTTTTTATTGTTTCAAAATAATTTAATATAATTATGGTAAGTTATGTATGAAATGAAAATAAATTTAACATAAATGTATTAAAAGACTTTTTTATAATATCAAAGATAATTTAACATTCATATTTATATATATTTATACGAGCAAGTGTTAGTTGAAGCAAAAGTACTCAGCCATGTTGCACTACTTAAGTAGAGTTTTTTTTTAATTGCTGACAGGTTAGCGCCTCTTGTGATCACACCTGGTGTTACGTGATGAAACAGACTATGATAAAAGGGCGCTAATATAGTAAGAGGTAATTTACCTCTTATGGTTTCTACACAGCATCGTACCGGAACACGAATCTCTTGCTTGACGGTATCTTTGTTGGTAGGGTATTAACTAGACATTTATTTATTTAAGGACCACCAGTAGTGGCTACACTTAATGTTTTATAATATAAAAACTTACATCTAGAAATTGGTGAAGTGTGCAACTTTTTAAAGTTGCCACAACATGAGTTAAAATTAAATTAATCTTAAAATATAAACAAAATATAAGGTATATAAAAATGAAAACTTAAATGGCTATATGTATTTTTGCTTTTAGTCAGAAATTGCATCCCTCAACAATTCGGAAATGACCTCGACAAGACCGAATTCTCCCATCAGTCCAAACTCAGACCAATTAGAAATGCCATTTCCTAAATACCTATAAATAAATTTTTTATGCATGCTTATTATACCTAAAATGAAGCTGTGGATTTATTAATAAACATTTTCTACCAGGTCTGGAAGCAGCAATACTGGAAACACAAAAAGTTCTCCACGGCGCCGTACGTGCACGCAATGGGGAAGAGGAACATATGAATTCTAGGGGTTTGTTTATTGATTTATTAAAAGCTAACAATCTCTTATTTGAATACCTCTAATTTCCCTTAATTGATATGTTCTGAGAATCGATAATGGTTTAGATTAGTGTTACCTAACCTTCTTTAGGCCATACCCCATCTTAACATTTCTAAAAATTTTATGCGCCCCATATATAATGTTTAGGCCTTTAAAATTTATTTGTTCTTTTAATTAATATAAATGGTGTGTTTTAGAAAGAAATCACTGTGAAATTGTTATCAATACATCGTAAAAAAAATTTAAAACTTAATGAAAACCGAAATTCAAATTCAAAATTGTTTTAATATTGACTTTTGTATATTAATTTAAGTGCGTTATTTACCCCCGATTTTGAATTGCCCCTCTCTACTATAAAAATTGCCTCCATGGGCTCCACGTTGAGAAACACTGATTTAGACTGTTGTTAAAGTATAGTCAACCGACAATTCCTTCCAAATGTTAAAAAAATTATTTAAGTTTTCGAAGTGAAACTTCTTGCGTGAGGGTAAAATGTTTACGGATTAAACGCGTGATTATCGTCACGCAGATGTGCAGTGTATTTTATGCTAATTCGTTTGAAGGTTAGTTAATTTTAATATTTACAAGTAACATGTGACATTTTAATTTCCCACTCGTCGTTTAATAATTTAACACATTATTTTTCATATAATGTAAAACAAAAATATTACATAAATTCTATTCTGAATTCTGAATTTGAATTCATTCACAAAATTTAATTAAAATTTTTTTGTATTATTTTTTGACACTTAATATTTTAATGACAATTAAATTCCTAACATATGTTCTTTATATCCTCCCTCTAAGTATCAGGAATCTTTTTTCTAAGTTTTAGATTTGTATAAATATAGACTTAAAAATTAGTTTACCAAAGAAGTTTCACTTTTGACATGTGTACTTTGTACGCACGCATTTCTAATTTTGTTTTTATAATTTGTCTTTTCAGATGCAACGGACTCTGGTAACCCGGCAATGTCCCTCATTGAGCAATATTCAGATATCTTGCTTAACATAGTGCAAAGCAAAATGGTGAACCAGTACTCCCAAAGCCCACAAAGCCTCCCTCACACCACCAGGGACCAAGACAGCTAGTACAAGTTGGTTGTGAATAAAAAATAAACTCTGTGTTATCACTAAATTAATATTCATCGATATATAGACGATAGTAAAACGTGGATTTGTGTCGAACTGTGACTTTAAAGTTAGGCTTTGAAGGACTCATAAATCACAATTATTTGAGCGATTAAGAGTTTGAAAAGGTAGAAAAATGTAATACAAACTCGTTAACCTCATGTTCTGAAATAACGAACTTCTTTTTTTGCATATTAACGTGTAAAGAGGAAACCGTAAAAGACATTGTTTTGACGGTAGTACTAGAATTTAGATACCCACATTTTGGAAATTTTGAAAGTTCAAAAACAAATTTCTTTTGGTAATGTTAAATTCTTTTGAGGGTGTTACAAGTATTTATATACCCACATTTTTAGATATTTTCTAGGTTGAAAATAACAAAAATTTTTTAGTGTGCTTTGATGTTATTAAAGTATTTTAAATTAATTTTATTGATATAATTGCATTTTTGGAGATTACGTTGATATCTGAAATATAAATTTCTAAAAACTGTTTATACTAACAGAAATTCTGGGGTGTGAAAATTAACGATCAGGAGTTGAACTGCATGGTGGGTGTAAGCTCTTAACTCTCTATACTTTAGTTAAACGGCAGTTTAGCTATCAATAAGCTTCGATATCTCATAACTTATTAAATGTTTGACTAAATCATATTTTAAATTAATTAAACTTGGATTTTAACATTCCTTTATTTTATTTGACCATTTTTTTCTTTTCAACATTCAATTTTTTTAAACGATTCAACTTGCATTTCAATGAACATATAGAAAATGTTACTCATTCCACTATTTTTTTATGACTTTGTCTTAAATAACTTCTTAATAATCAGAAATGGTTTTTGTTATTGGGTTTGGAATTGTATTAAATAATAGTAATTTTAGTCAGCTAAATAATGAAAGATGTATTATTTCTTTTTATCGTCGATTTAAAAATCTGCCCAATTTGTGTAATGACTACAATGATAATAAAAATGTTTGAATTTATGGAATTTTGAAAAGTACTCTGAGGTCTTTAATATGTCAAAATATGTTTTAATAATTTTATCACTACATATTCTATAAACCACTATTCACTTGCCAAGACATTTTTAATAGAGTAAAAATTGTAAAGACACTTTCACTCTGGCAAAAAGTAAAATATATATTTTTAGGTAACATTTAAGTTTCATATTGTAAATTTAAACCGGGTTTACGCCGCTAGAATAGTTACTACTCTCAAAATCCTTGAATTAAAGTGGTTTTAGTTTTATTCCATTTCTATTAGTATTGGGTTTGTTTATTTCATGATCCTCTTAGACTAAATCACAAGGAAATTCCTTATTAATTTTTCAAATTTTTGAATTTTTTTGTGCCTAATTTATTGTTTCGAAACAAAGTTGATAAAAAATAGTGTTATTATGCGGTTTTCCCTGAGTAAACCCGTGTTTTTTAATTCATATCTACGGCACTGACATATAAAAAGTCAAGTATAAAATCCTAATATTCTAAGACAGTGTTTCAAAATAGATATTTAATACCTTACTACCTTTTGTGCTAATTAAATGTTTTTGAAGCATCATGTTTTATTATATATAGGATTAAAAAAAATGACCCAGGTATGGTGTGAAATAATCAACCAAATTACAAAAAAAAACTACAAAATGTCTGAAACACATTTTGACTGTTTATATGTAAAGGCTATCGATGTCCAATATCATATATTATATCATTAATAGTATATTACGCACCTAGGGACGAAAATATGACATTGCCACCCGTGTGATAAGTGAAAATGAAGTAATTATAAATTTTAATTAGGAAAACATATTACCAAATATGTTGACATTTAAAGGGATCGCGAATTCTATGAGCAATATTGAAGCATGCGCACTATTTTACGCATTTATTTAAACGGGAGGCAATGTGGTAGTTTGGTTTCTCAAAATAGGGCCAAAAGTACGAACTTTCGATCCAGGTATGATTAAAAGCTAATAATCACAAATATTTAAAGTCGATTGTTTTTATTATATTCATAAGTTCGTAACGTGTCACAATTTTCAGGCTGTTGTTGTTTTTCTTTTTAAACATAAATGTTTCGTAGAATATCTCTCGAACAGTGCCTCATTTTCGCGATTTTGTTCTAAAGATTTCATGAGCGATTTAGGTACGATCCAATACAAATTCATATTAACTATATAACTTATATCAGTGGTTCTACTTAAATATTTTCCTATTTTATTATACGTGGCATGTAGCTATAAAGAGGTTATCCCATAAATACAACCAGTATTTCTCTCTGTATACAATTTTTTTATTCTAATGATGTTAGATGGATAATTTTGCAAGTTGTAACAAAATTTTAACAATCACTGATTTTGACTTAACTTTTTATTTATACAGTCACAGAATAAATTTAGCTAAAACTTTAGCAGAACACTAGCCCCATTTTATCATCTACACCTACTTAATAATTTCCACTGCTTCATTTCTCCACTCCTCGTGTCTCACCTCCTTTCAAATGCAAACCTTGCTCCTTTCCTCCCATCTCCTCTCCTCTCAACATCTCCACTCCTCTCAACATCTTCACACCAGCGCCACGGTGATGATATTAAATATGACGTTATAATGAAAGAATTTGTGACGTAAAAAAAAATTACAGCGCTCATGAAATTCATCTAATTATTTCTGAAAGAGATGGCATGAGAAATATTTCTTACGTCTAATAATTACTAATTGCATAAAATAATTTAAAAAAAACATTTTCAGTTTAAACATCATTACGGCGAGTCAATTGAATTTTCTTAAGGCATTTAATACTAATGTTATTTATTCTATTGAAATTAAGTAGATATTATAAATTATGATTTGATTAATATTTTATTGACGGAGAAATATTGAATTTTAAAGGACAATCATAGACTTATACCAAGCGAAGTATGATAAAAAAACAAAACATCTTGACTGCTGTTTCAAGTCAAAACTTAGTAACTCTACAATTTTTGTTATATCTGAATTACCCTCGTTTTATTTCGCTAAAACTTTTAATTTGTCCTTTTAGCTATATAACTATCTTCCATACTTTTTATATGATGAAACTCTATATATTAATTGTATAATATATATAGAATTGCTTTTTATATATTATATTTACTAAATTTTGTTTTGAAACAGACACATACAAACACTTAAAATGGTCTTATAGCACAAGAATTAATCGTAATAATAGCTAATATATATTTAATTGCTTAAAATAATTTGTTATTATTACACCAAATAAAAAAGGAATTATTATTAAATTAGGTCTCCATACAAAGACATTCAAGTATTTTTTTTTATAAAAAGTAAATGACATTAAATGAAGAAAAAATATTTGACATAAAAACCCATACATATAATATTTTCATATGAATATTTAACTTACATATTAGCTGTTACAACGAAATAATTTGATATATAAAATAATACTGAATTGACGTCTGAAATTTGTTTTGTTTTTGTTTGAAAATTAAGTAAAAGCAAGCAATATTCATGTGCTGTCAAATATATTTTTAATTTTTTTTAAAAGGTTTTTTTTATTTAAGTTTCATGTAAATGTTAAAATAATTGTACGTATATTTAACTGTTTTATTATTAGTATTATTTTTAAGTGTAAATTTTCCTTATTTAGTGACGCAATGAGGTGGTGTGAAAATATGTATAATAACATTTTAACTTAATGCTGTTCAAATATTTGGTTATATTCACAAGTAGAATAAATTATAGGGTAAAGTGAATATTAAACAATGGGATGTCTCCTGACTTACAAGAATACCCTTTAAAAAGGTAATGGCTGAAAGAGAGAGAGAAAAATTCTTGCAATTTTTGGATCGGGTATGATAACATTCTTTGCTTAATTCTCAATTTGTATAATAACATATCGAGAGATTGTAATTATATAATAACAATAGATTTACAGCATTTTCCTATTGATTGATTCTGTTGCGCTATCAATTGAATGCTTACAACAAAGCCACAGTATAAAGCAGAATGATTATGAAATCGGACTTTTAATTAGACCTGAATTTAATGTATATTAAAAAAATAGATCAAAATAATTGCAATCTTTCTGATACTTACATTATTGGCTAATATTTTGGTTAACAAAAAAATATTCTTAATATCGGCGTATAGAAAAAGGCGATAAGAACTAAATACCCGATCCCTGATATTTTATAAGAATATTTCAAATAATTCTATGAAATAAATGCAATATTTGTTATTGGTTGGTACTTCTTCGCTATTGGCTGGGATTGTAAGCAAGTGTCAAAAATTCAACCAATCACAATGAATTATAACGACTGAGATGTTAATAGTTCCGAATTCAAAAAAATATATCATTTATTCAAATACAATCACTCAAACTGGTCGTGTTTTAAATGTCGCAAGGGGAAAGCAGATTAAAAATATATTTGACACTATTTAAACGTGTATGAGAATGGGAGGTCGTTGACCCCTTATATTGTAGATAATTAATGTCTCTTTATTTAATGTTCAAAAATGTAATGCCATTTATGAAAAAGACTTAATGTTATATAAATAATTTTTAGAAATATTTACGATATTACACAATAATTATGAGAGTATTTTTATTTTTTGTTTTATTTTTGTTTTCTATTTTCCTTTTCTTATATTTAGGCACTCAATGAAGTTATAATTAAGGTTATATTTTTGGTTTCTGAGTTTTTCTTATTTTATAAAAAGGTTACGTGATTTGAGATATGAAGGAATTAACGTTGGATTTGCTATTGTTAGCTAAATCTTTAAAGATCGTAATGTGTTTTAATCTCAATCCTTTGCATAATAATTAAAATTAACTGTCCCTCTGTCAATAAATTTATAGTTTTCATTAACCAATTGAAATCTGTGTTTATTCTACCCTAGTCTCTAATTATTATCAATTGATATTAAATTTTACGTTATATGCCTCTTCTACACGAAGTAATTTCGTAATGAAACCTAGTCATAAAGTTGGCAAGCAGAAATCGCTATGCAGCGATAAGACCGCCTTTTTGTACCCTATGATTAAGTTAATGTATACATTTCCTATACTGATTGTGGTATATAATAAAGTGTATCTTCCCTTCCCGTGATTAAGAGGAGGAAAAGATTCTTGTCTTAATGGCATTTTTTCTCACGAAATGCTTTTATTATCAGTAAGCTGGCGATTGCGTGACGAGAGCGTTACGAAAATCGGGCGAGGCGAGCACAATATGTTTAAATATTTGTAGAAAATTATTATATGTAATGTATGGTCCAAAGCACTGGCTATTATATTTAAAATTGAATTTCCATAATCTATATTGTTCTAAAAGGATTCCTAAATAACGGATCCCAATTTATTGAATAGATATTTATGTATCTTCTTACTTCACATCAACAAATAACAAATTAACACATAAAATTTACTGATAAACACATGTACAAAAGGCGGTCTTAACGATGATTATTATATAGAACAGAATTTATTTTTTTAAAATTACTAATTATTAAGGGATAAGATTGAAACATATTACTCCTGTATTTTTAAAATATTAATATTAAGAGAATAAATATTGGATCTAGTTTTAGATATGTATTTATCTATTAAATTAAATGTTACGGTTAGTGTGATGTTACGTCCGTATTGATTATAAGGACTTGATAATGGATGGAATTGCGAGGGAAATGATAGATTTCACACACATACATTTATTTATTGCACGTATTCACTAATTTTAAACAATGACAATGTATCTAGTAGTATTTTTATAAAATATAAGCAATAACAACTGTATGTGTAACTGCTTACTTAACATTTTGAAAAACGTTATTTCCAATATTGCTTTGAAGGTTTAAAATCTCTGCTTAATCTTCTTTTATATGAGGTTTTCAATTATATAACCAATTAAGTAATTTTTTTTTAAGAAAACTATTTTTTTACTTTACCAAAAAAGTATCGTGAAGTCCAACCAAAGCTAGATTTTGGATCCAATTTAGGCTTTTCATATATAAGTAACCATGATTAAAACTGTCATGTCCACTACAATGATGTAATACCGCATATCATACCTATTTACCATTAACTAGAAGAAAAATAAGCCTATTTTTCTATTCAACCGACAATTAAGAAACAAATATTTCAAATTGCTTCGGCAGCTTAACGAGTGAACCGTTTGATTACAAGTGTTAACGAACACATTTTAATTTTACAAAAGAACCATTTTTATGTAAGTATAAAGTTGCCATGATTAAAGATTCATAAATTGCTACTCTTTAAACTGTTATGTCCTCAACAATGAAGTAATTCCGCCTGTCATATCTATTTACCTATAATATATGTTATAAATTAGAAGAACAAAAAGCTTTTCTTTCTATTTAATGTGCAATAAAGAGACAAATATTTTAAATAGCTTTCGAAGCTCTTGACGTAAAGCACTTTATAGTATTAACAAACAGGTATAGTTTTTTTTCTACAAAAGATCCTTTTTTGTGTATGAATATCTTTTAAATCTCGGTAGTCAATTATCAGTTACCTATAATATAAAAATGAATCGCAAAATGTGTTGGTAAGAGCATAACTCAACAACGCCTGGGACAATTTTGACAATTCTTTTTTGAATGTTCGTTGAAGTCTAAGGATGGTTTTTACGGCGAGAAAAGTTCGAAGGGAAAAAACCCTAAAAACAGCCTTTTCTGTTTCTCATACAAACGTTTTCTAACTAAAAGGTAGAGTCAATTTGACTTTTATTGCTATTCAATAAAGTTTATAATAAATTACAAGCACTCACTGTTGTCTAAGCAATGTAGGTGTTTTCCTCACGTCAAATAGTCAATTTGCTCTTTATTACCGCTGCGCAAGTTCAAAATCAACTGAGTAATTACAAAATGTAAGGACTATAAGATATTATTACTGCTGTAATTTCGTTTCGAAAACCATTCGTAAAACTGACATCAAGACATTCCAAATCTTTTTGACAGAATGAAGTCTCTCGGGTCTGCTAGTTGTAGATACAATTTGTTTAGACTTCTCTTAATAAGGTTATTAGACATCTCTTAATAAGTTTAGTTGACGCCTTATAAAAGTCAATAGCTACATGTCATTGCGCTTTAATGCCGCTAATATACTTCAGGAAAATTAAATTAATTTAACAGTGACTTTTCGTCAATGTAGACGGTCATTAAATACAGATTTCCCACAGAATCGGGAGAAAAATTAGTTACTTTAATATACACAATAGATGACAATCAAGTTAAAAAAGCAATATATATATATATATATATATATATATACACACACATATATTTCCAATTATCTTTTGTTAACACTTTGTTTTTTTATATTTCAATTCATATATCCATTATAACACAACGTAATCACTATTTATAATCTCTGCTTGCATTAAATTCAAACAATTATTCTAATATAATCATCGAATATATCAAATAAGGAGCGTGGATATAAAAATATTTAATAAATCATCAAAATAGTAGGAATATATCGTTGCTTTAGATACATATTCACGAAAACATTTCAAAATTTTTAGTTAATGACATTTGTAAACGAATCAGCCAAAATAAAAGTATGATTTGCAAAATTCTTTCCTGCACTCTTGAATTGTGTCATTGTTCTTCCAAAGCAGCGATATATGTCGGTAAGGTTATATAACGAAATCCATACTCTATAAAACGTACAATATTTTTGAATACTTAATATTTAAA
The DNA here is from genome assembly GCA_015832385.1 of Elymnias hypermnestra. NCBI lineage: Eukaryota > Metazoa > Arthropoda > Insecta > Lepidoptera > Nymphalidae > Elymnias > Elymnias hypermnestra. The sequence continues at coordinate 415,893 of JACTOM010000050.1, forward strand.
TGCGTTAATAATCTGTAGTTGGAACTAGAGTATCCTTTTTAAACTACTTTGAGGAGGGCTATTAAACGTTAACCTGACTTTCATTGTACAGTTAGGATTAAGGCGGACATTTTTTTATAAGAAATTAAAATATTAAAAAAGGTATGTTGTTTTTTTTTCATGACCCTTCGTTTCTAGCAAAAAGATTTCTTGTACCATTATGAACCCAGTGGACACTATTATGTCAAAATAACGTCAATTACTATATGACAGACTCTATACTTAAGACCTCAATTACTATATGACTATACTTAAGACCTGGGTGTAAATGTTCTATTTTTCTCCCGTGGTGTCTATGGTTTTTTACATTGGGATGTTCTACTTATGGCAAAACAAGTGGTTGCTGGGTTAACGGGAGGAAGCTCTGGTCCAAAAATGGAGCGCTAATCTCGGATCCCCAGTAGCGGGCATGGCTACTGTGGCGGCGAACCGTCCTCACCTGGAACAATCGTTTTCCAGGGAGCACGGGACGCTTTCCTACAGATTGGTACAGGTTCTGACCGGACGTGGGTGTTTCGGAAAGTTCCTGCCAAATTGATTTAGTAAATCACACTGGCGGATTGTGCGGCATGGGGACCTCAGTGTCACTTCCTGCTGGCGTTGATCGGCGGCGCCCCAGAGAGGGAGAATGCAGTGGATACTCCCCCTTACTTCCGAAGGAGGCGGAATACAAGGCAACGCATGTTTCGCACCTCCTCCCGCCTCCGTGAATCCTTCGTCGGACTTATCCAGGACACCAGGGCAAGCCTCATTAATGGATGAAGAGAGTTCCGCTGGGTTTTCGTGGGTATTGCGAGACCTTCCATTGTCGAGTCCCACATTCCTGACTGGTCATCGGTCAGGGTTAATGTAAAAAAAAGCAGGTTAACGGGAGGAAAAGTAAGTTGGGCGTTTGCGTGCACGTGGGATCTAACCGGAAAGCGATTTCGCCCCGAATACGCCCGAAAAGCAAACTTTCCATTCCAGTTTAAGAAAAACTATTATACTGTCAAAATTGCTACCATATCGCACTCTTCTCATAATACAGTGTACCTTTGAGATAACGAGCCACTGGAAGTAAGACCTAATGCAAAGTTTCCTTTATATAATTTGAGAACAATACTTTCTAACGAATTTTTAATCATTGTTACATTTTGAAAAGATTCGTTGGAAAGTTATTCAATTTAAAGTTCTTTTTTTATTTGTAACCAATACATAAAGTACCAGTTAGGCCACAATTCAATGGTAATTAATGTCAGAAAGGATCAGACAGGTTGAATTCTTCGTAAGATAATCATTGTTGTTTAATGAATCGTATTTCAACCTAACCTTTATATAACTATTTTTACAGATTCACGTAAAATTTAAAAGTAATACATAACTTTTTTGTAATTCTATCATTTTAAGTATTTGTGAACTATAGATAAATAAATTTTACTTTGGCGATGTTTCAGTGGCTTTATCGTGAACAACGTTGTATTGGTAGGAGGATCTGTTGAGAATCCCCGCTCTGATCAGTAATTCTAGGAAAGGACGGTGCATTGTTCGCCTCCTTTGCGGTGCTGAACGCGTTCCTGGTAATACTATAAAGAGAAAATAGTTTATTCAGATAATAAAATTTATTCAGATTACAGTCTTAAATCTACTTATACCATTAAAATAGACTTACAAATGGGAATTTAAAGAGTAATAAAAAGCGCGTGCGTACAAAGTACACATGTCAGAAGTGAAACTTCTTTGGCAGACGAATATTTAAGTCTAGTTTACATTTATAGAAATCTAAAACTAGATTTCCGAGACTTCGAGGGAGGGAATAAGGAAGGAATGTTAGGAATTTAAAAATGCCACGTGTTTTTGTCAATATTAGAAATTATTAATTCAACTTTGTTTTTCAATTTAAAATTTATGTAATATTTTATGAAAAATAGTATATTAAATGACGAGTGGCAAATTGTAAATATTAAAACTACCCAACCTTGAAACGAATTAGCTTAAAAAACGCTGCACATCTTCGTGACGCTAATCACTCGTTTCACCCGTAAAAGTTTTACCCACAGGCGCATAAAAAAGTTTCACTTCAACAATTTTTTTCTTTGAGATTATAATCTATTAACTTAATGCCATCTTCTTCATATCGCATCAATGCCCCACTGCTGGGCACAGGTCTCCTCGCTCGCATGGGAGAGGGTTTTTAGTGCATAGACCCTCCACGCTGCACCAGTGCGGATTGGCAGGCATAGTACACAAGTGCACTCTCTATTCCTTCACTCTCATAGTCCGATGTGACGTGAATCCGACACGACCGGAGAGAGATCAGGCGCAGGACCGATGGTTTAACGTGCTCTCCAAAGCACGGGGTTGGATCACACCGCCAACTTCCCAACTTCGGGCAAATATTGAGAAAATCTTAAATAGAAAATTCAATATTGATTTTTGAATTGGTCCGACCCGGGACTCTAACCCAGGACTTAATGTCTGTAGTCGAACACGCTAACCACTAGACCAATGAGGCAGTTATAAGTATATCGTTAGTATCTATCATATAATAATTCTATATACTAAACCTGTGATATAAATACCTCGTACCCCGTAACAAATAACTTGATTAAATATCAGTTATTGAACGTCAGAATTACAGTTATAGAAAAAAAGAAAAGTAATAACTCCCATGCTTGGTCATAAGCTAAGGCCGGACCCACACCAACCAAGCTCCCCACCAGTCCGGAAAATGAGACAATGCACTTTTCTAACTATGTCTATGCCTGTACCTACACCATTCCGACATCGAGGTTTCTATATAAATAGGTAACACAAATATAAAATTTCTAGTATTATGCAGACGAATTCCAGGGACCAGGTAGTTATAAATATTATCTTTCGTACTAACCTTTACTGCGCAAAGGATTCGTAAGCTGCTGTGGACCGAATTCATAAAGAATCTGAAGATCTGCGTGCTCTCCAAAGCGGAAACCGAATCCCACTCGATGGTCATTACCTGAGCAAATATTATATTAGACAACCCAAAAAATTCGCGTGCTTTTCATTAATTGTTTACATATATCAACTGTATATCACAAGCAAGATAAGTGGGCTAATTTGTTGTACATTTAAAAGCTGACATTAAAAAGCATAATATAGGTGTATATCGCCTTTTAACAGATTATCGCGCTTCCATCTTAGACTGTATCATCACTTACCATCAGGTGAGACCACAGTCAAGCTCTGTCAGCAATAAAAAAAGTATCATTAAATGTGTTAGATAAGTTTAATTTAACAGTTCGCAGATTTGAGTTATATTTCAAATAATCAGGAAAAATCGCTATTTAGCAATAAGACCGCCTATTGCACTTTTATTTCTCTTATGAGGTAAGTAAATAGCAGCCTATTATCGTCCTACTGCAGATTGGCAGGCATAGTACACAAGTCCATCCTCTATATTCCTTCACTCTCATACTCCGAGGTGACGGGAATCCGACACGATCGGAGAGAGATCAGGCGCAGGGCCGAGGGCTTAACGTGCTCTCTGAAGCACGGGGGTGGATCTGTCCTCCAACTTCCCAACTTCCGGCAAATATTGCGAAAACCTTAATAGAAAACTCAATATTTATTTTGAATTGGCCCGACCCGGGACGCGAACCCAGGACCCCATGTCTGTAGTCAAACATGCTAACCACTAGACCAATGAGGCGGTCTCTCTTATATTTAAGTTTATTTCATTGTATATATAAATACCCCAATACGTTGCTTGCAATATACAGTTCTACTTTGGTTATACATATAATAATTTAATAACAGAATCATGTGAAAATTTTGTTATTACAGTTCTTAGTCGTTAAATGCAAGGTGACTAAGAAGAATAAAAAATTAAGAGGGAATATATATATTGAGTTGAGAATTCTTCACAAGGCCGAATAGGCCCAAGGCTGTATACGTTTGCGTCATCAAGAAGAATTCGTAAGTATTGTTCTCATTTAACTATTTATAAAGAAGTGACTGAGATTATTGTGGGTTCTTCAACCCTTCAATTGGATATTCAATGATATTTTATACAAGTGCGCAAATCGCCACTTACTTTATCAGAAATATTTCTTATAAGCAGCAACAAATGCCTAAGATTCCTACACAATCATATTCATTTAAAAGTATTGAGCGTGTGATAAAAACCACTGATTTGTGGTGATGATGTTTGATAACTCTGTACAAGTATTTATGATTTAAAAAAAAACAATAAAATATTCATTATGTTCGTTCGCGACTTTTCCCTTTCGTATAGAAGATTATTATATTTTGTTAACTTAGAGTCTATATATATATATATATATTAGTAAATCGTATAAGAAATTTTTTGTTCACTATAACATGTTTATATTTCTATGCATTGTTTTTCCTAGAATAATGTCGTTTGTGCAATTAATGTAAACCCCGTGATTGGCGAATAATAGAACGCCAATCATAAGAGATACTTATTAAAATATAAAGAGTCAACTAGCGTCTTTTGCTTGTCACAATAGTGTACGTGTGTCAGGCGTAAACACGATATAATAGAAAGCCAATTGGGCGTAAACTTTCTTTTATTATTCCTATCCGATTGTCCTTTTCAGCAGCAGCAAACGTTGCTCTAAGCCTAGGTCCGAGTCTCGCAGGAGGCGCCCTTAGAGCAACGTTTCCCCCGACGCAGCAAGGCCCTTCTACGGGCCCACCCCTCGGCAGAGCTTCTGCGCTCTCGGTTACGCTGTCAAAGCCAGTAGGGCTAACAGCAACTACACACTTCGAATAAAAAAAAAACGTAAACTTCCCTGCTGAACAACAGTTCGATCGTACAGTATAACCTCGTCTGGTGACAAGAAGATGGCGGGGCGTTGGGTGAAGAATCTGGTGGCATTTTTATTGATCCTAAATCGGCAATTCGCGAGTGTGAACTGTCGAAGGGGCTCAACAAGTTGTTAAACAATATATTTTTAAGTCATATAGTAAATACGCGTAAAGTAACAGCATGCGTGATTTGCTATATCTAAAAATGTAAATATATTTGAAATGTCTGTGCATAATCAATTAAAAATATGTAAAAGCTAGATACCTTTAAATATTCTTGGTGCAAATCCAAAATATGTGGTGAAGCCCATCGCTACGTCATCTGGTATGACTAAGAAGAAACATTTGTATGGAGAGCCTGAAACATTGACAATAATAATTTTTATTCCATACAGATTAGTAATTCCACCCTAATTAATAATAAAAAGTAATACTACCTGTTATAATTGACCAACAACTGTGCTTCTATAGACTCATGAGAGTTTATTTACCGGGATAAAAAGTAATCTTAGTGCTAATACAGGTCATGAATTATAGTTATATTAAATTACAGCTAAATATCTTCAGCATAATCGAGTAACAAACATCCAAAAGAAACATATCACATTCATGATAATAGTAGTATGATTTACGTATTATAAATGTATAATATATTAATGAGATTAGCATAAACTACTGTAGCTGTACTGTACTGTAAATATATGTACAATTTTTCACATGCAGCTTCTTGCGCGTTGATGTCTTTTGTAACGGATTACGTATTTACCTATTAATTATATTGTAAATTCCATAAAATTACTTTTTACACTAAAGTGTACACAGCAGTGTTAACCATCTAGTTTCCAATCCTGTAGGAATATTTGTCGATTCGCCATTTATCAAATTGTCAATATTAAATCATTTTAGCAGAGCAGACACTTTATTTATTTTATTACAAATGTGACTGCCTCATTGGTCTAGTGATTAGCATGTTCGACTACAGACATGAGGTCCTAGGTTCGAGTCCCGAGTCGGCCCAATACAAAATGGATAATGAATGTTTTATTAAGATTTTCTCGATATTTGGCCCGAATTTGGGAAGTTGGCTGTGTGATCCATCCCCGTGCCTCGCAGAGCACGTTAAGCCGTCGGTCCTGCGCCTGATCTCTCTCCGGTCGTGTCGGATTCCCGTCACATTGGACTATTAGAGTGAAGGAATAGAGAGTGTACTCGTATACTATGCCTGTCAATCCGCAGTGGAGCAGCGTGGTGGGTCTATGCTCTAAAAACCCTCTCTATGAAGGTGTATGCCAAGCTGTGGGACGTTAATGGGCTGCTACTTACCATTTTACTCGAAGTTGACTGTCAACCTTCGTTTGTCAGAGAAGCACGATAAGAAGATGAAGAAATCATGATATTTTATTATATTTTTTCTTATGATCTGAACTAAAATGGCATTCGTGGCATTAATATCATCAACCATTAAGTTTACTTAGGCCCTCAAGTATGCAAGGATGGTAAATGTGCCCCTGAGATTAAAAGGCAAATTGGGATGGCAAAAGATGCTATGACACGTTTAAACAACATCTGGAAGAAAAGAGGAGTTGGTATCAAAACTAACATCAGGTTTATCCGAGCCTTCGTATTCCCTATCTTCCTGTATGGAGTGGAAAAGTGGACCATTCCGGCCAGAGAGAGGCAAAGAATTGATGCATTCGAGAGTGGTGCTGGCGACGAATGTTAAGAATACCTTGAACCGCGAAACCACCAATAAAGACTCTTTTGTCCACCATATGCTAACAACGCGTTCTCTCATACTTCGGCCACACAATGCGTAGCGGCGGCGAAAGTAAGTGAAAAACCCGTCATCCTCCAAATTTTACACGGTGGTAAGAGAGGTGCGGGACAGAAGCCAGTGGAAAAAAATAATCCGCTCCAGATGCTACTTCGATACTGACTATGATCCTCAGACATGAGAAACCAACTAAGAGGGATAATTAAATGGGTCTAATAGGTTACATGAGACTTGGGTCATAGATTGCCGACCCCTAGATTTGGTTATGCTTCTATTGTGTGCCAATAGCACTTTTATTGCTAGTTACCTTGGCATAGTTAACGGACATGCGTGATGCGCGTGTTTACAGCAAGTGTTTGATTGCAAGACATGTCATGAGACGTCAGACCTTTATTATATACCATTAAATAAACATTACGCAAGTTTTTTAAGCAGTTACTGGAATTATTTAAGCTTTTTAAATTTATTTTTCATATTGAATTCGCTATAATCTTAAATTTACCCATCACATTGCGACAGGAGTTACTTTGCTGAGTAAATACCCAATAATTTTGAAAATTTCGTGATAAGTGAATGAGTTTAGTAATCTAAAATCATCTTTGCATTATCATCGTTCTAATGAAACCTGTTTAGGGCACATCAGTTGGACGGTTTCATATACGGTTCCAGGTGAAAGACATTTTTGATTCATATTTACATACTGAATTATTTCCACTGTTTGTTTGCATAGATCTATTAAAACACTCAACAGATTTTAATACAGTTTTCACCAATGTACAGAGTGATTCAAGGTGAAGATTTATATATATAATACATATATATTATAACACAGAAATGCGGAAGAATTCAATGATTTGTATTGTGATGTCGTAATAAATCTTCCAGCATCATATAAGGCTAAATAACATTTCTCAAATAGAAAGTCTTAATATCTCTATCCCATCGGGTGCCTTACGTTTATAAAAGACCGAAAATTTTACAATATAGTATACAAATATATTTAAAGACATAAGTCATGTAGTTAAGACCGATACCTTCTACCAGTAGATATCCGATCAAATTAGAGTAAGAAATACAATTTAAATTAGTCATACTGGCATCGAACCCTGTCTCTATCCAAATGAAATAATACATACAGTATTACGCAAAGAGATACCGTCAGAATTATGCAAACGATGTAAACTCATCGCATAAAATATCGCATGAATAATCTAGGCATTCTTTTGCGTAATTATGTAAATAACTTACAAAATTTATAATCCCATGAAAATATTACAAGATTCTAGACAATCTATTGATATAATTGATAGTCCCATAGCGTTTTAACAAACTATTATCTGACACATTTATTCTTAAAATGAGGCCAATTATGGATAACACAAATTACTATATTTGTAATAACAAATAGAGATTAAGAAGTCCGAATATAGAAACAACAAAAAGATATAAGTGAGTTCGCTATTTACTTATGAAAAGTTGGTGGATGTTATGTAGATGTGAGTGGGTATGTGAGTGTATTTATGTGTTAGTTTCTATTAATACAATAACAGTATTTGTTTGTCAAATATAATATACAAGACCGTTTTCTAAATGTAATCTAATAGAAATGTTGACTGGAACGGTTGCTAGCAGAGGGATTAGATTCGATTCACATGCCAACATCTTAGATTTTATCATCACTTACCATCAGGTGTGTTCCCATTCAAGCTCTAATCTCTCAGCAAAAAAATAAAAAAATGTGTTTGTACACGTGTTAGAATGGCGTAACAAGATAAAAATCTTTTCAAACAGTGATATGCATAAACTTTGTCTGGGAACTTTTAAATTATGAGTCATTATCATTGGATAGCACAATTTTTAGCAAGATTATTTAATGTGTTATAGAAATACACGCTCGATTACATAAAGAAATGGAAAATAATATATAAGCTATTGTTAGAATCTTCGAAATTTTAACTACAAATCCACGCCGTAGTTTTTGTTGCTTCTCAAATCAAATACATCCATCATTCGATCACTCAATGCAAGGGAAAGGTCAAAGATTCGAAAATAATAAATGTAAGCTAAATTTCATTGGATATAAATAGTTTATAATCTGATTTCTATAGTTGAGTCTGAAAGTTATAATTTTGATAAGAATGTCACGTTGATATTTTCAATGTCACAATATATCTAACGAGCAACATAATAAAATAATGAAGGTATTATAAAAACTGATTTTTATTTAACGCTGGGAAATCCTCGTGGATTCCTGAAATACTCGGGAGGATGTCTCGGAGACGGGGTCACGAGAACGCGACTGACAGACATTCGCAACCCCGCCAGCGATGTCCCTGCTTAGGCCCATCTCGGTCAACGACCAAAACATACTCCGAAGGTGGATTGCCTGGAGAACCTCGCAAGCCACTACCCACCCCGCGAGACCTTTCTTTGTTAGGCAACGGACCCCGCTTCTGTTACCCAAAGGTCACCACTAAGGAGGGAGACGGCGATCGAGGGCCTCTCGCCTCCTTCTCCTGCGAACGGTCGAAGTGGTCACGTTCGCCTCCCTTAATCGTTTTGCTATCTCCTTCCGCGTCATCACATCCCCGCAGAAGGAGAGCGTAGCACACCATCATTCTAATGACGGTGGGGAGCCAGAGATCCGCACCAATAACCGCCACGAGCGTGGCACGCTGAATAGTCCAGGCTGGGCAAGCCTCAAGCATGTGTTGGGCCGTGTCAACGGCACAGCCACACTCGTGGCACACCTCGGTAGGCTCACACCTAGCCACTCCGCACAGGTACTTGCCAAAGCAACCGTGGCCCGACAGAACCTGCGCGAGGTGGATAGTCACTGCGCCGTGTGCTCTGTATAACCATTCTTCTAATACGGGCAGGATTGCCAATACGGTTTCACGGCCCGCTTTAGGTTGACAGAGCCGCCCGCTCCATTTGGATTATAAAAAAAACTGATATGTTGACTATAGCTAACTTCAGGATGTCGGTTTTTGTGACGGTGTGCACGCGCATCGTAAAAATTTACTCTCATAATTTTTCCCTAATGCGCTAAAAGAATTATAACCTCAAAAAGGAATTCAAAGCCTTTATTAATGAATTACACACTCCATCACAGAACAGGGCGTGAAGGAACCCTCGTAACTTTAGATTGTAACTCGTTCTTTAATATACGACTGATGATGAGTTGTAAATTCAAATATATGAAACATACGAGATTTGACAATTAAAAAGTGCTATCATGGCCTATTTGAATAAAGACATTTTAAAATCCGCCAGCGAGGTTGTTAAAACAAACAACTGCGTTACTAATTATGGTTTTCAAAGCTTTAACTATAATTGAAAGTGATATAAAATTATCGCTTATATTTTTACATTTTCCGTGCATATAGTAAGTAGTAGCCCATTAACATCTCACTACTCGGCACAGGCCCCCTCACTCTGAGGAGCGAGGGTTTTTAGAGCATAGACTACGCTGCTTCACTGCTGGATTGACAGGCATAGCACACAAGTGCTTCACCCTCATAGTCCGATGTGACGGGAATCCGAAACGACCGGAGAGAGACCAGGCGCAGGACCTGCGGCTTAACTTGCTTTCTGAGGCACGGGGTTGGAGCATACCGTCAACTTCCCAACTTCGGGCAAATATTGAGAAAATCTTAATAGAAAACTCAATATTGATTTTTGAATTGGCCCGACCCGGGACCCCGGGAACTCATGTCTGTAGTTGAAGATGCTAACCACTAGACCAATGAGGCAGTTTCTGCATATATATAAACGGAATAACAATATAAATATGTTTTGAAAGACCTTAACGACTATAACAAAACTAAGATTCTATGATGTATCAATTAAGTTAAATTTGTCTTTTATTATATTTTCTTTACTTTACATTGTTTCCTTACCTTATTTTATAGTTTTTACATATTTTGTCGTTGTTTTATATGGTACTGTTTATAGACTAAGAACATAAATGTGCATGTATTTCAACCATTGTATCTCATTTTAAGCGAATATGTATTTTAAATGAGAATAACTTCTTTAATCACATATATATAAAAAAATTGTACTTACAATATAAAATCAAAATAACGACACAGATTAAAAATATTTTTCGCGCCATAACGACGTTATTATATAGATAAAAATATGAAAGCTAATTACATTGTCTAATGCTAACATGAAACTGTTGTCAACGAAGGATAGATTTGAAATGCTAAGATTTTATTTGTCCAAATGACATGTAAGATCTACTATTGTCCTGGTAAATTCTCATATAATCATATAATCAACTCATAATGTACATTCTCACACGCTAGGTACTTTTTGCTTGTTTTTTTAAGTAGCCTTCAATCGATTGTACGTTCTTGTCTATTGAGTATGTATAAAACTGCCTATAAACGTCCCACAAGTTGGGCTTCTTAACTCATTAAAGAATAGGTTTTTGGAGTTTAGACCCATCAAGCTGTCTAAATGTGGGTTGACGGGATATTCAGGTTTCCTTCACAGAAACGCACAATGATGAGTTAGATTATACAATCGATAAGGCGATTCCTATTAGGGCGTATTAAGGAAATATAATCTTTTAATTGATCTGAGGCTTCGGCTGTGGCTAGTTACCTTGTCGCGGTCTAGCTCTTATTACGCGGCAGACAGGGCCAATAAAGGACTCTTTAAAGGAATCTTTTATTAGTTATTAAATCTGGTTGCTGCCCAGCACGGGAGGTAGCTAAGCGCCACTGGCCTGAATCCAGCACACAGATTCTGGGGTGCGATTGTAGCTACTGCGTACTCTGGACATCCGAGCTGAGGGTCGAAATATGTGGAGTCACTCAGCACGCATGGTGCTCCGACAATAGGGAGTCACTATGCACGCGTGGTACTCCCTAGCACTGCCGTCAACTGCCATGGCCTGCTTCCTGCCAGAAACTTGCCTAGCCCAGCAACAAACACTAGAGCGGCAGAAAACAGGACAGATTAGACACCAGGTAATAGAACCCCACAGGTTAAGTCGCACAGGAAACAAATATATCACGCCCGCGCACTGGAATCGATCAGGTAAATGAATCTGGCGCTGCCAATAATGACGTACGTAGGACCGTGCGTTACCGCTAATAACTTTTTTTACTAGCTACTTATTATATTAATATATATAATAAGAGTTCTTTATTCTAGCAACATAGGCTCACTTGTGTTAGTAAATACGTCACTTATTCCTAATCTTACTTTTCCTAATCTAACCTAAATTTAATTACAATAATATTAACAAAAAATAATTCCTATACTAATGAACTCCCACCTTACTATCCAGCTCAAACTGCACCTTGAGGAATTGGTAGTAAAGAGGCGAGTCCATCTTTCCAATAAACGTCCTCAAGATGCTGTTTGTGCTGGAACGTAACCTTGTCAACAAAGACGCCAGCCGTTTTACGGAACGCGTTATTTTATTGAACCTTAAAAGTTTCCAGTGCCTTTTGATATTGCCGTTTATTATTATATATATATATATCTATATGTGTGTATATTACTGTATACAAGTACAACGTACAACGAACAACCAAGCAGCAACGTACCTCTAAGCAAATAAATTTGCGTTCCGTTACCATGCTGTGTAGAAACCATGAGAAGTAAAATGACTCATAACAGAGTAGCGCGCTTCCATCTTAGACTGTTTCATCAATTAAGACCAGGTGTGATCACGTTCAAGTGCTAACTTGTGAGCAATAATGAAAATATAACTTTCTTTATGTAGAAAAACTTAGTGGTACCTGTCCAGGATTCGAACCGCGATCGTAACAAGATTTCATTGTCTTAAGACTGGTGTAGGATTCCTCTCGGGTAATATTTCAACGCAGTTATAATAACTAAGTTATAAAATCGATAACATTTGCTTTTACTGGCTTTTGCTTAATACTGGCTCTGTTTGCAAAAGGTCTAAGTTCGATTTCGGACTGGGCATGCTGTATTTAAAATTTTGTCTTAGGCTGAACGATGGAAGAATTTCTTCAAATCACATCAACATATTCTTTTAAAGTAGGCTCATAAAGCACTTTTAATACGTCCGTAGTCTGTCCGGTTCGGAAAGTTGAATCTGCTGAGCAGAAACCGGCAAGAAACTCAGCGGTTACTCTTTTAAAGATAGTTATGTGTGTTACAATGTGTTGTATTTTGCTTGGGATCAAGCCCAAACATTATTTTCGCTTAAATAATCTTCAACATGCCCTTTGTGAATTATGCGGAGGCAAATCTAAAAATGCGTATGCTCAACACAAAAAATAATTTCTAAAACTTTTTCACTTTAAAATATGGGATTAAAAGTTTGCTTTTATTTCTTGTATTACGAGTGAAATTGTGTATTTTATTTTTTTGCTGTTCAAGTGAATATTATTACGGATATATAAGACATTATTCAATATATATAAAATGCGAGAATTAATACTGTGAGAATTAATGTTTCTTTGAATTTATATCTTAGAGAAGCACGAGATCTTAATTGATATATGACCCTTTTTTGTAAAATAAATATAGTATTTTATTGCAATAATGCTGGTACTGTACTCTATTAAGGAGAACAGCATTTTGTACACTATGATAACTCTTTTTTCCGCTGTTATACGTACAAATATGAACTGGATATATATAGCATAACAATATTCATAAGATACAATCTTTACGATTTCATTGAGTAAATTCTTCCCATATTTTACGTAAATCCTATCGTATGTAGAATATTTGTTTTTCGTTAATGTGGTTGTTTTATTCGCGAAAATATTTCCGTATATTACTTCAAGGTCATTAAAAACAGTACTAATTAGCAATTGATATCCTCCACTTGTAAATTTAAAAATACTCTACAGGTATTTGAAAAATTTTGATTTCAAGGAGGTAATGAAAGATTTTTTTAAATTAGGAAAATAAAATAAAAACAGTATATGAATATCGGTGGGTATAATTGGTATCCTTGGAATATGAGCTAACTCACCAGTCGCAGGCCCAGTTATAAGGGTTGCTACTATTTTCTTTAGATTGACATTTTTAATTTCGTTATATCTTTTGAAAGGAATGTCCGATTTTGATAATTTAAAAAGTATTTTACAAGCATTGCAAGGGTCTTTAATAAATTTTTTATCGGATCAGGATTAATACAGAGGTATCAATAATATGGTTTCATTATTGTCGGCACTTTTTTTTATTAACTTCTAAAATGTTAAAAAAGTAGTTATAGTAGCATAATTGCAGTAGTTGGACTTGTGGTATTGTGGACTTTTATGTAGATATTAATATGTTTTATAATATTGTAGAACATTTTATTGCTCTATTATCAATAGTTTTCCCAGCGAACGCGATAACAATTTTTTTGTGACCATTTTTACTCACATTGGGTTACATTAATGCATTTTTATTAAGGATTCCTATTTATTTAGAGAAAGTAATAGAGCCTTTTACTTAGTGAAAATGCAGATCTCTAATGTTGAAACAATTTTTGAAACATGTCCAGTAGTTTTCGTGTGAAAACGTTACATACATACTTACATACAAAAACACAAATGTTTCCTTTTTGTAATATTAGTTTAGATAGGTTAAAATACGTAATGCTGCTACAGGAAGTGTTCTGTTATAAGTGACGTGTGCTAGAAAGAAAATATCTTTATTTTTACGTTATGCCACACATCACAATATATTTTAGTACAATTTATAATACCCTGCGATTTGTGGCATAACCTAGAAAATGAACCCAGCTCAGCATTTATACTACACAGTCTGAAGACCATGCTGTGATGATTTTCAGCTGGATCCCTTGTCCAGATGCCGCCACGAACGCCGTGAAGTAAGTCCATAATGTAATTATCTGTTCTATTTATTGAAGCTATAAGGGGATAAATATTGATTTGCCATTTATATTGTTAATAAAATCTTTTTCCTCAAATAAATAAAAATTGGCTATCAAGTGACAAACATTCAGTAGCATATAAGCTCTTTATGCTTATAGGAATAAAGAATATATAGATTACTAGCTGAACCCGCGACTTCGTCCGCAAGGAATATTTTTTGGTATCATTTTTATTAATTTAGACAAATTGTTTTACAAATAAGAAACATACGTATAAACACTTCAATGAGCTATTTACTGCAAGGAGCTTACAGTCCTTTATACCATAAAAGATATGGTTTGTAAATATGAAGTTTGAATTTTATTAATTAACACCCCCGCAACCCTCATTGCGGGTGGAATTTCGTAAAATCCGTTCTTAGCTGACCTCTACTCGTCAAAAGGAATAATCCTACCAAATTTCAAGTCTCTACGCCTTATGGTTCCAGAGATATTGTTATGAGTCAATAGATACCTGGATATCTCTTATATATATCGATAACGTCAGTCAGAACCTTACTTACTACTTTCAGCAATGCAAATAGCAATTCTCTTCCTTATATTATGATAACTGTATATATTTATTAAGAATATATTATAATGGAGAAGCTAACACGCTGTATTATATTACGTCTTGTTCCCTTTGCTAATATTAAGGAGTGTGCAAGCTTTCTAACTAGTTGGAAGACGTCCACCACTCTTGGTTTCACAAATATGAAAGTGGTGGAGTATATTATAAAAGAAAATCATAAATCAATTAATCACACAAGCGATAAAGCACCTTATCACCTCGTTATAAAATTGATATTAAACCAACGTTGTTCAGCAGTTGTTTAAATAAAAAAAAACAGTGTACACTCACGTGTTGATAAAGTGCAATTAAAAATCAATCGCATTGCATTGTTATAAGGTGTACGTCTTAAAATTTGACCCCTTATACGTATTTCGGGACTGAATTTACGAATATACGGGAAAACCTGCGACGA
Organism: Elymnias hypermnestra; assembly: GCA_015832385.1. Taxonomy (NCBI): domain Eukaryota; kingdom Metazoa; phylum Arthropoda; class Insecta; order Lepidoptera; family Nymphalidae; genus Elymnias; species Elymnias hypermnestra. The sequence goes on from JACTOM010000050.1 coordinate 431,350, forward strand.
GTAGAAGGGATTATAAATCGAGTCACAGTAGAAGAATGTAGACTTAATGTTATCGTGATAAAGTTGAAATTTAATCGTTGATATTATTAGATAAAACCTTGTCGCAATAGTGAAAGTCGTGTCATATGTGCGCGGTCAGTTTGGCGGCAAATCTCGACGCTAACAGTTTGCGTTTATTTATTTAATGTACAAGTGTAAGTAGTGTTAAAAATGTGTTCCTAGTGAAATCTGTTGTGGACATTCAATATGGAAATTCAATTGATTATATGCAGTTTATTACTTTCCCTTGGTGAGTTGGTAAAGTTTAAAAATCCAGGTTATTTTTCGTAACTTCCTTTTAATTGACAACTTCTGCAGGTTAGTAACACAAGTGACAGGTTTTAGAGCTTAAATCCTACTCCATACATATATAATTAACAGATTACATATTACCTTGCATTGCTTCTGAACTATGTAAGGTTTTTTTAAGTAAAACTTCTTTAGGCATTAGTGTCACGAAGATGTGCAGCGTTTTTTGTGCTAATTCGTTTGAAGGTAGTTTTAATATTGACAAAAACAGGCAACATTTTTATTTACAATTCATCATTTGAGTTTTCATTAAGTTATTTGTATCAATTTTCAACACTTTTAATGTTTTAATGACAATTAAATTCATTAAATTCCTAACATATCTTCCTTTTTCACTTCCTGTAAGTCTCGGATATCTAAAGTTTTAGATTTGTATAAATATAAACAAGACTTAAAAGTTAGTTTGCCAAAGAAGTTTCACTTCTGACATATGTATTTTGTACGCACTCACTTTTTTAAGGAATATGTACAAGTGTTTAACGTTACGTAATAACTTTTTATAAATTAAGTTTATATTTTTAAAGGAAGATAGATACTTTATTAATTATAAATCTAAACTTTAAAATATTTGATTGTTTACGTAATGTTTGTATCAAGATTTAGTGTAGTTTTAAATACATAGAAAAATAATTAAAACCCGTCATCGGAGGGAAATATATTTTTTAATTGAATACTAGATTAGCTATTGCTATATAATTTATACGAGTATACTATAATCTTATGTAATATTACCGTTTTTTAAATACAAATTCATAGAATGTTTGTTTATAAAACTGTTATTAAAAAATTATCTATATTATAGAAATATAATAATTATATTTTATTATTTCTGATTCTATCATTAGTATTTTTATACGTTTAAATTATATTTATAGTAGGTTAGGCGTATAATATATTATAAAATTGGGAAGACACTGACCCCTAAGTCACGGGTTTACCTAGTTTAGGTATCCAGGGTAATCTTAATTATGTACCTTTCTTTTTTATGCCCAAATAAATAAAGTTATTATTATTATATTTAAGCATATATTAGTTTCTGGCACTGTTCTGTCGCATTTATTAAATAACCACCCACTTTTAAGAGTTGCCTGGAAGGTATTGCTTGCAGCAATAAGACCGCCTATGCACGCTTTAGCTTTAGTTTTGTATTTCCTGTATGTGTTTTTGTGCAATAAAATGTTGCTATCTATCTCATGTATTTTCAAATATATTCGTAGATTTTTGTAAGGTAATCTTATTACAAATATTCTCAAAAAGGACGTGCTAGTACAATTATATTAAATACTGCTGTTTCCAGTAATGTTACCCGAATGGTTCGTGATCCTGTGAAAATATGGGATCGAACTGACTGACAATATAAACCATTCCTACCTTCTAACCAGTAGGAGTTGAGTCATATATATTGTTTTCAGGTTAGCGCTTAACTGTAATCTCATCTGATGGTAAAAGATGATACAGTCTAAGATGGAAAGAGGCTAATCTGGTAATATTATGGTTTCTATACAGCATCGTACTGGAACACAAATCTCTTTGCTAGTAGAGTGATAACTAGCAATGGACGAAGCCTTCCAGTCCAGACTCAGACAAAAACTTGAACACCTAGTAAAATTCATCAAAATTGGTCCAGCCAGTGAGAAGGAATTCCATCACATGTACAATAGAATTATGTATATGTGTATGTAGCATTCTTTTGAAAGTATAACTCTTTAACTTAATAAAAATTGTTGTAATTTCTTAAAGCTTACGTGCGTTCACCTCACCTTAACCCACTGACCTTCTTTATTATAATTATGAGCATTGCGATCCTGGTTTTGCCTGTTTATGTATATTTCATTAAGATGAAATTCCTTGGTACAAAATTTGTAAGGTATTAGGCAATGTTATGTATGGTACATTCTAAAATCATTAAGCATTACGCGTTTTAGAAAGTACGCGCAGTTAATATAGTAATTAAATTAAATAAATAGCAGGAAAGAAATTTATCTGTACAGTATTTTGTAATTTCGTAATATATGCATAATAAAGTTATGTATGCTTGTTGTTTAAGTCATGTTCGTTTTTTGATGTAGGAGATCGATACTACTTAATTGTGTGGATAAATAGATACAGTTTAAATCAATTGTAGTAGTTTTACAGCTAAATACGTTGTAACGTACAAAAAATATGCTTTAAAGGAGTAACCGTTGAGTTTCTTGCCGGTTTCTTCTCAGCGGAATTATTGGCAACGAACACATTACTAACGATTCAAATGTGCTTTTTGAGCCTATTTTAATGTAGAATATTTTGATTTTGAATGAAAACTGTGTTATTTTTATTGTCGACAAATTAATTGTGACTTACTGGTGCAGTGGATCAAGTACTCGGCTGTACTAGCAAAGATGCCGGGTTCGATTCTCGGCTGAGCGAAATTAGGAAGTCGCTTTAACCTATGGACGTACACTGCTGGACATAGGTCTCATGTAATGACGTCCACAAGGCCCAATCTTGCGCCGCCTGGCTCCAGCGGCTACCGGCGACTCTCTTTATATCATCGGTCCACCTTGTGGGGCGTCTGCCTCCACTGCGCCGTTCGGTGCGGGGTCGCCAGTCCAGCACCTTCGGCCCCCAACGTCCATCGGTACTTCGGACTATATGGCCCGCCCATTACCACTTCAGGTTCGCGATTCGTACATTGGTTCTACTACGGATCTCTTCATTTCTGATTCGTTCACGTAGAGAAACTCCGAGCATGGCTCTCCCCGTCCCACGGTGAGTGACTCTTAGCTTTCGCATGAGGCCCACATTCAGCGACCACGTTTCAGAACCGTAGGTCATCACAGGCAACACTTTGTTCTTCGGGCATTGAGACTTATCGGACGAAAATATCTGGCTTAGTTTCTCGAACGCTGCTGAAAATAGAGTTAGGAAGTGGCATTTTCTAATTTGTTTTAATCTGGACTAGTTATCCTATCAGCAAAGCTGTAATGCTTAGCTAGAGATTTTTGGTCCCGTACGATGCTGTGTACAAAACATAAGAAGTAAATTACCTCTTACCACATAGGCCTGGTCTGTCTCCTGTTTCCTACAGCCATGTGTTGGGGATGCTGTGTATTTACCTGTCCCTTTGCTGTTTCTCCTTCAAACATGCTAATTATTTATTATTTTTATTTTAAAGCTTCATGCGGTGTTATCATTCCTGAGGAGCTGCCATCATTACTGTCGGTGGCGTATTCAAACATACCTCCTATCAAGAAAGGTATGTATTTTCAATGTTAACAGATACGCGATTGAAGTTGCATACAGATGCAAAATATTACTCATTGTAACATACATAACTAACTCTAAAAGAATAAGTAGATTTGTTACCAACGAACAGACTACTGACGATTCAAAAGTGCTTTTTGAGCCTACTGGATTAAAGAATATTTTGATTTTGATGTTGAAGACTCCTTTAAAATAGACCAGCCCCTCCTAGTCAAGATGACATGCTAACTAATATAACGATTAGTAAACTACAATTTGGTCATGCGATCATATCCATTTGATACGTAATTCCCATACATTTTTTAGGTGTTTACTGGCATTTACTCTGATCTCTCTCCCGTGTTAGATTGCCGTCACATCGGACTATGAGAGTGAAGGAATAGAGAGTGATCTTGTGTACTATGCCCACAGTGGAGCAGCGTGCTGGGTCTATGCTCTAATCTCTGACTCTGGTGTCTGCTTTGGTGAATGATCTAGACTCTGGCAGGCAAACTTAGTTCAGCTGCATTTGCTGTTCTGTCTTACGGCATGCTGTTATGAAGTAAAGCAGCGGACATTGAAACTATATTTATATTATAAAAAAAAAGCAATACGTGTCATATATCAATTGGGATCTCGCGTTACCAGAAAAAAATTCAAAGAAATATTAATTCTCACAGTACCGTCGCAATATATATTGAATATCATTTTATATATCCGTGATAATATTCATTTATATAGCAAAAGGAGCGAAACATACAATTTTAATACAAGAAATAAAAACAAACTTGTAATGCCATATTTTAGAGTGAAGAAGGTTCATAAATCACTTCTGGGTTTGCCTCCACATAGTTTTAAGAAATATGTTAAAAAACGTGCTATTACAAAAGGCATATTATAATGTTGAAGATTATTTAAGCGACAAAGATGTTTGCACTTGGTTCCAGTTGCACATGACCTACATAAACTGTATTAAAAGGAGTAACCGTTGAGTTTCTTGCCGGTTTCTTCTCAGTGGATTCAACTTTCCGAACCGGAAGTAGATTTGTTACCAACGGACAAACGACTGACGATTCAAAAGTGCTCTTTGAGCCTACTTGAATTAAGAATATTTTGATTTGATTTGATTAATAACCCTCTCTCCTGTGAGTGAGGAGGCCTGTGCCCAGCAATGGGATGTTAATGGGCTGCTATTCCCTAAATCCTTATTAATAATTATTTTGGATATTTAACACTTATATGAAACTGGAATATCAAAACTATAGATAGTGTCAATAATTGAAATACAGGTTTGTTATATAAAAAATAGACGAATGTTGACTCAATACTTCAAAAATATATTGATTTGACTGTCTGAGTGTAGTGGCTTATATCCCAATATAGTTTGATTAATATATGATATATTAAAAATAAAATTGGTTTACTGAACGTAATTATATAATTATACTCGGAAATACACTCCAAATGTACCTCCACTTACTATGAGATTAATACAAGGTTTACTAAATATTAATGGTTCATGATTCTTACGTAATATGTATTACAATATTACTTTAAAAAAAGATATTATTATTGAACCTGATTTAAATAAAGGAAGTTAATTAAAACAACTTTTACGCGACCTTCAGCTCGGTTATTCACTAATAGTTATAAGTATTAATATACTTATATAGAGATGTCTATTCCTGGGTTCTTTGCAAAAAGTTGTACAAAAAATTCGTATACCATTTACTAAGAAGTGGGTTTTATATTTTTTGATCGTTACCTGTTTTGACATTTCAATACACCTATTGAAACCATATTTAATATAACGAATTCTTAGATTTAAATGAGTGTTTGATGAATGCTCGTAAGAGCTAGTGCAAAGGTTATCTATTATACTTAACTCGACAAGTTTCGTACCGCCAAAGAATCAGTAAAGAAAAAACCTGAAGCATAATTGAAGAATGTTGCAACTTTAGTAAGAAATGTGGTCAAAAGTTACTACTTAAAACAATAAGAATTCGTAATTAAGAAACGCGACAATTACGCCCAGTTTGCGGCCAAAGTCCATATAATATCATAGTTGCGATCAGAAATTGGTGGTTGTCAATGTCAAATGTCAAAAACCAATGAAAAAATACAAAAGTATCCTTTCAATTTGATTTCTGAACGAAGAAACGAACATTTGACATTCAAAGCCAAAAAACGTCACTTATAAATTTTCTAAATGATGAGGCATACATCAAATGTTTGACGGTTAGGATGGGTTTCTAAGAGAAAGCAAAATTATTGTTTTTACTATATTCCAAGCATTTATTTCATATTAACTTCTCCTTTTAAACCTTTCCTGGACTTCCACAAATAATTCAAAATCAAAATTAGGAAAACCAGTCCAGCCGTTCTCGATTTTTAACGAAACTAACGAACAGCAATTGATTGTTATGTATATTGACAACGAATATTTTCTATGTCTGTTCAATGTCAGCTTTGTTAGATATACGTCTTTTTTCCGGGAGTAATTTCTTGTGATGTTTTCATTCAGGGTATTTTTTTTTAATCTTATTTTAAAGAGCTAAATCGCTTGCGATTATGTCGCTCTGTTAAGTACTTATAATTTCGCAATGATTATGTTTCTCTTAGACGTACTCCACACTCATAATGTATCAATTTTCTAAACCCCCTTGACAATGGGTCCTGCAGCAGTATATTAAGACCACCAACCCATTGAATCTCGCTGTATTCGCTGACGAAGGTATCTCGTCCCGGCCCATTCCGGGCACATTCCATTAGAATATTTAGAGTATTAATCATGGGTAATATTTAAATTAGAAAAATGTCGATAAGTGGTAAGCAAAATATGATATCAACAAAAGGTAGAATCGACTATTTCGAAAGAGATATAGATTAGGATTAGTCCTATATTGTGTTTGCTCAATAAAAACTTATTTACTCAATAGATAATATTAGGATTTTAAAATTAAATAATTTCTTCTTTCTAAATTACAGGGACAGACTCTCGTATCGGCTTCGGCTTTGCTTTTGGAAATCATGCTGATTTCCAAGTCATGCTGGAGCTCGGTCCACAAACGAACACGATGAACTTAAGTATGATGAAGTTTCTTTTAATGTTTGTTCACAGACCATATAACTCTTAAGTATGGAAACAATAATGAATTGTAAAGTTTAACTAATATATGTCTCTACTGTTTCCAGCTGGACAGCCGTTTCCAAAGAATGGCAACAGTAATAAACGTCAAGCACCTTACCAGCCGGTAAAAATAAATAAGAGTAGAGAAAAGGTGAGTTATTCACAATGAATCACTGCTAAAAGTAACATCTAAATATAATAAATCAATACTTAAAGTCGCCAGCTGGATCATTAGCATGTATTCAAAAGCCTTGCCTCGTTGGTCGACTTATAAATATCACTATAATTACTATACCAGCCTTAGGTTCGTGCGCAAAATCAACTAATCTATATCTTATATCATCACTTACTATCAGATGTGATTTGGGTCTAGCGTTAACGTGTCTTGTGTGTTCTTTATATCCCGAATAAAATATAGGGGGTTGGCGTAGGAGAATGGCAAACACCTAGACCTACCAAATAGATGCAAAGATAATAATGAAAATCGATCAAGCAGTTGCCGTGGAGTTCAAAAACTGACACTGTGATAAGACATAAGATTTATTTTGAAAATAAAGAAATTTTGATGGAAGAAATGTGTTAAAGAGTGCACTGATCAAATATGGCATTTAGTTCGAAGTTTTGTTTGGTTCTTCGTCGTCGCTTCAACCGATGGACATCCAATGCTGGACATACGTCTCACGTAATGACGACCAGAAGGCCCGAACTTGCGCCGCCTGGCCCCAGCGGCTACCGGTGACCCTCTTTATATCATCGGTCCACCTTGTGGGGGGTCTGCCTACACTGCGCCGTTCGGTGCGGTGTCGCCACTCCGGCACCTTCGGTCCCCAACGTCCATCGGTCCTTCGGACTATGTGCCCCGTCCATTGCCACTTCAGGTTCGCGATTCGTAGGACTATTTCGGTGACTTTGGTTCTACTACGGATCTCTTCATTTCTGATTCGATCACGTAGAGAAACTCCGAGCATAGCCTTCTCCATCGCAGGCTGAGTGACTCTGAGCTTCCGTGCGAGGCCCATAGTCAGCGATCACGTCTCAGAACCGTACAGAACTGGAAACAGAACAGAACTGGAAATACGCACTGTTTGAAGACTTTGGTCTTCAGGCACTGAGGAATATTGGACAAAAATATCTGGCGTAGTTTCCTGAACGCTGCCCAACCGAGTTGGATTCGGCGGTTGACCTCCTTCTCGAAGTTGGACCTACCTAGCTGAACTATACGAGTATGTCCCAGGTATGTGTACTCGTCAACAATTTGGAGAGCCGAGTTCTCAACGACGACTGGGTGTTGCGGTATATGGATATTAGACATAATTTAAGTCTTATCCATATTCATTTTCAGGCCCACCTGTTGAAAAACTTTGCTGATGTCATCGAGCTTTGTATTGAGATCTTCGAGAGTCTCGAGAGAGAGAGGGGGTGTAAGAGAGAAACGCGTCCCAGTCCGTTTCTCCAAACGCCAGCCTCACCTGCACGCGGTGCACCCTGCTTCTACCGGCGATGTTCTGGCGACCGAAAAATGGCGGTATAACCATTCTCCATAGCTGACCTAAATGCCACAGACCGATAACGGGCAGCAGCGTTATCGGTGCGATAAGGTCAGCACTGCGATCACCAAACCACCTGCATGGTGATTATTGGCACAACCACGAAATTATAGACACAAGGCAGCAACGGCCCTCAGTCCCCTGCAGCCCCGCTATGTTTCGTTACTGACAGGTTAAAGCTAGACATTGATCTTACCTAATGGTAAGTGATGATACAAACTAACATTGTAATCGCTGATTTACCTCTCAATGGTTTCTACACAGCTTTGCACTGCAGACTATAGTATGGAGAGGTAACTCATGGCTGAAGCATTTCACTAGTCAAGACATCAATTCCTTGCCCTTATCCTACTAGGTGGGGTCAGAAGAGTATGTTACCTTTTGCTACTTCACTCTATCAGCTGTCATTTCTACATTCACACCCGTTACACACATATCCTCTTTCACACTTTTCTAGGTGGCCTTCTCCTGGCCCTGCCGCTTACCATCATATTTCCACTCCTTAACTTCTCGGTCTTTATACTCATTCTAATTATGTTACTCCACACATCTATCACAACATTCGCAACAATTGCATGAAATTTCCTATCATTCCACTAATCAAGACATTTTAGAAAAATTTGATTTTATGTGGATGGTTTGTGGTTTCTATACATTACTATTCGTACCGGAATACAAATCTCTGTGTTTGGCTACATTTATTTGTTGGTAGTGTGGACGTTGCCTCCCACCAATCGAGGCTCAGACAAATTAGAAAATGCAATTCGAAATTCGCCTTACTGGGGATCGAAGCCGGGACCTCTGCTACCGAAGCGTATAATCACACCATTACGAAGAACGTCAAAGTCAAGTATATTCGTTTAGAACAAACAATTTCTATGTTACAGCTCCTTCAAACAGAGGCGGGAAAATACCTTCAAAATTGGGCTCAAAAGATGAGAACACCACCAAAACCTACCAAATTACCAGCACCAAAACCTGGTGATGTCATGAATCTAGAAGATTCTTTGGTAGAACTAGTCAAGAACGATAAAGGCGAATTTGAAATACACCAACCCAAACCTGGGTATATGTCGCAGTATGTGTTGGATAATCTCAAAAAACTATACGGAGAAAAGCAAGAGGAGGCGAAAAAGCTAGTCGTTAAACAGCGAAGTGAGGCCGAGATCAAGAAGATCACAGAAGATTTATCAGATGTAGACTTGGATTAAATAAACAGGATTCTTTGTAGTATTGAATGTTTTTAATTAAGCTCCTTAAATATTTTAGGTCATCATGAGAGAGGGTGAAGATAAGTTGGTATCTAAATTATTTATAAATACAACAAAAGCAAAGGACACAAGTGAGTTGCGGTAGTTCAGATTGTGTTACTACTGGCTCAAATAATTGTCCTTTTAGTCTAACCAGTTGACTTTTATTTACTAAATATAATTCATGCCACCTTAGAAAACTTCCATGAATTCCAAAATATTTATTGTTAAGCAAAATTTAGGATATGACGTATATTGTTTTACACGTTTTGTAGTTTCTACATGAGAGAGATAATGTTTTTGTTCCTGTACAATGATAGAAGAAACATAATTGTCAGTTTTTTGATGGGTTGTACTAAAGTTGCAGCCTTTGTGGCTACGAAAAAATATATTAAAATTATTATTCAAAATAGAGGTACCTTTTTGAGTGAGCGCCTGGCAAAATATTAATAGCAATGTAACGAAAATGCGGAATTTCTCATACGTGCCTCGCGTTTTCGTTACATTGCTATTAATATTTCGTTAGGCGCTGTATAAATATAAAGTTAATAGCGATTTCCATTATTCTAATGCTTGTTGATTCAGTATCTTTGTTTTCTCGATTCAAATTTCTGTCATTGGATTGTTGCAAAAAATTACAAAATGATTACTTAAACGTCATTATTTTCTCTTCAAATTCAACAAATGAATTAGGTTTAATTAATTAATTGCAATCACTTAGAAATTGCTTAATGTACAAAAGTTACGAAATATATTAATTGCATCATAACAAACTATTATAGCACAATCATGATAAATTATCTTTTCTCAAGCTACCTTTGGCGTATAATAAAACCATTTTGTTCGGCCCAAATATTTCCTGCACAGTAAGTATAAGAGTAAATAAGAAAACACATACAATATGGTCATAGTGTGCGTATTGTCCCCAAAATCACATCAATCTAAAGATTAAGCATTGTTGACAAACAAGGCGACAAAAACTAAAAAGCACTCATATAAAATGTATGAGTACACATAACGAATAAAAAAACTACATTAAAAAGTTCGCGTTAACGAGATAGAGGGCTTAATACAGATAAATAGACGGACAAACAAATGTTTGTATCATTGAGTAAAACAACATCTCTACTTGTAATGTCAAATGAGCACTTACGACTAATTTATTAAGAGATAAAGGGTATGGTTCAAGTTATAGACTGAAATATCTATTTTGAAAAAAAAATTTTTTTTGTTATTATTTACAACATAGCTTTGTTTTAAAAAAAATATATAATTTAATGAAATAAATGTAAATGGCTAAATAATAAATTTTAGACCTTATATGCGGAAACTTAAGACAAAAAAATTAGAATAATTTACAAGCTCGTATGTAAAAATAATTTAAGCCAATAAAAGCAAAGCTTCCTTACTATAAATACAAAAGCGTTGGTAACGTTGTTTCGAAAAAAATCAACTTATACTAAAGTGTTTAATTAAAGCATTTTACTTGCATTTATTTAGAAGTGATGAATTGTGTTTCTAGAAATTTAATAAAATATAAGTAATGTTGCAAAAATATATAAGATTGACATCACTTGTAGAATCTTGACCTTAGACAAAAGTCACTGATATTGGTATTGATTGAGTAACATATGACTAACGTATTTATTAAAAAAAGAAAGAAAATCCTATTTAAAATCAATATTCACAAAGATTTTACAATTAATAGATAGCCTTAGGTATAGCTTTTATAGGAAACCTTAATCGCTTGACGCTTTTAAGATAGACTTGACCGCATATAATGGTTTTATTTGATTCACTCGAGAACCGAACCGGCGCTAAGCGGCTTACGTTTAATAGTTACATCAGATTCCGTAGGGACAGGCATGTTTTACTTTTGTTTTGTACGAGAATGCAGTCAAGATAGATTTGAGGTGTTATTCTGTGTGTTAAAGCTTTATACAACTTAGTTTTAGGAAGAGTTTATATTATCCAGTATCAAACATATTTCTGCATCATTATTGACAATTTATTTCTAAGCTACCCGCAACGGATGGTAATATATTTTGTAAATAACATTTTTGAAATTAGTTTTACTTTAAGGCAAAAATTTTTCGTATCAATTGTGTATCAATAAACTGTATCTATATATGTGTATATATATATATATATATATACTATATATATTTAGAAACAACGATATTTGGGGATAAAATAGTAAAAAAAAATAATGTACCTTGCGATATTACTCGCGTACCTTCCGATCCTGTGGCAATCAATCTAAACGTTCCTTAAATACAACTGATGACCAAGAAAACAAAAAAAATCACCATTATCGGTCCAGACGTCGGTTAACGTCGTGGCTTTAACTGACGTCGTCCACTACTGGACATAGGTCTCACGAAATTATGCCCACAAGGCCCGATCTTGTGCCGCCTGGCTTCAGCGGCTACCGGCGATCCTCCTTATATCGCCGGTCCACCTGGTGGTGGGTCTTCCTACATTGTGTCGTCCGGTGCGAGGTCGCCATTCCAGCACCTTTCGGCCCCAACTTCCATCGGTTCGTAGGACTATGTGCCCCACCCATTGCCACTTCAGGTTCGTGATTCGTAGGGCTATGTCGGTGATTTTGGTTCTGCTGCGGGTCTCCCCATTTCTGAATTCATCGCGTAGAGAAACTCCGTTTTACTTGTCTTTATACTTAGACGAAGAATTACTTTAAGAATTCAAAAATTCTCTTAATATGCAAAATAGCACCGCTATGTAAAAGAGAGTCGCTAGTCAAATTTCAACCACAAATATCTGGTCATTTCCCGTAAATTATAAGCTATTCTAAATCTTGATTATGAATTGCATCTTTATTTTAATACAAGGTGAAAAATTTTATAAAAAGCGACATTACTGCATTTTGTTTTCCAAATTTCTTACGCTGTTGGACTTACAATAATAAAAAACGATGATGTATGACCTCATAAGCATTATTACACCTGAATTCATAGCTGTAGTAACCATATTGATCTGGAAACACGCGATTTTGTAATATTTTTAACTTTAATCGCCGGGAAATGTTTTTGGAGGGAGCCAACCTTAATCCAGTAGTGTGGGAATCACTGGCTACACCAGGAGATCCAGTAAACCTCAGCAGGACCCTCTTCATCGGTATGCTGTGGGCCAGAAGTTCACTAACGCTTTCAACTCTGGTACACCAGATGAATCCCACTTGAAGGTTCAGGAAGCAAACGGCCAAAATTGCGTCTTCTGGCACCCCTTTTTCTCCGGCGGGTGGAAGTAGCGTCCCTACTCTTCCTTTCCTTCCCTTTTCCTCTCTTATCCATCTTTCAGCAAGATGACAGTCTCACAGAAGAAGGATAGAGCCCTCTAAGCTGGCTCCTCAGTGAGCTTAGCACCCACAATACTTAGCAGCGAGGGAAGGTACAGTACCTCCAATTCTTTCAGTAAGAAGTCACAATAATTCAGAATTCCCCACTGAAATATAAATACGCATATAAATAACGACTGCCTCATTGGTCTAGTGGTTAGCATGTTCGACTACAGACATGAGCTCCTGGGTTCGAGTCCCGGGTTAATTCAAAAATCAATACTGAGTTTTCTATGAAGATTTTCTCTAAATTTGCCCTAAGTTGGGAAGTCGGCGGTGTAATCCACCCCCATGTCTCGGAGAGCACGTTAAGCCGTCGTGTCGGATTCCCGTCACATCGGACTATGAGAGTGAAGGAATGAAGGAAGCGTGGTGGGTCTATGCTCTAAAAACCCTCGCTCCTAGGAGTGAGGAGGCTTGTACCTAACAGTGGGACGTGAATGAGCTGCTACTTACTTCTTACTTATACAAATAAAATTGAATAGGCCATTTGTAATGTCTTCATGTTCGTCAGTGTATGTAAATTCTGAGTGCAAGGAAAGTATGTCAAAGTAAAAAAACCGTGCGAAATCTAGCCGACATAAAATATGCTATAAAATAGATTGGTATAAATTGATAGGCTATCGGTTGTTAAGATTCTGTGTCTTCAACACCATAGCGAAGTTTATCTGATTGAATTTATTTTATGTTGCTTGCGATGAATAGCCTTAGATAAATCGATGTGCTAAAAAAGCATCGGTTCGACTGCCAATCCGATATAAACATTCTACTATTCAATACTTGACACGATAACAAAGCTTGTATTTTTTTTATTGTTTACAATTTTACTTGTTCTATTCCTANATCCTCCTTATATCGCCGGTCCACCTTGTGTTGGGTCTTCCTACATTGTGTCGTCCGATGCGAGGTCGCCATTCCAGCACCTTTCGGCCCCAACTTCCATCGGCTCGTCGGACTATGTGCCCCACCCATTGCCACTTCAGGTTCGCGATTCGTAGGGCTATGTCGGTGACTTTGGCTCTGCTGCGGGTCTCCTCATTTCTGATTTGATCGCGTAGAGAAACTCCGAGCAAACCCCTCTCCATCGCACGCTGAGTGACTCTGAGCTTTCGAATGAGGCCCATACCCCACGTCGTCGTTAAATTTTAACCTTTTCTAAATACTTAGATTTCTTTTACTTGTCTTTATACTTCGTGTCTTTATACTTCGTGTTCATGTCTTATTTTGTCTAGTGGTTAGCATGTTCGACTACAGACATGAGCTCCTGGGTTCGAGTCCCGGGTTAATTCAAAAAATCAATACTGAGTTTTCTATGAAGATTTTCTCAATATTTGCCCGAAGTTGGGAAGTCGGAGGTGTAATCCACCCCCGTGCCTCGGAGAGCACGTTAAGCCGTCGTGTCGGATTCCTGTCACATCGGACTATGAGAGTGAAGGAATGAAGGAAGCGTGATGGGTCTTTGCTCTAAAAACCCTCGCTCCTAGGAGTGAGGAGGCTTGTACCTACCAGTGGGACGTTAATGAGCTGCTACTTACTACTTACTTACTTATATAAATAAAATTTGAATATGCCATTTGTAATGTCTTCAGGTTTGTCTGTGTATGTAAATTCTGAGTGCAAGGAAAGTATGTCAAAGTAAAAAACCGTGCGAAATCTAGCCGACATAAAATATGCTATAAAATAGATTGGTATAAATTGATAGGCTATCGGTTGTTAAGATTCTGTGTCTTCAACACCATAGCGAAGTTTATCTGATTGAATTTATTTTATGTTGCTTGCGATGAATAGCCTTAGATAAATCGATGTGCTAAAAAAGCATCGGTTCGACTGCCAATCCGATATAAACATTCTACTATTCAATACTTGACACGATAACAAAGTCTGTATTTTTTTTATTGTTTACAATTTTACTTGTTCCATTCCTACTATTTGATTACACTCTCCCTATATAAAGGTAAGTAGGAGCCCATTAATATCCCACTGTTGGGGACAGGTCTCCTCCTTGATAGGAGAGAGAGTTTTAAGAGCAAAGACCCACCACGCTGCATTAGTTCGTGTTAGCAGGCACTTTTTCGGGCAATAATTTTCAATCATTAATAAAATCCTTTTTTTTTTGTTTGGCCACTCAAGTTCAGTAACATATTATAAGGCTTTTAGTTCACATTTGAATAGTCAAATATAAGTTTTTACGACTGATGATATTAATAAACAACTTCAATTCTGAAGCGAGTGGTTCCTTCGCAACCTGTTCTGAGAACAACCCACAACAAATTCAGTGTGGTATCATGTTTTTACTACAATATAATTTTACTTTTATCATAGCAATTCATGCACTCGCAATAATTTTTGTCATCTAAGTAATCCTTGAAATTATATACACTTATTTATCTAAACTAATATTATAAAGAAGAAATATTTGTGTTTTATACGTAAGTATGTTTGTAACGTTTTCACACAAAAACTACTAAACCGATTTCAATAAATTTTTCACTATTAGAAAACTGCATTTTCGCTGAACAATGTAGGTTATATTACTTTCATAAAAAAATAAGGATTCCTTATAAAAATGCATTGATGTAACTCAAGGTGTGAAAATTTTGTCACAAAAATCTGTCACTGCGTGCGCTGGGGAAAATATTGATGATAGAACAAACAAATGCTCTACAATATTATAAAAGGTATTAATATCTACAAAAAAGTCCGTAATATCATGTGCGCAACTACTGTAGTTATGCCACTATACTCTTTTGCAATTTAGAATTTAATAAAAGTGTCCAGAATAATCAAACCATATTATTCATACTACTGTATTGATCCTTATCCTTTTATTAACGACTGTTTCAAGACCTGTAAAATATTTTTGAAACCATAAGAGATAATTGCTTCTTGCCAGATTAGCGCGCTTTCATCTTAGACTGTATCATCACTTAGCATCAGGTGTGATCACAGTCGAGCGCTAACCATCGATTACCATCAGGTAATATGAAATCAGAGACAAAAGGGAAATCAAGGAAAGATACACACACACACACACTAGTCTTTTATTATATCATTACACGATTGAGTTCACAAAAGTTAATTTTCAGATTTTTTTTTTCACATTTTATCTGGTCTGTGATTTTCGGAAATGTCTTAGGAATTGAACACCATAATTACACAAATCAAGCATTTTAAACGTTGTTAATTATTTTAGCAACTCGTCTAATATATCTCAAGTATTTCAGTTAATTTTAAGAATAAAATCTTACCTGAAATATATTGAAATACTAAGAAATCACCTTAGATATATAAAACTATACACACATATAAAATGAAAAGTTTCGTTTTTGATAACAGCATAAGTTAAAAAGCAAGGAATGTAATGCAAACGAACATTAGAACTCATTGCAAAGGTACTCGTATATCACCTTAAAAATTGGCGCGAGCTTAAAATAGATAGTACATTTAGAATTAGGTGGTTTCTCAAAGGGCCAGACTGGCTGTGCATGCTAGAGTGTTGGTGCCACCACTTATGTATGGTAGTGAAAGTTGGGTAAGGCAGAAGAATCACAAAAGTAAAATAAATGCGGTATGGATGAGAGCGTTGAGAAGCATGAGTGGACTAAAACTGAGTGACAGAGTAAGTAATAGTGTGATAAGAGAACGTTGTGGTATAAAAGAAGACGTAGTGACTAAAATTGAGAAAGGTATGCTTAGATGGTTTGGGCATGTAGAGAGAATGAATGAAAGGAGACTGACAAAAAGGATTTATGAGTCAAGAGTGAATGCGAAAGTTGGAAGGGGAAGACCAAGGCGAACGTTCCTGGATCAAATCCAGGACATTTTAAATAAGGGCCAAGTCAAGAGTATTCTAAAACGAGGAACTTGTATGATAGGTTTAATGAGAATGAAAGAAGCGACGGAGATATGCAAGGATCGTGGCAAGTGGAAGGACGTTGTCTCTGGCTACCTCTATGGCAATGAAGCGTGATGCTATGTATGTATGTATTTAGAATTTTTCGCATCTAGTACATAGTACATCTTGTGGCAGTGGAAAGTCTACTACTAAGTTGGACTATAGATTGATTTTCGTTAACATAAAAGTTTTATTTCACTTAGTTTTTAATTACTTCCTTTCAGATCATTAGATACACACTTACATCCACAATCTAATCAATATACAGATTTTACTTTACAACGAATATATATCTAACTAATACATTAAAAAAAATAGTAACATCATTTACGTAGAATGTCCGACGAATGTCAATTTAAAAATACTCTGGATATATTATCTATCATCTATTATTTATATATATAAAAGAGATATCCAGGAATCTATTGACTCATCACGATATTTCTGGTACCATAAGGCGTACAGACTTGACATTTGGTAGGAATATTCCTTTTGACGAGTAGAGGTCAGCTAAGAACAGATTTTGCGAAATTTTACCCGAAACGGGGTAGCGGAGGTGTTTCTTAAAAAAATTCAAATTTTCACATTAAAAAATAATTCAAACGTCACATTTACAAACTATATCTTTTGTGCTATCTAAAACTTGGTCATATTTTTTTTTGACATAATAGAACCTATCAAAAGTAAATTTTAGGAAATTCAACCCTCAAATGGCGAGCATAATTGGTGTAATGCTCGCCAGTGATGTTGGGTGGAAGGCGGTTGCCTTCTTTTGCTCGTTGAAGGAGGTAAATGAGAGGCTAAGGAATCAAGAGGCTGGAGCTCTCCCTCGCCGTTGGAGGAGGCATGGTGGCAGAAATCACACTTCTGCACTTCATGGCTCACTTTATTGAGTGGTAGATCCTCATAGTCGAGATCATCCATAGAGTGGAATGCAGTTAGGGAATCTCTAGTGATCTCACTCATGGATGGGGAGGGATCTGCTGTATTTTAGGGGGTATTCTGTTATCAGCGAGTCCCACACTCCCAATAGAATTAGTCTTTCATTGGGGTGCATACAGGCATTTCCCAGCGCAAAAAGAAAACCCTCAAATGGCAGTCCGGGTATGTTTCTTATTTATAAAATAATTTGCTTTAATTAATGAAAATTCTATTAAAAAATCATTCCACACAGAGGAAGTTGCGGGCTTAGCTAGTATATATAAGAGATATCCAGGTATCTATTATCACGATATCTCTGGAACCATAAGGCATAGAGACTTGAAATTTGGTAGGAATATTCCTTTTGCCGAGAAGAGGTCAGCTATGAACATATAAATTAATGAAAATGCTACCCAAAAAACATTCCACGCAGAGGAAGTCTCGGGTTCAGCTAGTATGTACATATATGAGTGAATTTTGTATAATGAACTCACAGAAGACATTCCCAGAAGATGAGAACGTAGACGTATGCTCTAAAATTGCTCTCGCCTATGAATGAGCAGGCTTGTGCCCAACAGTGGGATGGTAATGGCTGCTAGTAGCCCTTTACTTTACTATAATTTGAGAGATTACGTATACAAAAAGAGTGAAAGTGAATGAATTGCTGTAATCTAAATATAATAAATTAATGTAATATTGTTAATATGACGTATGTGTTTGTTGTGGGCTCTTCTCAGGGCAGAGAGCGAAGGAACCCTCGTAAATTTAGATTCTAAGTCAACCTATATTTGACGATTAAAATTTGCTGTAAATGCCTACTTAAATAAGGAATTTTTGAGTTAAATTGATCGCATTATCTCCAATGTATAATATAATAAATAGTTTACAGAGATGTAATGATATATCTTTGTATATATTTATTCGTTAACATGTTTTAAAGAGTAATGAGAGTTAAAAAAATGATAACGTGTCCAATTTCTGAAAACGTTTTTGACATAAGTATTTAAAACGCACGCGGGTCCTAATGAAAGAACCGGGAAAATTCCATAAGGAAAAAGGATATTTAATAAAAAAAAACATCGCAAGTCATCATGTTCAAAGTAATTTTGGGAAATTTTTTCACGCAATTACTTGGGCTGGGACGTTTTAAGCCACGCCTGTGCCCCAAAAATTTTTAAACAAAAAATCTTCTTTGGGAGGAGCTTAAAATTGTAATACGCGTACAAAAATAGTTTTTGCTCTCCAATATTTCTGTATAACTCTTATAAGTGAAGCGACAAGAACTATTATGTTTAAGCGTAAATTTTACGACGTCGTGTACACAGTTTGTTGAGAACTGGTTGCCTCAATTGCAGGTAATTAGGCTCATTTTGTTCTGTCTGTCGGTATGTCATTGTTTTTTGATACACGTTTCTTTGGCGGAATTATTTGGTCGGCTACAACGAGTCTGTAAACATTGAATGGGTATTTAAAATAATAGTTTATAATTATACATATTACAAGTAAACTTTATGGAATCCCTTTTTAGTAAGTGTATAAAAAATAACGCTACCATTTTATATAAATTTTATTAAAGTAGGCTTTTACACTACTTTGGAATCGTCATATTTAGTTATTTTTTTCCCGTACTACCAGTAAACTTAAAATCGAAAGTTACGTTTCTTTGGAGCATGTTCTAAGAGGAACCCAGATTAAACTCAGTCCATTATAAAATATAGTATAGAATAGTGTACTTTTATTGGCAGTAGTTAGAGTTGACTTGAGAAGTAACAGGTGATGACAGAGTATCAATTTTAGAAGATGAGGACAGAGAGAAATGGAAGCAGCTCGTACATGAAGCCACTAATGCATATCACAGCAGGCACGACGGAAATGATGATGTTGTGAAAATGGCATAGCTTTACTGTGATGTCTCGTGATGGTATACTATACCTATATAATGATGGTAGTGCCATAAACTAGTAAAAGATCTATAAATTATTATGAACATCATCATCATTATACCGAAACGTATTTTTGAAGTGAAACTTCTTTAGATGCATCTGGGTAAATTTTTAAGGATGAGTACGGGCTAATCAAGCGTGATTAGCGTTACAAAGATGTGCAGCGTTTTTTATGCTAATTCGTTTAAAGGTTAGGTAGTTTTAATATTTACAGATAACATGTGGCATTTTAACTTGCCACTCAATGATATAATATACTATTTTCGGTTCGGATGAATTAATTCCACTCAGAAGAAATCGACAAGAAACTCCACAGTTACTCCTTTAAATACTGTTTCAGATTAATTCAAACATTCATTGCAGTCATATTAAAGGTGGCAAGCAAATACGGAGTAACCCGCAATAATTTTCGTATATATCGACTAGAGTCGTCATTTTGAGACACTATCTTTATATTTTGTTGGTAAACAGATTGACTTTAAGGGTATTATCCTGAAGTTAGTTTCCATCCAACTAGCAAAGACGAACCGCCACGTGTAGGAACCATAAGTGATAATTTTCCACTTACCAGATTAACGCGCTTTCCTTTCCTCACGATTTTTTCCTTAACTAAATATTACAATGATGGATTGGAAAGAGGAAATCAAGCACGTAAACTTAATAGTCTGCTGGGGATTCGAATCCGCGATGTTTCTAAACAAGAATGCCATGCGATGCTTTGTAGAACCTATTAAGAGATATATTACCTGTTTCCAATTAATAACGCAGCTAACTTAGATTGTATCGTCACTTACGATTAAGTGTGATCATAAGCGCTAACAATAAAAAATACTACATGTGTGCTATCTTATACCACCTCCAAAATCCGTCGTACATCAGTAACACAGTTATGACAGTGTTTAACGGTTGGTCAGGATTTTTCAGATTGTTTTTCGTTTTAGGCCAAAAGAAAAGTCCAGTTTTTATATCTTAAACGCAGTTTTGTGAAGCGAGAAACGATGTAAAGCGTCATTATAATTATTTTAATGTAGTTGATTTTTGTACCTTCTTGTGTCCTTTCCTAGAATATTGTACATTGAGTCTGTAATTTGACAGATTAACGTAAATTATTAGTTTGATTACTGTCATGTTATAAACTTGATTACAAAGATGGAAAACTTTATTGGAATTAAAGGAATTCTCTTGCTTTTTCATTACTGACAGGTTGGTATGTGACTGAAATCTCACACGAAAGTAAGCAAGATGATAAAGTCTAAGTTAGCTGCGTTATTAATGTGACTGACTGACTCTATTTAGTTTACGTGCTTGATTTCCCCTTTCCAATCCATCATTGTGATGTTTAGTGAAGGAAAAAATCGTGAGGAATCCTGGCAGTAGTTTTGGTGAATATAAAGCCCGCCAGTCTACAGTGGAGGAACATGATGGGTCGATACTCTCAAACCTTTTCTCCTATGAGTGAGGACAGCTGTACCCAGCAGTGGGACGGTAACTTACCTTTTTTTCATAGTTACTAATAAAGTGATACTATTCACGGGCAACATTCAATTTAATAATACATTTTCCTAAATTTTTGCTGCACAAAATCTAATCCAGGATCCTTTCATTCCACTTAGACTTTGTCTTGTACTTGAATTAAGCCTCATTAAATATCCTTGAGAAGTTATTTTGTATTAAAAATTTGAGTTCCCTAAAAAGAAATCCCACTCTAATTCGAGTGATATGATGATAAATTTGAACACCAAAACAGACGGTTACTTACTTTCTTTTAAATTATAATAATTTATAGTAAATTGCATGCTACTTGTTTCTGTAATATGACTATATAGCATGCGAGGTATTTGCTATTATGTTATACGATAGCCATAAAATAGCTCCGCACAGTCATGTCGTTGGATCTTTACAATATATTTTTATGTATCTATAGATTGGCATTACTTTATGAAAATTAACCAAGCTACACTGTATACGCAAGCAAATTCCTTAATAAATATGTATTTAGAAGTTAATCAAAATTTTTCTACGTACACCTTGTACGCTATTTTTTTTTATCGCTGGGAAATGCTTTAATGCACGCTGGATAGAGTATACAGCTCCATCCAGGAGTGTGGGACTCACTGTAACCAGAATACCCTCTAAAACCCACCTGAACCCTCTCATTCCGTATGTTGGACGCTAGATGTTCGCTAACGCATTCATCTCTGGCGCCCCAGATGCGTCCGACTCAAGGGTTCAAAAGAGGGGAATCAGGCGCTCATAATTGCGCCGTCTTATACCTCCCCTTCTGCGGCGGGAGGGAGGAGCATCGACCGCTCTCTCTCTCTCTTTGCCTCTTTAATGCCTCCTTCTGCAAAATAACGGCCTTACAGAAGGAGGCAACTGCCCTCCGAGCATCATGCTACCGAGCATAGCATTCACTATGCTGAGCAGAGGGAGATCACTTCCAACCAGCGACATTAAGATGTGGCGATGGGGGCCCCAGGCTGGGCATTCTGCCAATGTGTGGTACGCCGTATCAACAGCTGCATCACATTCTCGGCACGCAGGCGTCTCCTCACATCCCACAATCTGGTGCAATTACTTACCAAAACAACCATGTCCAGTACGCACCTACACCGACCTGTATGTTAACACACCATGCCCCTTGAGATCCAATTTTCCAAGTGGGGACGAAAAGCCACTACAGTGACTGCGCCCGCTATAGGAAACCCGAGGTTCTACCTCCAACCTTATACGCTATGCTTTTACTCTATCCTTTTCAATTCTCATGCTCCTAATTATTTAAAAGCACGGTTTAAATGGTGATGAGGCTGAACGTCATTTTGAGCGAGAAATAGTCCACTTATGGCCCTCTCTTTTCATACGAAATACTACTCCAGCCAAATCAATAAGGCTATGATCTCCTTACCACTTGTAATACACCAGTCTGAGTCTTTTAATAGACAATTGCAACCCTACTTTTCATCAAGTCATTCGTAATATATATATATATATATATATTGTTATTTGTCACGCAAAAGAAAGCAAGTGTTTCTTTTACTTGATAAAGGATTGCTTACGTAATAAAACTTTTCATGCTGTGAAAAGTCGGTACTAAGCTACTCTTTAAGTTTTCCTGTAATGTTGTATAGGTAAAGTATATATATATTTTTTATCACATTGCTCAACAAAAAACAGAATAGAAAGTATTTTCTTGATTCAAAGTTGAATATTTCGATGTTTTCTATGGCCCTGGTATTTAATCTACGTCATTACGATTTATAATCGCCTAACTTGAGCCATCAAATGAACGAGGCAGACTCTTTTAACACATAGTAATATCCGCCGCTCTTCCGTAACAATAACCAAAACAAATGAAGAAATAAACAAAGAAAAGAGAAACAGCAAAATTAAGAACTTAACACAAAATAGTTATTAAAAGTGCGTGCGTACATAGTAAAGTAAGTAAGTAGGTAGCAGCCCATTATAGTCCTACTGCTGGGCACAGGCCTCCACACTCCAAGAAGCGAGGGTTTTTAGAGCATAGACCCACCACGCTGCTCCACTGCGGATTGGCAGGCATAGTACACAAGTGCACTCTCTATTCCTTCACTCTCATAGTCCGATGGGACGGGAATCCGACACGACCGGAGAAAGATCAGGTGCAGGACCGACGGCTTAACGTGCTCTCTGAGGCACGGGGGTGGATCACACCGCCAATTCCCTAACTTCGGGCGAACATTGAGAAAGTCTTAATAGAAAACTCAATATTCATCTGGTAAACATCTGTCAATATCAGACAGATCTGGTAAACGGCGAATATGGCACTATAGCTCCGCTGATTGGGATGGATTACGGGATTTTTTTGCATGCTACCCTTGGGGGCAGCTATGTTTTTCAAATAGTGACTGCAACGCAACTACAGATGCCATTGCTGATACAATACTCTCAGGCATGGAGTGCTATATCCCTCACTCGACCATAGCTATTGGCGGACGAGCACAGAAGTGGTTCAGCGGAGCATGTCGCAGGGAATCCAATCTAAAACAGGCCGCTTACCAACTATGGGCCTCAGCATTAAGCTCGAAAGATCCAAATGCCCCCGTTTTAAAGAAAAGATTTAATGCTGCTTCCAGGGCTTATAAAAAGACATTGGCTAGGGCAAAGTCAGAGCACATACACCAAACCGGTCAAAAACTTGTTAAATTGCCTTCTGGCAGTCGGGCATTCTGGTCTTTAGCCAAAGCCGTTCAGGGAAATTTCTGTCAGCCGTCTTTCCCACCCTTACGCAGGCCGGACAACTCCGTAGCCCACTCTTCCAAAGAGAAAGCCGAACTTCTATGCGAACAATTTGCTAGGAGCTCTACTTTAGATGACCATGGGAGCTCACCACCTACCATTCCACGCTGTAAAAGTACATTACGCGAGGTTCGGTTTACTCAAACTGCGGTCAGACGTACACTACTCTCTTTGGATATTAACAAAGCCAGTGGGCCCGACGGTATACCTGCAAGAGTATTAAAGATGTGTGCCCCAGAACTGACACCTGTACTAGCGCGATTGTACCGACTTTCATACTCCTCTGGCATTGTTCCGGCCGCTTGGAAGGTGGCCTCGGTTCACCCTATCCAGAAAAAAGGGGACCATTCGGACCCATCGAATTACAGGCCCATTGCAATAACCTCTTTGCTCTCCAAAGTGATGGAAAAGATAATAAACACCGAAATGCTCAACTACTTAGAAGACAACGCGCTGATAAGTGATAAGCAATACGGTTTTCGTCACGGCCGCTCTGGTAGTGACCTATTACTGTATCTTACCCATCGCTGGGCAGAGGCACTTGAGAGCAAAGGGGAAGCACTTGCCGTAAGTTTGGATATTGCAAAGGCCTTTGATAGGGTGTGGCATAAGGGGCTGCTTTCAAAGCTACCATCGTACGGACTGCCCGAGAAGCTGTGTGTCTGGATTGCTAGCTTTTTAAATGCACGCAGTATCAAAACTGTTGTCGACGGTTTTTGTTCTGATACTAAGCCCGTAAATGCTGGTGTACCGCAGGGGTCAGCGCTGTCTCCCACACTATTCATTATGTTTATCAATGATATGTTACAAATAAGTAATATTCATTGCTATGCAGATGATAGTACGGGAGACGCCTATTACAATGGCCACGCACAGCTCTCTCCCACGCAATTACAGGAGCGCAGGCACAATCTGGTGGCAGAGGTTGAGGCGACACTCACACAAGTCTCTGCTTGGGGTGCAAAGAATATTGTACAATTTAATCCAACAAAGACTCAAGTGTGCGCTTTTACAGCCAAAAAAACTCCCTTCAGCCACGCACCACGTTTCCAGAACATTTCCCTCACCACCTCTAAACACATCGGGATCCTCGGTGTCGACATTTCGAGTGAAGTCCAATTCCGTGCTCACTTGGAAGGCAAAGCCAAATTGGCTTCAAAAAAACTTGGGGTGCTCAATAGGGCCAAGCGGTACTTTGTGCCCGAGCATAGGATGCTTTTATATAAGGCCCAAATCCGACCGCACCTCGAGTACTGCTCTCATCTGTGGGCTGGAGCACCCCAATACCAACTCCTTCCATTTGACCGAATACAGAGACGAACCATTCGAATTGTTGACAATTCCCAGTTATCAAGTCAGCTGGAAACGTTAGAACACCGTAGAAACGTTGGTTCTCTATGTGTGTTCTATCGTATCTATCACGGGGAATGTTCTGAGGAGCTATTTAACTTGGTGCCACCATCTCGCTTCTATGACCGGACAACTCGACGAAAGAATAAATTTCATCCGCACAACCTGGATGCGTGGCCTTCAAGCACGGTTCGATTTCGTCGATCCTTTTTCCCGCGTACGTGCAAGATGTGGAACGAACTCCCGCCAACGGTGTTCCCGCAAGGCTACGATCTAGATACTTTTAAGAGGCGTATAAACTCCTATCTCTTAGGTCGGCAACGCATCGGTGGTCCCTATGGTGCTGCAGGTGTCCATGGGCGGCGGTGATCACTCAGGTGATCACTCAGGTCACATCAGGTGACCCGCAAGCTCGTTTGCCTGCCAAGGCTATAAAAAAAAATATTGATTTTTTGAATTGGCCCTACCCGGGACTCGAACCCAGGACCTCATGTCTGTAGTCGAACATGCTAACCACTAGACCAATGAGGCAGTTGTACATAGCGTACAGCGTACATAGTACATATTTTAGAAGTGAAACTTCTTTGGTAAACTAATTATTAAGTCTTGTTTATATTTACACAAATCTAAAACTTTAGATTTCCGAGACCTAGAGGGAGTGATAAGGAAGATATGTTAGGGACTTAATTGTCATTCAAATATTAAAAGTGTCGAAAATGAATACGAATAATTTATTGAAACCTCACATGAAGGATTGTAAACAAAAATGCCATGTGTTTTTTGTCAATATTAGAAATTATTAATGAAATTTTATTTTAGAATTTAAAAAGGAGAATTTAGGAAATATCTTTATTTTATATTTTATGAAAAATAGTATATTAAATTATTATTTGGCGACTGGCAAATTAAAATGCCACATGTTATTTGTCAATATTAAAACTACCTTCAAACTAATTACAATAAAAAACACTGCACAACAATTTTACCCTTTGCGCCTAAAGAAGTTTCACTTCCAAAAACTTATACAGTATATTAGATTGTACAGGGTAATTGTGTGATTGTTTGTATGAACTCAGTTTATATTTTGACCACACATTAGTGTTTTATAAATATTACATATTAACAACAACAGTATTTGTTTCCCGCTGAGAATTTAATTTTATTCGCAATAATTATTGTTGTATGTGAAAAATTGGCATTCAGTCTCGCACGGACAGACGGACGGGTACAAATGACGTGTTTTTGACTTTAATTAATGTGTTAAGGCCAGGACTGTGTTATTTTGGGATGTTCATTATGATCCGCGAATGGTTAATGCATTATAACTATCAAAATGTTGCTGTTAAACTCAAATGATTGTTTGTTTAGTTCCTGATCATAACGTTCTGGGTTCGAGTTCTGATATGGATACAGTGGGTCAAAACTTTCTTTACAGTTATTTCGGTAGAATCATCTGTAATCTGTAGACAGCCCTTGAATTTAATTCCAAATTACAGATTAGACAATACTTGCTGTTCCTGGCGATGTTACAGCGTTTCTGATCCGTTGGAATTATTCGTTACATATCAACCTAAACCTTACTTGAATTTAGTCACTTATCTATATATATATATATATAAGTATGTATGCTTTAAATGCTACCAAATTGTATAATTTCAAATAGTGAAGTAACAATTAGTATAGTGCAAGTGGTGTACATTTAAATAATGGAGAGAATAGGTTATCCACAAAAAATTGTTCAGTTCGTTACAATTACCTCGTATTGCATAACTTTTCGTAATATTACACAATGTGTTTGGTATTTGTAAGTGTTGCCACTATTTTACTCAATAACTCCCAACATTTCAGAGCTATCGGTGTTATCGCCCAACTATCTATACGAAATAAGACAAAAAGACGACGAATACGAGGTTGAAAGATGTGAAATACTCTTGAGAATGTAAAAATTAAATTTGTAAATTTAAAACAAGTATAATTTTGGATATATATCCGTGGATGAGAGATCGCCAGAAATGTATAAAGATATTCTTTCTTAGACGTCCAAAACATGATATAACAAATTTGAACATTGTGTAAACAGGTTGAGTAACATTTTATAATGATGTTTGCTTTATAAGGAAGCTACTTAAAATAGCTCGAGGATATAAACCTTTTCTTTGTTTAGCGTATTGTAAAGCTTTTCAATTTCTACTATAAGTTCGCACTATCTTCATATATATCTAGTTCAAGTTATTAATGGTTAATAAAATATTTCGAAAAAAAAAGATCTAAAGTTGTTTTAAATCTCTCCGGATCATCAATACTTATAATTTCAAACTGAAGCTGAGAAAATAATGTGGTTTTTTTTCACAATAACTACTATCTCTGGACGGCAGCAAGACGTGCAGAGTAGCCGCGAGAACTAGTGAGGAATAACCAGACGCCGACGAAGTTAGGAGGATTAGGGTTCTAGCGAACAGAGCCTTGATCCAAAGATGGATGGAAGATCTCAACTCTCCAGTAGCCGACAGGGCCATTGTGGGGGCGATTTGCCTTCATCTGGAGAAATGGCTGGGCAGAGGGCACGGATCGCTTTCTTATAGATTGGTACAGGTGCTTGCTAGTTACGGTTGTTTCAGCAAATACCTGTTCCAAATTGTAGGATGTGAAAGGTAGGACGTGAAGGATCTCTGAAAATAGAATATATTAATCATAAATATATATAAAAAATGTAATAAATACATACATATATGCTTAATATATTACGTATTGTATTTATCAATAGTGTTTTAATAAGACGTTTAAGATTTCTGCTAAGCTGTTTTTATGGGTTATACTCATTGATATTCTTGATCCGAATAAAGATATATCAATAAATATCCTTTTAAATGCAATTTGTGAGGTCGGTCGGATCTAAACAAATTCCACAAAAAAAAAGTCGAATAATTCTTAAAAGATATAAAAACCCGAAGTGAACGAAACGGGTGAATCACCAAGGTTAACCTTTGTTGAACAATATAATAAAAAAAGGGTTAGAAGTAAAAAAAAGAAGACATTCCGCCACTGTTGCTCATAAGTCACCGCGTTTAACCGATTTTGACATTAAAAAGGATATTGATTTAAAATATACGACTTTTTCAAGTGTTTCATATAAAATTTGTAGCTAATGTTGTAATTTATATTATATTGATTTTGTAGAGAATTAAAAGTAGTTGAACCCACATCATTTTGAGTACAAATGTTTATAAAAATATACAATGTATTAAGTGTCGTTTTTTAACCGACTTCAAAAAAAGAGGAGTTTATCAATTCGTCTGTATTTTTTTTGTTTGTTACCTCATATCTCCCGACTGGGTGGACCGATCTTGATGATTTTTTTTTAAATGAAAGGTGGTGCTTGTCATAGAGTCCCATTTTTTTTTAATTCAGTTCTGATGATGGCATCCATGAGAAAACCGGACAAGTGTTAAATTTGCATTAAGCATGTGCTCGACGAATGGACGAATCACTCAGGAACACGTCAACCGATTTCAATGATTCTTTTTTATTGGAAAGGATATATATACTTCAAGGGTTGTTTTGTGATAGTTTGATTAGCTTCTGATGATGGATTCCATGACAAAGTGATAAAATCTTCTATAGGCTATCCAGATATTTGAGTTGCCTAAAGTAACTTTGGTATGGTCAAGTGCTAGTCGTAGTTAAATATTTTTTACAGGAAAAGCAAGCATACGGTGTTTTATACAATTTCGTGGTAAAACATTAGTTTCTGCAAATATAATTGTTTCCAAGTAGTTTACAAAGTTCGTATGCCTAAAAACACTGAAAAAGGTTTTATTTTTATTCGCATTTCTACCAATAAGTAACAGATGTGTTGACATTAAATTTTGTAAAATGAGAAATATTTTTTTGGCAGATATATTAAATTTTTATAAAAAAGTTCAAACAGGTTACAAAATGAAATTATGAAAAAATTAAATAAGGTGATAAAAATAAAAAATATTCATGAATTACAACGTTTTTAATAAAAAATATATATTCAGTTGCAATATAACCTCTAGATTACATCGTTAACCATAATTGGTGTTAAATATTATTCGTCATCTACACTAATATTATAAAGAGGAAAGATTTGTATTTTTGCATGTAACGAATAAACCCAAAAAAAACTGGAACAATTTTAATAATTCTTTTTTTATTAGAAAGCTACTATCACTGAGTAACATAGGCTATATTTAGTACGAGATTACTATAGAAATCTTTAGAAATTCCTATTAAAACCAACCAAAGGTGTAAAAAATCAGCTATAAATCGTCTTTCATCGCATACGCTGTGAAAAGTATTAATGATAGGACAAAAAAATGTTTGACAATATTATAGAATATATCAATATCTACAAAAAACTTAGCGAGACCATGTGTCTAACTATTGTAGTTACGTCACTATAACTACTTTTTTACATTTAACAAATTGATAGAAATGCCGATCAAAATCAGACCGTGTTATCCATACCATCTATAAATTTTTATCAAAATAAATAATCTAAAATTCAAGACTGTCTCAATATCTGATGATTAGTGTCCATTGAATCGTCGCTTCAACCGATGGACGTCCACTGCTGGACATAGGTCTCACGTAATGATGTCCACATGGCCCGATCTTGCGCCGCCTGGCTCCAGCGGCTACCGGCGACCCTCTTTATGTCGTCGGTCCACCTTGTGGGGGGGTCTCCCTACACTGCGCCGCCCGGTGCGGGGTCGCCACTCCAGCACCTTCGGGCCCCAACGTCCATCGGTCCGTCGGACTATGTGCCCCGCCCATTGCCACTTCAGGTTCGCGATTCGTAGGGCTATGTCGGTGACTTTGGTTCTGCTACGGATCTCCTCATTTCTGATTTGATCACGTAGAGAAACTCCGAGCATAGCCCTCTCCATCGCACGCTGAGTGACTCTGAGCTTTCGAATGAGGCCCATAGTCAGCGACCACGTTTCGGAGCCGTAGGTCATCACTGGCAACACGCACTGTTCGAAGAGCTTTGTCTTCAGGCACTGAGGGATATTGGACGAAAAGAGATGCCGTAATTTCCCGAACGCTGCCCAACCGAGTTGGATTCGGCGGCTAACCTCTTTGTCGAAATTGGACCTACCTAGCTGGACTATGTGTCCCAGGTATGTGTATTCGTCAACAATTTCGAGAGCTGAGTTCTCAACGATGACTGGGTGGAGCGGAACATGGATATTGGACATAACTTTCGTCTTATCCATGTTCATTTTTAGGCCCACCTGTCGAGAAGCTCTGCTGAGGTCATCGAGCATTGCATTGAGATCTTCCAGAGTCTCTGCCATAATGACCACGTCGTCGGCAAACCGTAGATGAGTGATGTACTCGCCGTTGATGTTGATGCCCAGTCCGTTCCACTCCATAAGCTTAAACAGGTCCTCCAACGCCGCAGTAAAGAGCTTCGGGGAGATAACATCTCCCTGTCGCACTCCACGCTGCAGTTGGATAGACTCTGTGCTTTGGTCCTGTATACGGACTGACATAGTGGCGTTTTCGTACAAACACTTCAACACGTGTATGTACCGGTGGTCAATTCGGCATCTCTGCAAAGATCTCAACACGGCCCATGTTTCCACCGAATCGAAGGCTTTCTCATAGTCCACGAACGCCAAGCAAAGTGGCCGATTATACTCCTCGGTCTTCTGTATAATCTGCCGCAGCGTAAAGATGTGGTCTATGGTACTAAAGCCTTTTCGGAATCCGGCTTGTTCGGGGGGCTGGAAGTCGTCAAACTTGCGAGCGAGACGATTCGTAATGACCCTCGAGAACAGCTTATAGACATGACTTAGCAGCGCAATAGGTCTATAGTTCTTCAATAAGGTGTTGTCACCTTTCTTGAAGAACAGAACTACCACGCTCCTATGCCATGCCTTGGGCACCGTGCCTTCCAGAATGACGGAATTGAACATTCGCTGAAGGACTTTAAGAATGGGTTTTCCACCCGCCTTCAGGAGTTCCGCTGTGATTCCGTCATCACCCGGTGCCTTGCCGTTCTTCATCTGTTTGAGAGCCATACTAATCTCGTACAAGCTGACGTCCGGGATATCTTCGGTATAATGCCGGGTCAGTTTGGCACGGGGATCTTTAGCCAAACTATCAATAGGCTTGCAAGTCGATGTGTACAACTGTCCATAGAAACTCTCAACCTCCCTCCGAATCTCAGGTCCAGATGCAATGAGTTCGCCGTTATGGGTCTTCAGCCGCGTCAACTGGCTCTGACCGATAGACAAATCTTTTGCGAACACTTTAGTGCCTTTGTTGCGTTCGATGGTATCTCGTATACGCTCGGCATTAAAGTGTCGCACATCACGCTTTTGCGATTTAGAGATCTGTCTATTGATCTGCCGATATGCGGACGCGTCTGCTGTAGACTGCAAGCTCATTGCATGTCTCTGTTCCATGAGATTAAGAGTATGGTCTGAGAATCTCTTGGTTTGCTTTTTACGGGGTTTATAAAATTTCATCCCAACCGTATGGACAGTTTCCACTAGCCTATCGTTTAGCTCGTCCACAGATTCGCAATCCTCGAGGCAGGCGAAGCGGTTTTGCAGCTCTAGTTGAAAGCTCTCGGGGTTTTGGATATGCGCGCGAGTGGGTCGGAGCGTAGACTTCACCAGTCTGAACCGCTCTCGGTGTACGTTGATATTCAATGTGCCTCTTACCATACGGTGATCGCTCCCAGTTTTCACTTGATTGATCACAGAGACATCATTGAATATGTTCCGTTTCGTAGACATGATGAAGTCAATCTCGTTTCTCGTGGAACCATCAGGACTCAGCCAGGTCCATTTTCGGAGCGGCTGTTTCTTGAAAAAAGAGTTCATCATATAGAGTCCCTCCTTTTCCATGAAATCAGCGAGCATCTGTCCCCTCTGGTTCCGTTGCCCATACCCAAATTGCCCCACTCTCAACTCTGCCCCGCTTCGTTCGCCGAGTTTTGCGTTGAAATCACCCATAACAACGTTGTAGAAGGTCCTAGAGGTATGCATGGCTTTGGAAATGTCCTCATACATAACCTCTACATCATCATCTGGATGCGATGATGTGGGTGCGTAAACCTGGATGACCTTCAACGAATACCGTTTGGTAATTCTGAGTATCAGGTACGCTACCCTGTTGGACACGCTGTTAACTTCTACAACGCTGTTGACGAGAGATTTGTGGACGAGGAACCCGACACCACCTTGGGACTGGTGTTCGCCCTCCCGGTAGTAGAACAAGTTACCGGATTTGAGGATTATCGTGTCCTCCCCCTCTCTACGGACTTCCGACAATCCTATAATATCCCAGTGTAACTTGTTTACTGCTTCTTCCAGTTCGAAGATCTTTTCGTCGGTCCTCAAAGTGCGTGCGTTGTATGTTGCCAGGTCAAGTCGTCGGGGTTGGCAGCGGAATCTCTTCCGGAGATTCTTAGCACCCCCTGCCCCGCCGTTACCGTAACCGCTGCCAGAGCTAGGAATAGCGGGGCTGCCGGGGACTGGGGGCCGTTGCTGCCTTGTCTCAATCATTACGTGGTTGTGCCAATAATCACCACGCTTGGCAGGCGGGTTGGTGATCGCAGTGCTGATCCTCTCGCACCGATAACGCTGCTGCCCGTTATCGGTCTGTGGCATTTATGTCAGCTATAGAGAATGGTTATACCGCCATTTGTCGGTCGCCAGAGCCTCGTCGGTAAGAGCAGGGTGCACCGCGTGCAGGTGAGGTTGGCATTTGGGGAAACGGATTGGGACGCGTTTCTCCCTTACACCCCATTGAATATTTCGAGTTTTTTTAACACATTTTTATGCTTCACTTAAAAAGTTCTTTTCAGAGCTGCTTAGTTTTAGTATTAGGCAAGAAATCGTTTGAGATCAAGTCGGATCGTAGTCGTCGCGTCATTCTTAAGTAGATCAAATAGTTCCTATTATTGATGACTGCAAGGCAGACATGCAGGGATATGTTAAATGTAAGAAAAAAACATTTCCCGAGCGGCTCCTTTGGTTTATTTTTGTATATGCATGACCTTTTTCATATCTTATCTTATGTTGTATAACAAAATAACATATATGTGAAGTAAAATATTCAATACTAATAAATTTTTAAACAATAATTTAGTTTAGTTAAAAGGGACATATCGAATAGAATATATATCTGATTTTTCGGAATAAAAGATGACAAGACGACCATCAAACTTATGATGTGGTTTTCAGAATAATGTATTATAAAATAACTAAGATAAATACGTTATTGCACACTCAATATCAGGAAAGAACAATATAGAAAAACTCAAGGGAATAAGATCCACAACATGCAAAGGCGGTCTTTTTGCATAAGCAAGCTCTTAACAGACAACTTTTGTGTAAAGAAACTGTAAGTAAAAGAACGAAGAAGAAGGTGGCGCGACAAATAAAAATAATTAGACAGTACTTAATATGACTGCAAACTGTAACTTCTATATTAAAATATTTATTTAAAAGAACTGAATTTATTAGTGTACCATATTTTTCGGATTTCGAGTAAATATAACATTAATTATACCTCAATTTTTGAGGATTTATTGAAAAAGATAAATTTAGTGTTACTTTCTATAAGACTCACTGAAAAGCATGGAATATCTTACATTAATGACTTCCATTGACCTACAAATAGTTGAAATAAGGACACCTGTTCTATGTTGTATTCATTCGTGGATTTGCCATAATCACCACGCCTGGCAGGCGGGATGGTAATCGCAGTGCCGACCCTCTCCCACCGATAACGCTGCTGCCCGTTATCGGTCTGTGACATTTAGGTCAGCGGGGAATGGATATACCGCCATTTATCGGTGTGGGAGTTAGATAGGAAAGATTCGGTATGTGGATAAGAGGAGGTTTGGGGAGCATTAGGGTTAGGTATAGGACATTACTGCCGCAGAGAGGAGAGTGGAGAACGATAGTAACAGCTCGAGGCGCAGAGGGTCGCTTACCCGCATGCTTAATAAGTAACCGGACAGATTATCTGACTAAGCACCTTCTAGGACTACTAAGCACCCTCTGAGAGAAGAAGAAAATGAGGAGATCCGTAGCAGAACCAAAGTCACCGATATAGCCCTACGAATAGCGAACCTGAAGTGGCAATGGGCGGGGCACATAGTCCGACGAACCGTTGGACGTTGGGGCCGGAAGGTGCTGGAAGAGCGACCCCGCACCGGACGACGCAGTGTAGGAAGACCCCCCACAAGGTGGACCGATTATATAAGGAGGGTCGCCGGTAGCCGCTGGAGCCAGGCGGTGCAAGATCGGGCCTTGTGGACATCATTTCGTGAGACCTATGTCCAGCATTGGACGTCCATCGGTTGAAGCGACGACGACGACGTTCTATGTTGAACAATGAAGACTTATATATTGTAATAAGGTATCAATAATGTTAATATAAATCAGGTCACGTGTGCTAGGGGAAGCTCCTTGATACATCTGGATAATGATAAAGCTATCAAGCAGTTGAATTAGACTAGTTTGAAACACTGTTTTTTATTATTGAATGAGCGCTTTACCTATTTATTATTTCCATCACTTTCATATCCTAATAACACATGACGACATAATGGTGACCTTGGTAAAGATCTTTGAATATTTATGGTGAATGAGCCTGCAAATGCAGTGTGAACTTTTTTTATTTTATTTATTTATCTAAGCTTTGCCAACATATGTATTACACGCTAAAATGGATACTTGAATTAAATTTTTGTATAAATGTAACAATTTATTTAAAGGTCTCAAACTAAATAAAAATATCTTACAATTACAGTACGTTTAAGATTTCAAATACATCATATTGAGTTTTTATTATATTTTGTATATATATGTATGTATGTTTTATTCGCGTATTTTATTATATATGCATTCTATTTAATACATGTATGTATGATCTCTCTCTCCACCACCTAGCTACTTTTGCACAATCTCCTTTTCAAACTTAGTGATAAAGTAAGAAATAGTGTGTAAGAGAACGTTGTTGTGTAGAAGAAGATGTAGTGGCAAAAATTGAGAAAGGTATGTTTAGATGATTTGATCACGTAGAGAGAATGAATGAAAGGAGACTGACAAAACGGATTTATGAGTCAAGAGCGAATGGTAAAGTTGGAAGGGGAAGACTAAAGCGAACGTTCCTGGACCAAATCCAGGACATTTTAAAATAAGGGCAAGGTCAAGAGTCCTCTGAACTGACTAACATGTATGAAAGGTTTAATGAGAATGAAAGAAGAGAAGGAGATAGACAAGGATTGTGGCAAGTGAAAGGACGTGGTCTCTGCCTACCCTTAAGGGAATGAGGCGATAAAGCGATGAAAAAAATTGGGCGATGATAATAAAGAATATTACATTATCAAAATTTTAGGATAATTGTTCTTAAGCTGATAAATAGCGTTTATGTGGTAGCCGATAGGGCCACATATTTTACAATATAGTTTGTATGAAAAACATAAAGAATTAATACTTAAACATCACAAACACATACCAAAAAATTTCCCATTCTTCATTTTAAATAAGATACCATCAAAAATACCTTTTTTTATTCAATAAAAGTAGATTATTATCGAGCAGGACACCCGGACGTCAAGAGGCTTAAATCCGACCGGCCTATGAGAAACAACCCTCCACGAAAATGAACACCGCGTTTAATTCCTCGCTAGATACCTTTCAAAATCAAAACTGAGTTTTGTCTACTGAATAATGTTATTTGTTATACACCATAAAGTGATAAAAATTTGTACTAATTTATTATTTTTTAAATGGCTGCGAAATCTTGAGTAACATTTTTTTGAAAATTACATTTTGATTTCTTACTGTAACAACATTGTTTTTATATGCGAAATACAATAGTTATTATAATGTTTTGTACGATTGGCTTCATTAATTTGATATAAAATCGTTAATGTGATTTATTTTAAAGTTGAAAGTTGAGAAAGGAACTTTAAAGCACAATTTGAAAGTCTTTCAGATGGACACTGTATTACTCAGTACAGAAGTAGTACAAAAATACTACACGCCTTAAATAAATTAATACTCGTCTCTATTGATGTATCCAAAGTTATCAATGTTGTATATAAATAAATATTTTACTTCGTGTTTATATTTACATCTGTATGATATATAGAATAGGTTAAAATATTCAAGGAGACACTCGAAATGTTAGACTATAGAGAATTGGATAGTGGGAGTTATGGGGTACTTTATATATATATAAGAATAAGAGAGAACGGAGAAGCATAAAGCACATCGTTATTAATTGGATCCATTGTTTAATTTCTTATTCTGTGGGCGTTCGTGAGTAATGGTGGTGCAATCAAACACTTGTTAATTAACTCGGATTATAATGTTAAATCACTTAATGTTCCCGATATAAATTTATACAAACTCATTAACAATAATAGCTAGGAACGCGACACTCGAGAACTGCCAAGAGACGCGCCGGACTACCACTTATTGACTCTGCCCCCACGCCGATACACAGACTTTTGCACCCCGACATATATATATTTATATATATAAACATTTTACATCTTCACATATATATGTATATATATATATATATATATATATATATATATATATATATATATATCTCTCTCTCTCTCTCTCTCTCTCTCTCTCTTGAGATATCCAGGTATCCATTGACTAATCACGATTTTGGTAGGAAAATTCCTTTTACCAAGTAGAAGTCAGCTAAAAACAGATAAATTAATGAAAATGCTACCCAAAAATCATTCCACGCAGACGAAGTCGCGGGTTCAGCTTGTGTATTATATATACACTTAAAAATACCAAAAACATTGTGCTATAATACGAAATGTTATGCGAAACGGACAACTTTGTTAATATTGTCTTCGAGCTGTGTCTCGTGAAGTGGTTGTTTTACGAGAAGTAGTGCTAAATTGTATAAATTGAGAAGGTGGAGAGAATAAAAGTTGCTAGTTAATGTAAGTGTTTTGATAATAGACGCGTCAAGTACATGTGATCCTACGGCTAACAAAACGTTTATTACTTTATCTACACCACTATATTAGAAAATAATAAAAATATATAGCTAATACAAAAGGGCAGAGTTTAAGAGTCAGTCAGAGTTATATATCCTAATATGCACACAAATAACTATAATCAACAGAATAGAAAGCGTACAAAGGAAATGTCTAAAAATCATGTCTCATAGATTCGGACTAACGAGACAACTTGATAATTATAATAGCCGGCTCACTAAGTTCAACATAACTTCACTTAACGTTCGACGTCAACAACAGGATCTTATAACATTACATAAAATCCTACACGGTCATATGGACTCGACCACCTTACTCTCTCAATTGAGTTTTAACATTAGATATATTAGTAGAAACGCAAAAACATTTGCTTTAAAGGCTTATAAGAATAACACCTCTTACTATAACCCCATTGTCAGAATGTGTCGTTTTTACAATGATATTGCCCACAAAAGTCGAGCAGAAATTGATATATTTGATTCACGGTCACACGTTTACGTTAATCGGGTTAAAAAGCTTTTAAAGTAAATAGAAATTAGGTATAACTGTAAGTTATTATTAGTTTATATTAATTTCTTTGTGTAATTGTATGTTTGTATGTATGTGCATATGCATGTATATATGTATGTATGTGGGTATGTGTATGTATATATATGTATATGTATGTGTGTGTATATATATACATGTATATTTATTTCGTTTTATTGTGAGCATATAAGACAACAATTTCATGCTGTGCTTACACGCTTAGGGTTATGATTAAGGTTAGAACATTGTTTGTTTTTTATATATAAGAAAATAATTGTAACCTGTTGTGTTTGCCTAATAAATAAATAAATAAATAACATACACATAAAGAGATTAGGAAAGTACTCGTCGCAGCCTTTTAACATATAACTGCTGGGCATAGGTATTTCCATTCTCAGGATGGAGGGTTTTAGAGCATAGACCTATCACGCTGCTCCAATGCGGGTTGACAGGTAAAATATAGATACAGTTTTAGTCTATTTATAATATATAAACTATATTAAATATAAGAAGCAAATATGTATAACTTAAATATGAATATAGCTGCTGCAGGTACTGTTCTTTTATTAAGTTCTTGTATGTAGGCATAATACGAGTATTCTCAACTACCAGTGCGAAGTCAGGGCTGGATGTTAGTTAAAATATAAATAAAGGTGGCATAACTTCCTTTACCCCTTACATCGCTCGTTAAAAAACAACAACGCTGCAGTATCAAAGTAAACATTCAAAATATCCGTCCAGCGTCTTAGTAATATCATTTTTAAATTCTTTATGATCTTCAACGGAGAGTCATAACCGGCCTTTGGAAAAAACAAAATATTCCTGTCCCTCTTTAATATATGGTAAACGATAGAGAGGTGCGACCAACCACACTAACCATAGGTGTATAGTATTGTCTGCGACATATGTACACTCCGATAAAGAAATGTGAAATGCTGTAATGCATAGTATTTCATGTCGAAAGTATTCCTATGATATCAATTCATATTCCCAATTCAGCATTGTTGATATTAGGAAATCTATCCGTAATTTATTTTTTTAAAGGCATAATAATATTTATAAACTTATTCCTTGTAATTTTTGCCTATTATGATATCTATCGTGTATATAAAATATTTATAACATGTGTTTTATAATCAAAATGGCATATTCACCAATAAAAACATCGTGATTTTATTAAAAACGATTTCTCTCTGTTTCCATCGCTATTTGCGGACAAGAAAATATAACAAAACTTATTATAGTAATAAGGAAAATGTTATTTTATTTGTAAAAAGAGCATCGAAACACAGTAAAAAATTTGTGTGTGGTGGTGAATATAATCACGATAAATTACTTTTAATTGCACATGAGTTGCCTACAGAGTGTTGCCGTATACTGGTCAAACAAAATGAAGTCGCTTCCGCTGTCTATTATTTTAGATATTTTGAACTACTTTACGGATATTAATGCAGTTTTCTATATTCGAAATGCAAGATAATTTTTCTGCGCTAAGGTCGTAAACTTTGGTTAAACCTTACGAGATAGAGGAAATTAATGTGTTACAGAATACGTCTTGAAAAGATCGTTAAAAAGATGGTATACATTTATTTCCAAAAGATAACCCACGGTAACCATAATATATAAAATTACAAAAAAATGTGTTATTTTCTAATTCATGTTATAAAATGCAGTTTTATTCGCCATCCAATTAAATACATTACATACCTTGTATATTTCATGTACATCAAAAATGATCAAGAATGCCTTTAAAATCTACATGTTAGGCGGAGGCACAGCAGCGGACGTTTTCCATGAAATATATGTCGCCGTAATTTAAGACCCACATTTAACTGAAAGCAGATTCAGGTACGCAGATCAACTAGTATATTATATATATATATATATATATATATATATATATATATATATATATATATATTATAAGAGATATCCAGGTATCTATTGACTCATCACGATATCTCTGGAACCTAATATGAGGCGTAGAACCTTGAAATTTCGTAGGAATATTCTTAAACTATATCTTTTATGATATCTAAAAGTTGGTCAGAATTTTTTTTTGACATAATGGAATCTATCAAAAGTAAAATTATGGAAATTCCACCCTCAAAAAGCAGTGCGGGTATGTTTCTTATTTGTTAAACAATTTGCCTAAAAATAATGAAATTTACCAAAAGTAGATTACCAAAAAAAAGCATTCCACGCAGATGAAGTCGCGGGTTCAGCTAGTATACATATATATATACAAATTAATATGCGTAGTTATATAAACTTATCGAAAATTTAATTTGTATCGCTATTTAAAACCGTGCGAACCGTTCTATATGTCTATAGTTTTATCTCAAAGCGCGGGCAGGCGAAAGAGAAACAAAACGGGACATCGTTTTTTTATTGGAAATTTAAATGTATTCGTTTTTTAAATAAATATCATGGCGTCGCACGCAGGGAGACAAATGCGTTACGTTGCGGCCATCTTTACTCGTACGTCCTTTGGAAAAAAAGAATTTTGGTCCAATATGACATTAATGGGTAACGATTTAATTTGTTATACTCCCATTTTATGCTTTTTATGTACTTATTGGATAACAATTTCCTGAAAAGGGTAAGTACCAGCCTATTAACGTCACACAGACACAGGCCTCGCTCATAGGAAAATACTTAAAGATTTAATATTTGGATGAGATCTGTACATAGATAGTGCGACTACCTCATTGGTCTAGTGATCACCATGTTCTGATTCAGATATAAGTTGAAACGATATCGAGTTTTTTATTAACATCTTCTTAATATTTGCACAAAGTTGGAGAGCACGCAAATCCATCGTTCCTTTTTTTTATTCGAAGTGTGTAGTTGCTGTTAGCCCTAGGCTTTGACAGCGTAACCGAGAGGGGTGGCGAGCGTAGAAGGGCCCTGCTACGTCTTGGGGAAACGTTGCTTTAAGGGTGCCTCCTGCGAGGCTCGGACCTAGGCTTAGAGCAACGTTTGCTGCTGCTGAAAAGGGAAATCGGACAGGTGCTTAGTCTTGACGCCTAAGGGTCCGCGACTGGGGCCGTGGCCGGGGGCCGTCAGATAGCCGGGATCTCGTCTTCGCCGGCGAAGACGCTGTGTCTGT
The DNA here is from genome assembly GCA_015832385.1 of Elymnias hypermnestra. Classification (NCBI taxonomy): domain Eukaryota; kingdom Metazoa; phylum Arthropoda; class Insecta; order Lepidoptera; family Nymphalidae; genus Elymnias; species Elymnias hypermnestra. The sequence goes on from JACTOM010000050.1 coordinate 472,260, forward strand.
GTGATTGTGTACGGGGCGTTGTCAATTGTAATCTGGTCGTCTGGGTCGTCAAAGACGTGTTTGGGCCGCCTCTTCCTAGGCGGGATGTTTAGCCATAAGATCCCATAAGAGTCGGCATTTCTAATGAGAGGGTTGGGGTGACTCATGGCTCTCTTGAAGTAGCCTACGGAGAGCGTTTTAAAATAGCTGTTGACCGTGGCGAGGTCGAGATCTCTATGAAGATCGACGTTGCGCATGAACCAGCGGGTGCCCGTGGCTATGCGCATGAATTTGTTCTGCGGCGTCTGGAGTCTAACCAGTTGTCGTGCAGGAACGTGAGTGAAAACTATGCTTGCATAAGAGAATACCCTCGGTCATTAACGTCACGCTTCCGTTACCTTTATTAATAGAAGTAAGAAGGGTTCGTATCGAAACGCAATGTTTTTGCTTATCTTTGGAACTTCCTTGCTGGTGGGGTAGTAACTTGCCATGGCCGAAGCCTCCCAATAGCTTAGATTAGACTAGACATTAAAATTGGAATTTCCCCCACATCTGCCCTGCTGAATGTCCACTCCAGGACCTCTATTAAAACAGTATAGAAAAAAAGGTAAGTAGCAGCCTATCAACGTTCCTTAGCTGGGCGCAGGCCTCCTCTCACATATAAGAGTGGATTTCAAAGAATACACCTATCACTCTGCTCCACTCCGGGTTGGCAGGCCACACATATCCCAGAATCGTTTCCGGAATATACAGGTTTCCTTATGTCATGTCCAATGTTTTCCTTCATCGAAAAGTACAATGATGGTTTGAAAAGAACAATCAAGCAAGTTTTTACATTTTCCCACTTTTTCCTCAATTATGATTTATGCTTAAACAATATACTTTAGGATTTTTTTATGCATACTAGGACTACGTTAAAATATTTAAACTAGACCAAATCTAGACAAATTAATATATATTTTTTACTTAATCTGCTTTGTCGGATATAGAGGCCGGACTGATAATAAGACAGTCTTTTCAAATGAATTTTAAGATTTTCTGAAACTTATTAATAGCTTTTAATATCCCTTGTTGCAAATCTTGTGCCTTACCGAGCCCTGTGATATATGTTTCTATCTTTAGATCCAGGAATTGAGAATCAAAAAAATAGGTTATCTACAAAGAAATTCTCGGTAACAGACCTGAGTTTGGAATTCAGTGGCATAATAGCCCTTGCGTAAGCAACCTTGTAAAACTAACGGTCCTAAGTCTGATCTAATTCATGTTCAAGTTTAACTATGTTTCCAACTGTTCCTAATTGGGAGATTGTCGTTGTTTAATAGCTGCCTTTTTCCTAAATAAATGAGGAATTTCTGGTGTTTACCAGTTATACAGATGGCTAGATATATTCATAACAAAATTTGAGCTACAATATAGAAAACTAGCTGAACCCGCGACTTCGTCTGGGCGGAATGTTTAACAAATAAGATACATACAACACAATGTATTTTATTTAATGCCACATTATAAAAAGATAAAATGTTGCATAACATTTTTACAATTAACTGGTGATGTCACGGGTGACATCAACTAAGTGAGATGAAATTTCTTTAAAAAAGCTTTTAGCCTCAGGACCCTACGGTCCCAATGTCTCCACGCCAAAAGGCACAAATATGTATTCTAAAGCAAGGCTCTCATATTAGCGCCTCTTGGCGTTTTCAGCTAATGACGCCGCCGCTCCCGCTGATTTGGAAGTAGCGTCAATGTGAGATGGTGCAAAAGTATCAGCACATGTACCATTCCACACCAACAACCTTCCTTTGTTCCAAGGCATCAACATACCATCAGGTCTCTTACCATCATCACAATGCAATTCCATTCGGCTCGAGAATAGCCGGCACGTTAACGGTGACAAGAGTTCTTCTGATGATGTCGTTGATGCCAGCGTGTCTTGGGAGACGACCAGCGCTACGAAGACAAGATAGACCATGGTGACCAAGTTGATCCACCCACTCACCACATTGACAACGATAGATAGATACATATAACACCTCCCGCAACCCCTCTTGCGGGTGAAATTTCGTAAAATCCGTTCTTAGCTGACCTCTTTTTTTTCACGGGGGGGGGGGGAAATCTTTTAAAGATACCCGGCCTCTTGGGGGAAAGGCCAGGTGATGTAGGATTATGCCCACTAAAACCCCTTCGGTGGCCCTCCTCGGCACATGTAAGGTGGCTTCAGGATGTCCGTAGACATACACATCCCGTGGTCTGACTGCAATGTAGCTTAAGGCCACGAAAGCTACATTCCTCCCGGGGTTGTCTACAACAGAACGGTGCGGGGCCCCACTCTCACCATCGCAACCCCTCTTGGTGAAGCGTTGAACAACTGTTACGCAACAATTCTGCCCCTGCGTCTTCGTCTCTGTGAGGGATCAGACCTCTCTCGCGCTCGCTCGGCGGTCTCCTTTTTAACCAAGACGGTTTCGCAAAGGCAGACCACCGCCATCCAAGCAAGCTGACCTCTACTCAGCAAAAAAAATATTCCTACCAAATTTCAAGTCCCTACGCCTTATGGTTCCAGAGATATCGTGAAGAATTAGTAGATACCTGGATATCTCTTGTATAGTCTGTACCGTGTAATCTAATCACTATTAGGCTCAAGCTGTCCTGGAACCCTAAAACGAATATAATGGACCACCTACCTTTCTGGCTACATGCGCTTCCATCTGCATCCGTAGGTACCTTGTTAGACAAGACTACGTTATCTTTATCTACGTGTCTGCGTCTGGGTGTGAAAACAACAGAGCCCCATCGTTGTAAATGTGGTGAGTGGGTAAATCAACTCGGTCACCATGGTCTGTCTTGTCTTCGTAGTGCTGGTCGTCTTCCGAGACACGCCGGCATCAACGACATCATCAGAAGGACCCTTGTCACCATTAACGTGCCGGCTATTCTCGAGCCGAATGGAATTGCACGTGATGATGGTAAGAGACCTGATGGTATGTCGTTGATGCCTTGGAAAAAAGGAAGGTCGTTGGTGTGGGATGCTACATGTGTTAATACGCTTGCACCATCTCACATTGACGCTACCTCCAAATCAGCGGGAGCGGCGGCGTTCTTAGCTGAAAACGCCAAGAGACACAAATATGAGAGCCTTGCTTTAGAATACATATTTGGCGTGGAGACATTGGGACCGTGGGGTCCTGAGGCTAAAAGTTTTTTGAAAGAAATCTCATCTCAGTTAGTTGATGTCACCCGTGACCCTAAGGCCGGGTGGTACTTCGGACAGCGTATAAGTATCGCTGTCCAAAGAGGTAACGCTGCCAGCCTTATGGGCACCCATCCATTTGCTTCTGATGGCGCATTTTAGTTACTTTTATTTTGTCTGTATTAATGTTAAGGTTCGATATAATGTTATCATGGTTAATTGTATATTTTAAATAAAAAAGTTAACAATGGACCACCTGGAATTATGAAGGTGAATTTTTTAATCAACAATTGCTTGACAGCACAAATCGTCGAAGATTTAGAAGAATTAAAGAATGTTTTGCATTAAAATACATTTTGAGTCTTGACTAGGGTAACTAAAAGGATCTAAATTAATAATAAAAAACAGAACTGTCAGCTTCATAATGTTTTGAATATAAGTGACTTCACTTGGGTTAGGATTTTAGACCCATCATGTTGCTACGTTGCGGATTCTTGGCTATATATATTTAAGTCAAAATTATGAGTTTAAGCAACATGAACTGAGTTTTATAGTTGCCTGTCCTAGATTCTTTTATCGAGAAGCTATACACCTATTAACTTACAGCAGAAGCAAATGCAGTATAAAAAAAACGTTGTTGAATATCGTAACTTATACCTTACTCGCTCTTGACAGAATTTCAGCTTGTTCACATTGTATATACGAGAAGAGTCTCTTATTTGCCTAATAATTACCTTTGATATAGATTTAAATGGCATTGTTAACTGAATTGTTCCTAATTATATGCAGTTTTTATTAATAAATTAAATAATATTGATATCTTTTTAAGTGTAAATCATTTATTTAAATTCATTTACTTTACAACCTAAACATTGTCTTTTTTATTTTATTCAGGCAGATGAAGTTAAAAATGTATCAATAAACATCCAGTTTATTGGTAGTGTTTTGCAAAAACCTTGTAGTGTGGCGGGGGGCCACTTTAATGTGATATAGGTTTATGATACAACGTTGTAAGACTAAGTTTACACTTGCGAATGTCTCCCAGTACGCACAATTTATTAAATTAATTAGTTTCTACGTAATAAAATAGTATAGGTTGGGGGCCATGTATATATCTCGCGATGAAGCCTGCTGAAGTAGCGGATCTTGGATCGTTGACGATGTTTTATAAACTTTTATGGCTTTGGGACACTAATTTTACGCAATACCTCTTTGCTTTGTCTTGTAAAAAGCTGTGGCCCTGACCTGATGTCCTGATGATGAAACTTGATCGAGATTTGGGTATATGTGTAATAAGTGAAACTTCTTTGGTATTTACATACTCACACATAAATACCTCGTTTATCGTATAACGTAAATTTAACTGCGCCCTAAGAATTTTCGCTGCAAAAATACGATTTTAGTGATGAGTCCTGGAATTGAAACCAGGGTTTTTGGGAACGTATTCTCATTGCGCTAATGAGGGTTTCAAACGTCTTTGTCAGTTAAGTAATTACTGTAAATACAATATACATTTTTTAAGGAGTTGATCTTAGCAAATATCTAATATAAATAACTTACGTTTAGACCTATACAATCAATGTTTCTTAATTAGATTGGTTGGGGTTAATAACACGTTTCTGCTACTAAACTTAACCTTTAAGATGACAGCATGAAAATATCTCTAGCAAAGTCTATATGAATTATAAGACAGTTTTCTTGTACTAATTATCTCTGAAATGACTGGCCTGGGTTTGAAGGGAAAGTCACTAGCACATAATTGATGATATAGGACATAACACTGATATGATATGTCATGATTTGTTTTATGATTCCTGACAAACGGGAATGGGAAATACCACGTGCATGAGTAATTTCATTGAGTCAAAGCGAAGCGTAAACAGGTTTACCCACTTAAGCAACGAATTTAAGTCTGGAGACAGTACGAACAATTGGTTCTTGAGCAGAAGTCCTGGGTTCAATTCCCTTTAAAGCAGCTTTTGGAATTTATAATTTTTATGCAAGTCTGGATTAGTTGGGAGTTTCGGCCTGAGCTACTTACCATTTTAACAGTAATGGCATGCCACCAAGTAAAAACATAGCGTTCCGGTACTACGATATGTAGAAACCATTAAAATTTATATTTAGATTTTTCCTGTCACGTTAACGTTTTAGAATGTAACATCACTTACCATCAAGGAAGATCACAATCGAGCACTCACCAGTAATCAATCAAAAGAAATTCAAATATTCAAGTACAGCGTTGAACCAATAATTAAAATAAAAAGATTATGACGTGTAGTGCTTAATGTGTACTCTAACTTAGTGATGAAGAGCTTATAAAATCCGTAACGGCTAAACGGCTTTTACGGGTTTTATATGGCCCCTATGTTTTTATGGCTAGGAACGGTCAAATGTGACTACTTTAGTCTTACGCCTAAGTGTCCGACGCTCAGAATGCAAACGGGTCATAAAATGACACGAAAAGTCGTGGTATTTTATCTGTGTATTGTTAAAATTATGAAGTTTTTCAGATCGAATATTGAATGAACAGCAACCGTCAAAGAGAAGAGAAGTCCTGCGATTTTTCATGATATTTAAAAATGTTTATAAACAATAGTAAACATTTCTAAACATAATTGTTAAGATTGAAACAGTATATATGTATTACGGATAATTTAAAAATTAAAGACCATAAAACTATATAATGTAACAAGACAATATTGAAATAACACATTGAAATAAAATCTAAAATAGACTAACCGTTATAAAAATATGTATACACTTAAATTATATACAGTATTAAACTTAGACGAACCAACATTGTATACAGAGTAAAAAGTAAAATACTTAATATAAAAAACTGTAATATAAATAGTTATTTATTACAAGTAACCATTGAATGTGACTAAAAACAGCATTATACCATTAAATTAAACTGCGAAAGATCTACGTAAGATCTTTGCCTCCAATATCCCTCAGTATCAGAAGACCAAAGCCTTCGAATGGTGTGTGTTGCCAGTGATCACTTACGGATCGGACTATGGACCTCATTCGAAAGCTCTAAGTCACACAGCGTGCGATGAAGAGGGCTATGCTTGCAGTTTCTCTACGCGATTAAATCAGAAATGAGAAGATCCGTAAAAGAAACAAAGTCGCCGACATAGCCCTAACAATCATAAAGCTGAAGTGGCAATGGGCGGGGCACATAGTCCGACGAACCGATGGACGTCAGAGTTCGAAGCTGCTGGAATGGCGATCCCGCACCGGAAGGCGCAGTGTAAGCAGACCAAGCAGGACAAGGTGGACCGACGCCATAAGGAGAGTCACCGGTAGCCGCTGGACCCAGGCGGCACAAGATCGGGCACAGTGGGCATCATTAGGTGAGACCTATGTCCAGCAGTGTACGTCCATCGATTGAAATGAGTGAGAGTGAGAAACTGCGAAAGGTCTCCAACCACCATGTCGGGGGACAAGCTGCTTAAATTAAAAAAAAGAAAATAATTGTGAACAATTTGTACCTAATAAACATAAAATAATTTGTTATCATTTGTTTGTAAACATATATGCAGGCGACAGCAGGGTATGGGGAGAGTGCGGAGGTTTGCCCAGTCCAAAGTCCAAGCAGATGCCAGGTTTTCAAGTGTTATAAATGTTTGTAAACATTTCTATCAATGTAGGAGCACTAAAAAATGTAACAAATTCTAACATAATGTAACAATTTACATTTGTAAAACATAACAACGCTCATATTTCGTTTGAATTTTCAAATTGCTAGTTTTATTTCATTGTTTCTTAATTGAACTGCCTCACTGGTTTAGTGATCATCTTATTCGGCTGCAGACATGAGGTCTTAGGTTCGAGTATAATGAGTTTTCTGTTGAGAAATTCTCAGTATTTGCTTTAAGTTCTAAAGTTTGCTGTGTGCTCCAAACCCGTGCCTCGGAGAGCACGTTAGGCGTCGGTATTGCGCTTGATTTCTCTCCGGTAGTGTCGGATTGCTGTCATATCGAACTATTAGGGTGAAGAAACAGAAAGGGCACTTGTTCAATACGTTCGCAAACCCGCAGTGAAGCAGCGTAGTGGGTCTATGCTCCAAAATCTCTCTCTCTTATGAATGAGGAGGCCTTTTTTGTCGTTTGGGAAATGCAATTTACTTACTAACCCTAACTGAGGAATAGTCAGAAGTGTGAGACTCGGCGATGGAAGGTCTCGCAATACCCACTAAAATCCAGCGGAACCCTCTTCATCCATTAGTGAGGCACCAGGTCTTCAGCTTTCGCATTTTTCCCCGGTGTCCCGGATGAGTCCGACGAAGGATTCACGGAGGCGGGAGGAGATGCGCAAACATGCGCCGCCTTGTATTTCGCCTCCTTCGGCGGTGAGGGAGCATGCATTCTCCCTCTCTCTCTCGTGGGCTTCCTTCAGCGAGACTACGGTATGAGTAAGGAGGCCTGCGTCCAGTAGTGGGACGTTAATAGTTTACTTACTTTTACTTGGTAGTTTAATTTGAAAAACAATATATAAGTGCACCCGTATAAAGTACACATGTCAGTAGTGAAAATTCTTTGGCAAACTAATTTTTAAGTCTTGTTTATATTCATTAAAATTTAAAACATTAGATTTTCGGGACTTAGAGTGAGGGAACAAGGAAGATATGTTAGGAATTTAATGAATTTCATTCTTATTAATACATATAGTTTATCGAAATCTCAAATGACGAATTGTAAATAAAAATGCCGCGTGTTTTTTGTCACTATTAAAACTACTTAACCCTGAAACGAATTAGCATAAAAAACGATACACATCTTCGTGACGCTTACACACATGCGCTTAAAGAAGTTTAACTTCAAATATATTGTGTTTGTTAATTTCTATGTGCATTTGCCACTGCAATTATAAGAATGGTCTAATAGCAAAATATTTCAAAAGATAAATTTGTGCTAGCAATAAAAATACCGTTAGAGCTTATTCACAATCTATTTTCAGATACCTATATATTAAACATATACGCATTCATAGCATATATATATTTTTTACTCATAAAATATATGTGTCGGAGAATAAGAGAGAACGGAGAAGCATAAAGCACAGGGGCGTAGGGTTCTCCGCCGACATCATTATTAATAGGACCCATTATTGGATACTGTGGGCGTTCGTGGGTAATGCTGGTGCAATCAAACACTTTGTTAACTAACTCGGATTATAATGTTTAATCACTTAATGTTCCCGATATCAATTTACACAAACTCATTAACAATAATAGCTAGGAACGCGACAGTTTCGATATTCGACCACTCCGGCCGACCGCCACTCGAGAACTCCCGAGAGACGGGCCGGACTGCCTCTTATTGATTCTGCCCCCACGCCGATACACAGATGGCGCCAGCGTTCCACAGACTATTACACACGGACCAGCGATCCACAGACTCTTGCACTCCGACATAAGTATAAAAAACTATACTTCATCTATGCTTAAGACCATACGATAAAAGTTCAAACTTTGTTAAGGCGAGCTTAATAATACGAAAAACAAATATATAATTATTATTGCGTTTAAAATATTATCCACAATATAATGTTACATTAAATAAGTAATATAAAAGAAAGAAAAGTTATTTTATAGGTAATCTATTACGAACTTGTTAAACTTATTGCATAGAAAGAAAAGTTTTTACGTAAGCTTTGAATAGATGGAGATTTTTCGTAAAATATTTTTTATTTATGTTAAATAAAAATGTGAGTAATATATAGCCAACTTTATTCGAATGAGCGTTACATAACCGAGTGTGACGGCTCAGTCTCATTCAATAGAATCTAAATTTAATAAATAATAATAACTTAAGTTTATATATAACAGTATTACATTATAAAATAATATCAACTTCGAAACAATATAATATAAAAGTTTTCAAGGTTTATTATATGCAATATTCAAATATAAATTTAACAGTCTTTCATAAATTAAAATTTTATTGCAATTATGATGAGAAAAATGACATGGAACTGAGTTTACGGTGGGTTCTTCTCATAGCATAAGAAACCTAGTAGCTTTTTAACATTTGACATTAATATAAAGGTAAAACGATTCAAAAGTGTTTTAAATCTTACTTGAATAAAAATTTATCAAATTGAGATTTTGAGTTTTGACTACCTTACAATTTTAAAGCATGTTTAAAGAAGTTTTCTCTTTATAAAGTGTATAGAAAGCGTAATGTTTTATATCTTAAAACCGTTCAATTTTATTACAAGCGTGGCCAGATGTAGATATAAAATTTATGCTCACGATACATCACAGGGTATATAAAGATAATCAAAGATCGCATTCTTGCACTACGCCTTACATTTTATATGTAAAAAGACAATGACAACGTCGGTGCAGAAAATTTTGTATTTTAATATTATACGCCGTCATTTTTAATGGTACCACTTGACTTATGTAGACTTTTTGTTTTAAAATTTATTGATGTTGTAACAATAATTGTCGAAATTAAGTTGTTGAGATGCTATATATTTTACACTATTTATATTAAAATACTAGATGTGTCAACCTCTGGTATTTATCAAGTCGAGTTGTTAATCTAAACCATTCTTGAATCCGATTAAACACACATGAAAAATAAATTAGTAAGCTTAAAAGTATACAACATAATGATCTCTTATATCTTTTTGTCTAAATTATGACATACATACAGCTGTCATCTGACATGACATATGACAGCGGTAATTGTTAAGAACTGGTAAAAAAATTATGTTGCTCTGAAAAGAGATTTTAGTTTTATTACATACACTTTACATTTACAAAAACGGGGAGAAAGGGGAGAACAGAGTTTACCATCTTAACCGACCCAAACGCCTACCTCACCTGCACGCGCCATTGGCGGCGGCTTAGGCCGTGGTGCTCCCTGCTGGATAACAGACGAGGCTCTAACGACCGAGCAATGGTGGGATAACCATACACCTGACAGCGAAAGCGGTCAGAAGAGGCTACAGCAGCCTTGAGGTGAAAATATCCTCTAAAAGGCCTGGTGCAAAAGCCAACGGGAAAACACTGCACTATATTTCCCTAGTAGCTAACTTAATGAAAATGTCGAATTCAAGGCAAAATTCAAGGCAGTTAACATAATGACACTTCACTGCGTATACATATTAGAAAACTTGTTGTACGTACATAAAAAACATTGACTCTTTTAGTAAAAATAGTGAATGTATATCATTTAACTTTCGAAACAGAAACAAACTTGTTGTAAATTCTAGTAGGCTGCATAAAATAAACAACTCAATTAAGGGTAACTGTATACGTTTCTATAATAAACTCCCACAAGACGTTTTAGAGATGTCAATTAATAAATTCAAAGTCTTTGTTAAAAGAAAGTTGATAGAAAAATCGTATTATAAGTTGCAAGAGTACTTAGACGATAGAAACGCGTGAGAGTGAACGAACTGCTCTAATTTGAATTGAAATATATTAAACTAATATGNAAAAAAAATATTATTTGACGATTCAAAAGTGCTGTAATATGCCTACTTGAATAAATATATTTTGATTTGATTTGAATACAGCAATGGCCCCTAGCGCCCGATGACTCTTTAGTGAGACAGGGGTACGAAGAATCCCCGGGCGGAAAACCGTTAAACTGGGAAGATGGAATGAAGAGATGGAATGGAAAGAAGTATACTCTTTAACATTATAAAAGAAATTAAACGATTAAACGATATCGTGTGGGTATATTGGTAACAAAAGAAATCTCCAATTCAGTGATTGACTTTATTCCGCTCTCCACCCGAGCAATGCTTATTAAAATAGAAATAATATTGACGTCATGTTATATGACAGCTGGTTCCACAGAAAACCAAAAAGTTCACAGATAACTAAATAAACTCAACAGCACTTTATTTACGTACATAAAGATGATTTAGATAAAAAGAAACAAAAAAAAAAATAGAATTTATTTATATCTAGTTGTTTTGTCAACCTAATGCCGTTTTCCCTAATATCAAAGTAGGCATAAATAGACAGACAGACCGTTTCTCAAAATGTGAATACCGTATATACCCTCAAACGTAAACTGTAAATCGCGGGAGCGAATACTCTTTTTTTCTCCCGTGGTATACGATTCTTTATTACATTGGGATTAGTTTTACAATCAATCAATAATTTAACTATCGTCTCATGTTTCAAGCTCTTTTGACTCTTTGTTAAACAAATCGTTGCTAGGTTACCGGGAGAAAAAGTGAGTAAGACCAGTGCATTTTGACCGAGAGAGAACGAGGCACTTTTATCCCGCACACATGGTTCGAAACGCAAGCTTTTCACCTCGCAGTAAAAAAAGCTTTGCTATTGGTATAACAGACACTCCAGTTTTATTTCTTTGTATAAATATGGTTTAAGGTATATAGGTCACAAGAACGGACGCGTCGGTTGATGGCAAAGGTTGTGCTTATGTTTGCCCTGGTTAGCAGTTTGATAATCATCTGACCTCTGATTTCGTTGAAGTCGTACAAACTTTGATTTATCAACGGGGCATTGTTAGATAATTCCGATGAACTGTTTTATTAAACGTTTAATATAAACGACTTATATATAACCTGTCTCTATCAGAATAGCATTAAAACTACTGTATAAATATCTGTCTATGTTTGTTTACATACGTATATATTTAAATGTATTCTCTACCCTTTCTCTTATCAGCAATATCTCTTGTTAGAGATCATTACTATTATGTTTGTTAGATTACTGTTATATTGTTATATCTTATTATTTTGCTGAGTTCATTATATTTATATTAACAAAACGATTACATATGCTACTTCTGGTTTAATTTTCTTTAGTTTAATTAGGTCCGTTTGAAGTTGTTGTTTTAACGTCGACTGATTGATGGATTACTTTTCGAGTGGGGAGTTTTACAAGGGGTTATAATTCGTGGTCGCGTAAGAGAGTGAAAGACATTCCATTTGTGGTAGAAGAAGAGTATCGTGTGATATAATTTTGAAGAATCAGACAATAATATTACTATCTTAACAAATTAATAGAGCCTTCAATACTCTTAACCAAAAGCCTGAAAGAGAGCTAAATAGTGATAATCATCTTATATGTATATTTTGTGGTGTACAATGAAAATGTTTTCTATTTTTACATGAATAAAATATTATAAAACCAACCTCGATACTTTATTGTTTAATATTATATTAATTATACGATTTCTTTTTTATGTAGAAATGTTTGCATAAATATTCCTATTGTATTATGACAGTGACTCTCGTCAAAATCAGTTTAGTCATAATTTATAAGATCAATTGGAATTCCGGAATAAATAACTGATCAAATGTTTAATCTTGATGTAATAGTATTCATGTTTGTAAAGACTATATAGTGGACGCAAAATAAGAGAGTAAGAATGAATTTGACTACCACAGATTCTTCTAGAATTCTCTAGACTTAATAAAAGAAAAAATCAGTCATAAATAAATATTCCGTACCTTGACTGTTTACGAATCCTAACGGAAGTTCTCAAAAGTACGAAATTGTACCAGATTTGCAATTTTTACTTTGATGCTTCGTTCTTAGTGGTTGCTACGTGATGTTGTAAATCTTTTCTAAATTAATAAACTATCCAACATTTCAATACGACCCAGTAATTCCTGAGATTAGCGTGTTTGACTAAACTAACTGTTCTGGTGTATAATTTTATTACAGATTTACGAATCTACAAACTCCGAACATAATTGCTGTATTAAAATATTAAAAAAACACTAACAAATTGTTGTCTCTTGGTTAAATGAAAAACTTACAATAAATTCAATTGTGCACGTTACAGATGTCCAACGCATGGCATCGTTATTATATATACGATTGTTAAAGGTGCACTTATTATTTTAGTTTAAAATATGTTTTTTTTTTGAGAAAAGAACTAGATGACATCAAAATTGGGTGAAATGTATAGAAATTTTGCACCAATGCTCTTGATATCCATTTATGCATTTTAAAAATTAATCTCGCTTTTGTTTTTTAATATCAACCATATCTTTTCGTAGTTGTTTATATGTTTATTAATCTATCTAATATATAAAAATCTTGGGTTACAGTGTTTGTTTTCGACACACGACTTTACTGATTTTTGAGAAGTTTTTAGTATATATTTAGATATATTTTATAGGTCTGAGAAAAGGTCGTAACGTATTTTACATGCTCCTACCCTCATTCTTTATATATATTACACTTTTCGCTACATGACTTGTACGAGTCCTCCTAGAAGATCCGTCTAAACGTTCCCTTTAGGAAGACACGATCGTAAATACGTACGAAAATGCCATAAATAATATAAATCAAAATAAAAAATAAAAAAGCCTTTTATTTCTTGCTTTACATTACTCTTTAACAATAAATAAATAAATAATCTAACTTTAGTTTGGCAAGAACCCCATTTTATTGGGTGAAGGCCTCCTCCAAAGACAACCATTTGTTCCTGTCCTTGGCGACTTGCATCCAGTTAGACCCCGCAATTTCTTTTAGTTCGTCCTCCCATCTTGTCACGGGTCTTCCAACGAAAATGCCATAACATCAACATATTAAAAAAAAAATTGAATGACTTTTTAATTTCTAAGACATTTTATAATATTAAAGATTTTTTTTCCAATTAAGTTTTATATACAAATACAATATATTATCGACATTATTAATTTTAACTTGTATGTACAAATTCATAATACTATTATGTTTTATATACATTTACGTTGTAAATTTATTTTAATGTGTATAGATTTAAATTTTGGTTTTATAACACTATTGTATTGCACGCCACATAGGCATTGAATTGCAAAAAAGAATTTTTGAATTTGAATTTCTTGAATTTGAATTTGAAATATGTCGTTGACGACTCTGACTACCCTGTCGACTCCATTACGACTCACAACCTTATCTATAAGGTAGGAAATGTCACACAATCAAATATAAAACAGCAGTTCGGCCAGCGGAGTCGGGGTTCCCGATCCATGATTCCTCCACACATGTCCAGGTATGAGATTAAAGCCAACACTGTTTCAAACCGAGGCTCGGATTCACAGGAGACGCCCTTGGAGCAGCGTTTCCAGTTGGGTTAGCCCATTTAAGGGCTCGTCCTCGAAATAATGAGTGATGAGGCCACTTAAGAGATCGTCTTTTCTCCCGGTTACGCTGTAAAAGCCAGTAAAAAGTAGTCTGAACAAAAAAACCGTAACTTGTATACCACGACTATGCTTTCATAGAAATAAAGATGTAACACAATTTTATTAGTAAATGTGAGCTCCTTTGTAAGCTCTCACTAACTATATGCTGATTCGGGAACAATAAAACGCTCGCTGACAACTACGGCTGGCAAACGTAACTATTGGCATAAGTAAGCGCGCTGAGGCGTTTCTTTATTAAAGTTGTTACATACATTTATTTATGGTTTTATTTAATATTTACAAATAATAATTGCGTTGATTCTAATACAAAGTAAAGGTAAAACTGTATAATCAAATAAGATTAAACTATATGGGGGAAAAGTCGCGAATAGTAAATATTAAGTTATTTCAAAGGGTGAGCTTCCTTGAAATATATACCATTAACTACACTGCTTCTTTTTGACAGATTTTCAATATATAGCCATTCGATAGACAGCCTCAGTTGTTAATCTCATATAAAGTTTTTTGGCTATCAATGGCTTTTGATGAACAAAAGCCATTGATAGCCAAAACTCAGAATGATGCCTGAGTAAAACCCACAGGTAGAAGACATGACCTATATTTAAGGTAAGTAGCAGCCCATTAACGTCCCACTGCTGGGCACAGGCCTCCTCGCTCATATGAGAGAGGGTTATTGGAGCATAGACCCACCACGCTGCTCCACTGCGGATTGGCAGGCATAGTACACAAGTGCACTCTCATAGTCCAATGTGACGGTAATTCGACACGATCGGAGAGAGATCAGTTGCAGGACCGACGGCTTAACGTGCTCTCCGAGGCACGGGGGTGGATCACACCGCCAACTTCCTAACTTCGGGCAAATATTGAGAAAATCTTAATAGAAAACTCAACATCGATTTTGAATTGGCCCGACCCGGGACTCGAACCCAGGACCTCATGTCTGTAGTCGAACATGCTAACCACTAGACCAATGAGGCAGTGACCTATATTTATATACTTTTAATTTTCCCCGTCAATTTTTACATCAGTTTTGATATAATGAGAATATCTTAA
Organism: Elymnias hypermnestra; assembly: GCA_015832385.1. Classification (NCBI taxonomy): domain Eukaryota; kingdom Metazoa; phylum Arthropoda; class Insecta; order Lepidoptera; family Nymphalidae; genus Elymnias; species Elymnias hypermnestra. The sequence continues at coordinate 487,624 of JACTOM010000050.1, forward strand.
AAGAAATCAATACATTTCTTAATGGTAAGATCCGGGATTTTTACCTATTACTTTTTGATATGCAGCGAAACATCGTGACAACTACAATAAATACATAACTGAAGTAGTTACAATATAAACATTTAGGAAGCTTAAAAGCTTAAAAATTATATAACAAAAAGCCGCACCTTCACTTAGTAAAGGTATAGCTTTGTAAATTTATTTACGGAACAAAGTTTAATTATAATATCATTTGTTACTTATTTATGTTTTATTTTTGTTTAAGCCGAATTTATATCTACACGAATATGGAATTAAAGGATACGGCTGTAATTTACTAATTTTATATTATGGCTTTAATTACTGTTATCTGTTTATGGCATCAATAAGAACAAATTTTACGTGGATTTAAGAAGAAATAACTTCCATTTATCAGCCTTAATCGATAATGATCTTAAAATAATTTACAGTGTTTAAGGCTATTGCGGGATTTAAATTTTAAATCCTCTACTAATATTTGTTTTTTATTGCGTTTTCATGTCCTCGTTGGTAATGGTGCGAGTATTGGCCTCGTTAGTATAGGTCCTTGGTTTGAACTGTCTTTGTCTTGAGCTTGGGCCGTAGCTAGTTACCAGCCTATCAGCAAAGAATTACCACGAAACAATGAAGTTATGGTCCGGAACGACGCTGTGTAGAAACCATAAAGGTAAATTATTTCTTACCACATTTGTGCATTTCCTTCTTAGACTGTATCATCACTTAGCATCAGGTGTGTTAATAGTCAAGCCATAACCTCTTAGTAAAAGAAACAGTACATAAAAAAAATCATTTAACTTTACAAACTATAATTTATTAACTATATATATACATATATATGTTATACTTTACTTTGATTTAATCTTTGTGTATGTATCTGACACACTTACAGCAGAACTGAAACTGCCTCCTTGGTCTAGTGGTTAGCATTTTCGACTAGAGATGAGGTCATGGGTTCGAGTCCCGGGTCGGGCCAATTTAAAAATGGATATTTCGTTTTCTATTAGGAAGTTGGGAAGTTGGCGGTGTGATTCACCCCCGTGCCTCAGAAACCACGTTAAGCCGTCGGTCCTGCGCCCGATCTCTCTCCGGTCGTGTCGGATTCCCATCACATCGGAGTGTGAAGGTGAAGGAATACAGAGTGTACTTGTGTACTATGCCTTTTTTTTCACTGAGCAAATGCATTTGCGCACCCCTGCCACGAGGCAGGGAGTGTGGGACTCGCCGGCAAGGCCAGAATACTCAATAAAACCCAGTGACATCCTCCTCACTCTGAATTGGGAGTGTCAGAGGTTCCCTCGCGCATTTACCCTGACACTCCCGGATGAAACCGACTGAGGATGTTCCAGGAGGAGACAAGAGACGTTCGTAAAGACGCCTCTTGCCGCCCAGCCTCCTCCTCCGAAGGAGAGAAGAAATGACGGATTCGCAGAAAGAGGCAACTGCATTCCATCCTATCTCACTGTCAAGCATGGCGACGTACACTATACCTGGCAGTAAGAGATCCGCTCTGATGAGAGTCACCCAAGGATGTCGCTGTGGTCCCCAAGCCGGACATTCTGCCACATTGTGGGCCGCCGTATCGACAGGCATACCACTCTGATGGCAGGAGACTCTTCACGTCGTGCTATCTGATGCAAGTACTTTCCGAAACATCCGTGTCCGGTCAGTACTTGCACCAGCCTAAAGTAAAGCGATCCATGCTGACTAGCTAGCTATTGAACGAGACGAATCGCCACCGTGACCACGCCCGCTCTTGGAGATTCGAGATCCTTCTTCCAAGCTTGAATCAAGACCCTGTCGGCAAGGGCCCTGACTCTTTGAACCTGTCAATTTCGAGACAGTCACCTCGAGACCTTACGGTAACCCTGCACTGGTAAGTTGCCGCCAGTACTTCCGCCAGCAATTCCCACGGGGGATTACTCGCCAAGTGTTGTGTACTATGCCTGCCAATCCACAGTGGAGCAGCGTGGTGGGTCTACTCTCTAAACCCCCTCGCATATGAGTGAAGAGGCCTGTGCCTAGAAGTGGGACTATATAAGTTAATATTGCATATATAGAAAACACTGTAGTAATAAAAACAAAAAGCAGGTAATAAGATGTATGGTTTAACATTGGTTATAGATGTCAATTACGAGTAAGTCATAATTTCTATGCGGGTCCCTTATTATTCGAAAACTGTCGCTTGCGGTGAGAATTGCGGTTTATGTACATCATAAGGGATTTATAGTTCACTGGTAAGTACTTAAGCAGTGTTCAACTTATTTTAAAACAGTCTATCTATAAATATATATATATATATATATATATATATATATATATATATATATATATATATACGAGTAGATATATATGAATGTAAAAACAAGTTTATTTCTGTAACAATTTGTTATTATCCTATACAAGGTTTTAGGAGACCGCTCTCCAAAACGAAGACAGACGGTAGTACTAATGATACCTTCGATGATGGAGTGGAAAAAAATAAAAAATCATATTTTTAAAACGTTTTATTAGCACCATTAGGTTAGTACAGCTAAATGAAACATTAGTTTTATAAAAATGGATTACGTTACTAAATATAACCAGCACTGAAACACAAAATTAAAAACAGCTGATGTCGCAGCTCGAGTCATCGACCTCTAGCCACCCGCGTGGCCGCCGGTAGCTGCGGACGCGCGGGCAGCTAGAGGTCGTTGACCCGGGCTAGACAGCACCACCATTCTATAACAATTCGAATACCTCTACAGACCAAGCAGATTAAGAATTAATCAATTACTTATAAATTTAAAAAGTAATATATAAAAGTTTCGAAGAGAAAATTATAATAAGTTATTTTAGTTCTGTGGTTATATTAGTGAATGGCTGAAAGTGTGTATCTAATTCAGTATTTACGAGGATTTTTAATTTATTATTCATCTTTTGAGTTTTTAATATATTATTTTTTAACCAATATAAAATAAATGTATATAAAAAATTCTCTTTAATTATTAAATTCAAAAATTTTTCAGTTTCAGATCGCAATGCCAAAATTTATAGAGTGCGAAACAGCAAATATCCAAGGAAAAAAAATTATAAATTTGTATTAATTGCCGACACTTTTAATATTTTAATGACAATTAAATTCATGAAGTTCTTAACACATCTTTTCTTTTGCCTCCCTCTTTGTCTCGGAACCTAACGTTTTAGATTTGTAGAAATATAAACAAGACTTAAAAATTTGTTTGCCAAAGAACTTTCACTTCTGACATGTATACTTTTGTACGCACTCACATTTAATTTATTGACTTACAATGTACGCGATTTTAAAAACTTATTTAGTCAGGATAAAGACAATATTATGCTAATACCACTGTTTCACACAAAAAAGCGTATTTGAAAGGTATACAACACTGTGATACAGTTTGTTCATCTGCTTATCCTCTATGCATCATCGTAAAATTCAAGCTTTGTTTTATAATAACGTGTCATATTTCACACAAATCGTCCTTGCAACGAAAGCCGGGTAATAAAATGTTTCTCGAACTAAAAGCGCCCATTTAAATTGACACTAGGTAACGGTGCTTTTGTTACTGAAGGTCTTATCAGCAGAAATGTTTGTTCTATGAGTCATTCAAGGGACAACGACAAAAAATTTACTCTACTGTATTTCCAATTTGTTCTTGGTATTACTGTTTACTGTTTTGTAAAAATATTACTGTTTACAATACCAATTGACTCGTTACATTTAACAACGAAATATCGTATGCAAAATTAAAGTTTTTGTTAGTAGGCACTCCATTTTTTCTGTGAAGTCGTTAAAAACCTTTTGGCGATTATAAATGGAGTTTAAATACTTAATCTTCTAGCAGAGGTTCTACGTTTCTATACTAAATGTATGACTGAATTTTTAACGAATCAATTTTGTAGAAGCTTTTGCTTATTTAAATATAACTTATTACTAAATATAACTAACTACTAAATATAACTAACTACCTAGTTACTCGAGTCATTACGGATGCCTTTTTTCTAATCTGCAACTAATATAAGTTAGCTTTAGTTGTAAAATTGGTCCAGCGGTTTCGGAGAATATCCAAAATAGACATAGACCGACACAAACAAAAAAAAATATAATACGATTTATTATTTATTTATAAAGCAATACATAGTACACTAACAGGTTTCGCCAAATCGTGTACTAGTTATGTTTATTATAATTACATGTGGTTTATTATTCTTAAATATATAAATTAGAGATTGAAATATACTAAAACATTCTTCATAAATGATTTAATTAATCCTTGGTCCGAACACACCAGTATCCGGGATTATACATAAGTACGTACATATTTGAAATGCATTTAGTAAAATGCTGGTAATTTCAAATTACAAATAGACACTTCAATTTCATTTATTCGTTTAGTCAAATCTAGTAGCTATATCTTCTAAAAAGATCAAACACTCTATTTGAATTCTAATTCAAACATTCTGTATTCAAGTAAGCTTTTACGACTGATAGTGATATTGAAAAAACGACTTTAACCCACGAAAAAACGAAGAACCCACAAGAAACTCAGTCGGTGTTGTTGTTATGTGTATGTATATTGGTTGTTCAAGTAAGGAAGTGTTGCATCCAACTTCGCCTTAAAATTTAGTTCTATAATCGATGGAAAAATCCTATTAAAACCCTTGAACCAGCAAATTGATGAAGCAGTTAATCTAAATTATACATTTAAGTAATATAATAAAGGGTTATACAATTTGTTTAGTGACAATCGTTCCGATTAAGAGCTGCCTATGTATATAGCCTGTCAAATATTAATAAATATATGTGTCGGCTTTGTTGAATAGCAAGAAAAATGCTAAGTCGGAAAGTAAAAAATGTAATACCCTAAAAGATTGTATCACACCCCTAAGCAGAGTCACTAAATAGATAACCACCTATTATGACAAACGAACGGACAAAAAATCGTGTTGGTGGACACAAAAGCTGTATAGAGTTCACGTTAAATGCATAGAGCGACTAGCGGAGCGGGGAATAGGTTTTTTAGATACAGTAATGAAATTATTCATTGTAAAATGTAAATGTAACTTTGTTAAAGTTAAAATAGTGTTTACCTGCGAAAAAGGCATATTGTAATGTTGAAGGTTATTTAAGTGATAACAATATCTGAGCTTAATTCCAATGGCACATTGTAAATTACAAAACTATATTTAAAAGTGTAACTGCAGAGGTTCTTGCCGGTTTCTTCTCACCACCGGTGGTAGATTTTTATCAACGTATGGACTACCGACCATTCAAAAGTGCTTTTCGAGTCTACTTGAATAAAGAACATTTAGACTTTGAACTCCACATTAGGTAACTTTGTCGTGTAAATCAGAGTTTAATAAATAGTTTTAAACGCAAATGATTATCATGTACTTGGTCTTCTTTTCGTAATCATTGGATCTTTCATTACGTATTTTATATTAATATACCGTGACATTCAGAAACATATTTTTATATTGTTGGAGGCGTAGTTTTTGCTATTTTTATTTTAGTGAATGTAGTGCATGTCAAAAAAGACAATATATGTATTTTAGCATAAGAAGTATTTGTACGAGAACTAGTCGGTAAAAAATAAATTTCAACTTCGACGCACTTCAAGTAGAATAGTACAAGAAAAAAATTAATAAATAACTACTAGAGAAATATGGTTATGGTTATGGTTACGCAGAGGGTGTTTANGATAAAAAGAGAGTACAAGGATAAAATATGTTAAGACTTATAAGCTGGGGGGAATGTATTTTATCGTCAACTAGAAAGTTGAATAATCATTGTAATTCGACAGAATCCTTTATACATTGAACATCAAGAACAAGTATTGATAAATGAAATCAAGATTATGTAAATAATAACAGCACATGATAAATTTAACAAAAGGTATCAAGTTTATAAAAAGCGAGTTACAACTATTAAAAAATATGACGGCGAAATGAAAACCAAATACTTTGTCTCCGAAGACTCCTTCGAAGCCGATGACACTAAGTCTGACGTTTATTTCATATAAAACTTGTTTAAGGTCTGAGTACATTAATAAGTTGTTTCTGTAAGTATCTTATCCGCTGTATCCTGTTCTGCAGTCGCTCCCGAACTGCTAGACAGCCGTACAATAAATCAGCGCGATAGCGAGCAAAGATCCACTGGACAAAGCACAACTCCGACTGAAGGGCTTTGCGTGTTAAGGGGAAAGCATTCCCTATATACAACACGACAAAAAAAAAATTGAGCTAAAGATTATTTTATAACATCGTTTTTTAACATAAAGTTTGCTTTTGTGATAGTCTTGCCATAAAACCAAGTTCTACGAATGAGTCTTTCGCGGTTCGGGCTATACCATTATAGAATGAATTACCTCTGAGTATAAATGAATCTAAATCCACTGTACATATTGACGAAATAGGTAGAGAAACACTACTTTTCTCTATGTTTGATGAATACATGTACGTTACATTAATTCAGTGTATTTATAAATGATTATACCATACAGAAATACATAGCATCACGCTTCTTTCTCATAGTGGTAGGCAAAGACCACGTCCTTCTACTTGCCACGATCCTTGCATATCTTCTCCGCTTCTTTCATTCTCATTATACCTTTCATACAAGTTCGTCGGCTTAGAGTACTCTTGACCTGGCCCTTATTTAAAATATCTTCCCCTTCCAACTTTCCCATTCCCTCTTGACTCATAAAACCTTTTTGTCAGTCGTTCTCTCGTGCTCAAACCGTCTAAGCATACCTTTCTCAATTTCAGCCACTACATCATCTTTTATACCACAACGTCCTTTGATCTGCATTAATATTATACATTATATATTTAAAACTGCGAGAAGTTGAGTGACATACACAAACAACAGTAGAACTCAATCTAGTATATAAAATCTCGTTTCACAATATTTGTTGTCGAACTTTATCAGAAAGGCATGAGTTATTTTTATGAAATTATGTATATATTTTTAATATATACCATAATTTTAACACTTTAATCCCATCCATTTCTTCTATTTCTCAATTGCCATACGAAGTAGCGCAAATTAGCTAGTAATATGCACTGATTAAATATGTAATATATAAAGATACTAGAGAGGGTATTACTTTGAAATAATTGGTTGTTAATATTATGTTGGCAGCCATGTTTCTAATTACAATTTAAAGTTAAATCGAAGGTTTCATAATAATTATAATTTAAATAAGAAACAAATAGAGCGACAGTTTTAACAACTTTTTTTATTGTTACGTCACGCTTTCATTTTAATGTGTATCAACTTCTCCTTAACCAACAATGTTAAGACATTCCCCGTCCGGAATGTGTCGTTCGACTAGTTAATGATGAGTCTGTTTGTTTGTTTTTTTTATTTCCCCTAAACTCCCTGATAGATATTATAATTGTTCACTTATACGCCGCCTCGAGAGTGTAAACAACCATTTTGTTATATTAACAAACGCTTCTGTCTTTGCTTGCGTGACGAATTATTGTGTGGGAATTTACTTTATACTTTTACTTAAACCAATAACTGTACTTTATATGTCTGGAAGCCGGGATAGTCTAGTAATTAAACACATGTATTTCTGCTTAAAAATTAAGCTATCAAGTCTTGGGTCAAACATATATTTCTAAATAAAAACATATATGCCGATTAATAATTAAAGGAAAATATCGTTATAAAGCTCTTCGAACAGTGCGTGTTGCCAGTGATGACCTACGGCTCCGAAACGTGGTCGCTGACTATGGGCCTCATACGAAAGCTCAGAGTCGCTCAGCGTGCGATGGAGAGGGCTATGCTCGGAATTTCTCTACGTGATCAAATCAGAAATGAGGAGATCCGTAGCAGAACCAAAGTCACCGACATAGCCCTACGAATCGCGAACCTGAAGTGGCAATGGGCGGGGCACATAGTCCGACGGACCGATGGACGTTGGGGCCCGAAGGTGCTGGAGTGGCGACCCCGCACCGGGCGGCGCAGTGTAGGGAGACCCCCCACAAGGTGGACCGACGACATAAAGAGGGTCGCCGGTAGCCGCTGGAGCCAGGCGGCGCAAGATCGGGCCTTGTGGACATCATTACGTGAGACCTATGTCCAGCAGTGGACGTCCATCGGTTGAAGCGATGATGATGCGATGATCGTTATAAAATATATGTTCCAGGGCTTTATGTTATGAGTAGCTTGCAAAATTGCTTTACACAGTAGTGTGGTGGGATTAAGCTCCAGATATTCTTTTCTATTAGTAAGCAAATCAAAGGGACGTTAGAATACTGTTGAATACTTCCTTTTTATATGCTTAGTTAATAATATATGTTACCAAAGTAGAAGATGATGACTTTATAGTAAAGAAAATATTGGGTGTTATACCCAACTGAACAGATTTGGGAAAGAAACATCAAATATTTTTCCAGGTTTTGTGCAAGGAGAATGTGTGTTCGTGTTAACTGGTGAAAAGTTATAGACGAGAAAATTGTTGTTTCGGTATTTTAAAATGCGGACGAAGATAAGTGTTCCTTGGTTAAATTTCTTAATTTTAACATCCATTATATATAATAATTTGCGTCATCACATATAAAATTCTCTTCTTTTAATTTGGTTTGTTACGGGTGAAGTCAATTGATCCACATTCTAGAAACCAACACGATGTTAAGTACATAACTGTAAGAATAATCCAAAGTTAAAGAATAACTATTACATTACAACGAATTGAAAAAAAAAACTAATAAGATGAAAGCTGTAAAAAAAGGGAGCCTTAGAAGCTTCCCTACAAACAGAGGATTATAATCTTTTGACTCTGGTTTTTTTAAATAACATCACGTGTTTCTAGAATCGTAGGCTAGGTTTAAGGTTGGACTGTATATAACAAATATCTTTATAAGTATTTTTTAATAAATAACTTCTTATGGGAGAGTAAACAGCTGGGTTACGTAATGCGTTACGGCGCCAGTCTATCTGGCTTCCCTTTCTTTCCTCTCTAAAAAAATGCTAGACACTTCATAAAAATGAAAAAATATATGCAAATTCGTTGTCCAAAGTGATCTTGCATAGCGAGGTCGTCAACCAGGAGCGTATAGAGATTTTTTTAATATTTTTTTTCGATTTCACCCAAAAGTGAGGCGTAATCACCCCGGACGACGGGTTGCCAAATTAACATTGTTGTTATGATGGATTTTACACCTGGCAGGTAAGGGTATGTTTAGAAGGTAATCTGTTTCTGAAATAAATAACATTACGACCTACTTCCTCTATAATAAAATTGCTACTAAAATAAACTATACTTATTTAGACATTTTCGTTTTAGTATCTATTTACAGTTTAAAAAAATAGTGATCGAAATATAGCGTAGAAGAAAATAGAAGTTAAATTAGGGCTGAGAGTTATAAAAACTTTTGAAATATTCGAAACATACGTGTAATATTGTCCTGTTAAAGGCTCATTTATGAATCAAAAATAGTGTGGGATTAACTATTCGGTCTTATTTATTGGTGTGTTATGATTTTATTTGATAAAGAACCTATTTCTTTATCAATGTTTCCGGAAATATGTCATTAACAACGCCGATAATAGTCAGTAATTAATGATATAAGAAATGAAATTTTAATTATAATAACATATTTCATTAGGGTTACCTATAACAATATATTGAGCGACATTCTCAAAATGTTTTTAATATTACAGAATTGCTAATTAATGAAAGTTCAGCTTAAAATGTTGTACTCTAACATATGCGTTAGAATTAAGATCAGTGTTTTAGTTTCTTTGAAGTCCTATAATCAAAATTTATTTGTCAGTTTTTAAATTGACAATTTTGAAAGTATTTATACTTCAATAGTAATAAAATTTATCCTTAGAAATCCTACCGCATGCAAAATAATAACTTTATTCTAATTGTAAGTTAATTTTAATATACACGTAATAATAATATGAATAAATTTATGTAGTCATTTTTTCTGTCATAATATCCTTAGTCTTTAGGGCACTTATCCAGTAAGTATTGAAATATCTTTTTCTGAAATTGGTTTAATTACTTTACTTCCACGAGTAATATGCCATATTACTTATTGTATCTATCATGTAATACGCGTTGTTTTAAGTCTCTGTTTGGGTATTTTGAAACTAACACATATTGTATTACATAAACATTATCAAATATTATCTAGATGTTAAAAATTAGATTTGAGTATCAAATATGTCTCGTAACGGTTATAAATATATGTTGCACGATAAATTTATTAAATGTCGCTCAAAAATCTCGTAAATGTGAACGAATCCTATGTCATCAATCACTATCGCGAATTCCCGATTCATTGGTATAATTAGATTTGGAAAATAAATAAAAAAAAACACCGTATTGTATGAGGTATTGGCTTTTCGGATATTAAGGTTTTATTTGGAAGGTATTTTAATGAAAGTTTACGTACTGTACCGATCTTGATTGGATTTTATAATAAATCGATGGTGGTATAAAAGGGGAAGTAATTAGCAATTATTATGCGTTTGTGTTATTATGGAAGGAATATTTATTATTTATTACATACGCGAGGATTCCGCCGTTTGAAAATGCCGAAATCAATCAAAATTTTTAATTATATTACTTTTCATTAAGTATGTATATATGGGAAGAGTTGAGATTAAAATATGTTTACTGTTTAAAGATGTTTGAAAGCATTCATTTTGATCAAAAATAATATCATGGTTCAATCTCAAAATTTTGTCGTTATTAAAATTGACTTAAGATTGCTAATTATAACATTTATTCAATAGATTTTATCACGTTTAAGTTTTGTTTTAATTACACATAGAATCATTATATAATGTTCACAAACAAGTTTAGTTCATTCAAAGGAAAAATCTTGACTTATGTTTGAAATACAAACATTTTTTTTGTTCAATGTTTTTTTTTTATTTATGTTTACTTATAGCTGTTAATACTAATTTAATAATCAACTATATTTTGTTAAAAATTGTACAGCGCCATCTATCGAAAGCTTTAGTGAGCTTTAGTTCTAAAGGATTATTTCTATGCACTCTGCCTGGTACTCCTTCTGCTCAGGATATCAGAGAAAATGGCTGCAGATCCAGCAGAACAAGTGTCTGATAGTAGGAGCTCCGAGGTACGTCAGGAATGACGTTATCCATCGTGATACCAGGATGCCCACTGTGGAGATGTTCGTCCGCCTGCTTGCGAGTAGTATGCTCTGCCTGGCGGATAACTCTCCGCACACACACCTCCGCGGCGTTGCCAGCCAGTACCAAAGAACGACAAGGGCATCCTCTGTCTCGTGAGCTGCTGCTGTCACCACCACCAACCGTAGGTTATAGTGGCGAATGACGCGGTAGCAGCAACAGCCGGGACATACCCTCCTCGGAATTGACCAGGATGGACCCGCTGGCGTCGCCACTGGGATCCAGCTCGTATGAAATACGGGCAAAAAAGAGTAACGGGCATTTACTGAATGTCCGAGGAAAGATGCCCGGGCAATGAGGCCCTGTCTCGAGGCCCGTATCCCACAGAATGCTGCGATGAACCCAACGAAATGTCTATGCAATAAGTTTAAGTAGTTCGTACTGATTCGTAGGTGGCTTAGGAATAGCCTTTTTTATAAACCGTATATGATAAGATCACAGATATTCTCAAGTTTACGTAGGAGTGACGTCAAAATGATACCTTGCTATAATATAATTTTCATAAGATACGAGTCACATATCTGTCATTTTTACCCAAAACTTATGTAATATACAATTTTAATACAAGAAATAAAAACAAACTTGGAATTCCATATTTTAGAGTGAAGAAGGTCCAGAAATCATTTGTCGGGTTGAGCATACGCATTTTTAATAAGATACCTCAATCAGTTTTAGATTTTCCTCCACATAATTTTAAGAAATAAGTTAAACACATCCTTTTATATTACAATGTTGAAGATTATTTAAGCGAAAGAAACGTTTGGACTTAATTCCAGTTGCTCACAGAAGCAATATATTACACATTGTAGCATACAAAACTCTAAAAGAGTAACCGTTGAGTTTCTTACCGGTTTCAACTTTCCGAATCGGTGGTAGATTTGTTACCGACGGAGGATTCAAAAGTGTTTTTTGAGGCTACTTGAATAAAGAATATTTCGATTTTGATAAGATGACTATTAATGACGAAGTAAAGTCACAACTACGTCAAGTCTACGTAAAATTTAATTTTCTTGGCGTGGCCTATGTATATAACGTCATTTTAAGGTCATAATTCCACTAGATATATCAACTCGTGGCCATTTACTAGTTATATATAACTTCAAGCCCTTCACGACTCGCCTACCTCGCAGAGAATAACACTTCAGATGCGAACGTAAAATTTGTTTCTTAAACAAACACACCGTGAAAAAATACAAAGTACGGTGGGCCACACAAGATCTTAAATAAGTGTCATCGAATGCCAACGCATATAAAAGTTTTTTCAACGTATATGCGATTCGTTGTACAATAAACTTCAGATACACAATAAAATCTTTGATAGCTACTTAAGAGTTTGTCTGACGTAGAATTTAAAGGAATAACAATAACATAAATGTTCCCACCGTTAAAGAAAGGCTTTCTCCCCTTTTAGGTCTATTTGAGTTGGCAACTAATACGAATTCCTTCCAAACAAAGATTTTCGCGATAAAAGCAATAAATCTGCCATAGATTAAGTACTATCAAATACATAGTTGTTCACAGGCAAGTTTATGCGTAACTTTATAATGTAAAAGAATGCGACGATAAAAATATTATCCATAGGAGTATGTGATAAAGTTTATTGACTTCATAAAGAGATACTTTTTATTTTAAGTGCTTTTGCTGTGTTTAATGGTACATAAATCCTGTATAAAATTATTATTATATTTAACATTTCACACGCCCAACAATCAGGAGAAATATATCAAACAATATAATGTCGAAACGCTTATATTTATTATGAAATTTAAAATGTTATTCGCATTAATTTTTTTTTAACATAAGCTTCCAAAAATATATAAAAATGTAAGTAAAGTAAGTTTACACATAAGTTCTTACACGTAAGTTTTTATAAAAATGTGTGTATACATTTTTAGTTATATCTTTATTTTTTTCTTATGTTAGTTATTGTACGTGGGATAAAGTGTCCTAACTTTATAATCAAGACCATCTAATAGGAAACCGTATAAGAAAATTAGCGACTAATACAAAAGCCGCCATTAAAACCATATCAGTATCAAATTTATTAGTTCCAAAGCAAATACTATAATTTTATAACTAACTGCCCTATCAATGAATCACTGTTCAGGGGCATAACTCACGCTTACTATAAAGATCTATAGATCCTATAGATCCAACGCTCGATCGTTCAAAGAAATCATCGGAAAAAAGTCAAACGAGACAGTACCATAATGCATGCCATTATAGGTGTCCTGCTCACACCTATCGTACTGAAAGCGATGGAAAGGGACACAACATCTCTTATTCAGTCGTGCATGTTTTTACCTAAGTCAGTCTTGCACTGATCGTCTTGGAAGGTGGACACGTTATTCTAGATTTTCAGTTTGCTTACATACTTTTCTTTATAACAAAAATAACTTGTAAGTTTTCGTGTTATTGCGACACTGAAAACATTGATTTAAAATTTTCAGTGAATATTAACAATAGACGTTTAATTGTTAAAAACTACATTGAATTTTGTGATTTGTGATACAATATTGAAGTGTTTTCTTGTTCTGGGATTTGGTGGCGATCTATGGGATACGGTTGGTATTTGTTTGTTACATTATTTTTGAATGTTTTCATTATTAATATAATTGAGTGTAGAGTAAAATTTGCGGTTAATTATAGATATGTCAATACAGAAGAAGAACACATTCCTGAATATTTTAGGATTCTCTTCAAAATGAGATAAGGGATCTGTCTAATGCAGTTCTATATAAAATGTTTATGGATTATTTTTAAATATTTGAATGTTTAAATAACTTAAAAGTATACTTTTTCTAGAGTCCCATTATTTATACTTTCAGATCAGAAGCTGTCCAGATATCTTATTTTTATTTTCTCTACAATTCTATTATTCATAGATTGAAAGCAAAGGTTTATGCCACGCCTTTGCGTTATTATTTAAGTTGAGACTGGAATATATTCAATATTAAAATGACATCTGCTCTATTAAAAATATGCCAACTTTATCTTTCATACATTAAGTTCGCTACTAAACTGGTATGAAGGCTTAACCCGTTGACCCGTTTATTTTGACATATAACATGTGAGTGTAATCCTAACTGATAAACATATTTATTAGAACCATAATCTGCCAATTCTTATAAAATTTGTGTCCGAAATAGTACAAGAAATTGTGAGGATAATTGATAGAAGACGAGCTTACAATTGACTCTAAAATAGTGCAACAATATGTCAGGATAATTGTTAAATTAAAGAAAAATGAAAGCTCCTAAGACGAGCTTTCAATTGACAATAACAACTTTGAATAGAAATAATTGATTTACTACAATATAAATACATAAGTGCGTTATAAATATTGATAACAATTTTAATATAGTTTTCAGTTTTTTCGAGTATATCACAGTAATCACGCAATTTGACAAATATATTAAATGCATACACAATCAATAAGACGAATAAGGAAGAGAATCCATGTAAATATTTAAAGTTAATGAAATTATAATTAGTAAGGCTACATTGTATAAAAAAACCACAATAATTGTAAATATAGCAAAACATCATACTTACCATATTCAAACTAATTTGTCATAATACTGTGAAAATATCTCAAAAAGTATATAGATCCTCAGAATTATCCTATCTTTATAATTTTGATAACATATTAGAAAATGGTATCTACATTTTCTTTTATTGAATAAATCTTTCATTAATGAAATGTACAGCTGAAAGTTTATAGTTTAACCTTTTGGATTTCTATAAATTTTATTTTAAAGAAAGAAAAAAGTACACGTTAAAGAAGAATCCAGAATCACTATATTCTCTTTCGGTAAATATAATGCTAATGAATTATAGAATTATATTTTTTAATAAGCATTAAGTTTATTTTTGAACTCTGTTAATATGCTTCCAAAGAAGTGATATGTATATAACCTGTTCCTACCTTTAATATGAATGCTCCCTGGTATTTTGAACTGAACATTTATCTAGGCCGAGAGGAAATACCACGCCAATTCTCTAGAAAATATTTATTATAACATGTTGGCAATCTTTTACACGTTCACTAGGTTTTTATATACATTATACATCTTTATTTACTAGTTAAATAGGGATTTTTTAATAGAAAGTGAGATATAATTTTCAGTTGTCATTAAAATACGTGTAGTACCATCTTAGACTATAAGATCACTTACCATCAGGTGAGGTTATAGTCAAGCGCTTACCTGTCAGCAAAAAAAAATCTGTTGTGTTATAAATCACATGATAGAAGTGTAAACTTCATCTATATATTTACAATATATTTAATTATAAATTATTACGTTATAGCAAATTAATTCGCTCCCTTAATCGACTAGAGCCGGCTTTACTCGAAACAGCGTTACATAGCTAAGCGTGACGTCCCAGTCCCGTTCAAAACCCACAAAATAAAGTACACAACACTTGTAAAGAAGTTTTTGCTTTTAAAATGAAAACCAAGAGATCCACTAAAAGAAAAAGAAGGATTGCACCTCATATAACATAAGAAACAGAAATAAAATTATTATAAATTCGAGTAGGCTACATAAAATTAACAATTCATTTAAGAAACTCTCAGAAGACGTTCTAGTAACATCACTTAATAAATTGAACAACTTTATTAGGAAAAAGATAATTGAAAAACTGAAAAAGCATGACAGTGAATAGACATTTAAATGAGTTTGTTGTGAGCTATTCAGTGCAGGGCGCAAAGGAACCCTCGTAGCTTAGATTCTTAGTCGTTCTGTAACATCATCATTGTACAATAATACGCAAACTATATTTGACGATTCAAAAGTGCTTTAAGAGCCTACTTGAATAAAGAGTTTTTAAATTTCTAGTAGAGTAAACAGTACTCGTAACATTACGCCAGTGAGGTCTTCGAAAAACATTACATGGAAAATGTGTTCTACTAATGCTTGAAAGCTCAGCGAGTCTATTTGCGATATCACTTATCAGAGGACAGCGTCGCTGAGGCTGTGTCGATTTATGTTCCGATTGCGGTACGGAATTAAGTAGTCAAGCCTCTCGTACTACGGTTTCGGACCATTTCATCATGATTAGCAGATAATAACAGTCTTAGAATAAAGAGAATTTCTTGTTATTTTTATATGAAAACGTCGATTGCCCTTCGTATAAACACCATGGATTAATAAACCATGTAACAGCAACCAAATACACACACACGGACACCTACTTAAATACTTATGCACACATATATACACTTACTTGCACATACAATCAAAAGTAAGTAAGTAGCAGCCCGCCATTAACGTCCTACTGCTGGGCACAGGCTTCCTCACTCATATGAGAGAGGGTTTTTAGAGCATAGACCCACCACGCTGCTCCACTGCGGATTGGCAGGTATAGTACACAAGTGCACTCTCTATTCCTTCACTCTCATAGTCCGTTGTGATTGGAATCCGACATGACCGAAGATAGATCAGGCGCAGGACCGACGGCTTAACGTGATCTCCGAGGCACGGGGGTGGATCACACCGCCAACTTCCCAACTTCGGGCAAATATTGAGAAAATCTTAAATAGGAAACTCAATATTGATTTTTGAATTGGCCTGACCCGCGACTCGAACCCAGGACCTCATGTCAGTAGTTGAACATGCTAACCACTAGACCAATGAGGCAGTCATACAATCATAGGCATACCCTAAATAAGATATAATTTTAACATCATTCAACAAATATATATGTAGTTCCCACATATTTAAATACATTAATAGTTATAAACTGAAAATTGTACTGTATTAGTCCGGCATATTTTATTTTCTTTATTTTAAATGTTTTATTTATAATTTCATTATTTTTGTTTACGGAGGAAGGTCTTGGGTTAATAAATAAAATAAATAAGTAAATAAATAAATGAAGAGTCTACATGCGTTACAGCCATTTTGGCGTTTTCGTAGTTTTGATTAAGTCACCATGCTTATTAATTTAGGTAATATGAGGTTTTTTTAGATTATGCGCCTGATCTCTCTCCGGTCGTGTCGGATTCCCGTCACATCGGAGTATGAGAGTGAAGGAATAGAGAGTGCACTTGTGTACTATGCCTGCCAATCCGCAGTGGAGCAGCGTGGTGGGTCTATGCTTTAAAATACCCTCGCTCCTCGGAGTGAGGAGGCCTGTGCTCAGCCGTGGGACGTTAATGGGCTGCTACATACTTTTTTTATAATAATATAACTATTAACACATGATGCTTAAAAACATATCATTATTACAAAATGCAGTACAGTAATAGACAATTTATCTGGGTAATAGTTTACGAAATTAGGATTTTATACTAGACTGGTTATATCTGGAGGCTTCGGAGTGGAATTACAGATATTTAAAGAGTGTGTGTTAGTAAAACAGATAGTGTCAAAATAGTCATTATAGGGAATAATATTTTATCTTTTTATATCACGTTTGTCTTATATCCACCTGAGTCTTTTTTTTAAGCGCCTTAAGAAAAATAAAGACGTTTTGAACTCTAGTGTATTTTTTATGTGTGTTACCTCATTATTTTCTACGCCTCAGGACAGCGGGAATAAAAGATATATTGATTTTAAATTTGCCATCGTGTTTATCACATATACATTTAAGTCCTTAAAGATAAATTATGTGAAAATAACTTTTTTCAAATGACCTTGAGAGAAAGCAAAAGGTATTTCATTTCTACTGTATTTGTTATGTGTGATATGTCATTATTTTTTGACAATGGGAATTAAAGACGTATTAATTTGCTATTTTAGTAATAAATTATGTCCTGGATAGAATATTAGCTCTAATTTATGGTCATTTTAGTATGTGATCCATTTCCTCAATTCCTTAGACCAGATTCAGTTAATTTGAGATCTAAGGGTCCAAGATATATGCAATCTGTATAAACTTCGGGCTCAATTTACTATTTTTCGTAAAAACTAACTTAATGCTTACTAGTGAAAGAGAGTGGAGGGCAATGGCCTTCTTCTGTGAGCCTATTATTGCACTGAAGAAGGTAAATGTGAGGTAGAGGGAAGACGCTGTGGATACTCCTCTTCTTCGGTGTTGGGAGACATGAGATGTATCTTTGTGCTTTTCCTGACAACGTTTTAAATTTCCTTGACGTTATCTGGAGTGTCAGGGTAGAATGGGCATATTATCGCTAGGTTGCATTAGGTATTCTGGCATGCCAGCGGGTTCCATATACTCGATTAGCTTGAGGTTCATAAAACTAGTCCGGGGATCACAAGCTGCAGTCTGTCAAACTGACAACAGCATTACATAGCTCCGTATCTTAATTTATAGTTAGAGAAAAAAAAAACTGTTAGGGTAACATTTAATTAAAGTGTAACGAGATTATCACCAATACTATCGACAAAACCGGGTAAAACAACCCGTCCTACCTTGTAAAGTCTCTAAATGAATGTCCGTGATAACTTCGCAAACGGCTTTATCAATTTCGATGAAGTTTTCCTGTAGTTTATTATTACAGATAAGACATGCGATTGTATCTCGTGTAATAAAATAGACAAATTACTACGTATTTTGTATTTGAAATAATATAAACTGTTTTATTTCCTTGTACTAGGTTTTATGCCGTAAAGTTCTGTTTGTTATGACTAACCATTTCTTGTGTTATTTCAACTTCAATAAATATTTTTAACGTATTTATTGTAGTAACGAAGTAACTATTATATTTTATCTCGCTATGATATTATCTAATTTAATTGCAGGATGCGAAAAATAGATTTTTGATATGCATTATATTAAATTATACTCACTTATTATATATTCTGCTACTCATTACATAGAAATAACTTTAAAGCTTTTAAGTGACCTTTCAACTGTTAGCTTTCAAACTTTTTTCGCAAAATAAATTAAATTTATATTTTAAAAGACTGTAATCATTTTATATGATTAACTTCGCTTCGATGTAGTTTTTACCTTTGCCGTGAGATTTTAAGCACAAATTATTAAATATATATTATAGTTTTTTTATTGATGATAATTTTGTTGAAGTTACTTCTTACGCCATTTAAGTTGATCTTCTCAAATAAAAGAAACCTTTAAACCTTGTAAATCAGATTTCAATACGTGGCTCTTAACAATTTATTAATTCTTTATTAATGTCAATTGACATCCACTACAAATATTTTATTTATAAATGAAACTTTGAATTAGATATATAAAAGGAAAGTGTGAATAAATAGTAGGGATTGAAATATAAAAACTATACCCCTATTTATAGCTGCATTATAACAAACATTTTTGTTACAAATGAGATAAGCAATGAAAATTGAGTAGTGTATTTTTGGCCGTAACTAAAACTAGTTTTCAGTCAAAGTTACGTAAATCAGTACCATTTTAGATTGAATCAGATTTGTATTGCGATATTACAATGAATCACACAGAGCCAGGCTTGTCAACTCTAAAAATTGTACTACCGTTATATGGAAATAAGAAATGTCGCTTTTTTTTTATTGTTTAGGGACTTGTGTTTTGGCTGCATGATGGTTAGTCAGATACAATTAAATCTACTAATAAACATGTAACTTTTTTGTTAAAGATTAATCTTTAAAATTGAAAAAAATTTGATTGAAAAATTATTTATTTTATAAAAATTACAATAATGAGCGTGGCTGAGGCTTTCTTTCAAGCCTAATAAATACCTGTATTAGAAGATCTCACTAGTAGTTACAAAAGACCTCGTTAGTTTACAAAAGAAAAACATGCATTAAAAAAAAACAAAATATCTTTATTCAAGTAGGTATATTACAGCACTTTTGAATCGTCAAATAATATAGTTTGTTTTTCTTTTCCACACTCTAATGATAGTACTCCAGAATTATTTAAAATCTAAAGTTACGATTAAAATAAGACAAAAATAATGTTAATATATTAGTGTGAGTTGATGCATTTGTTTTTTGAATTACGTGAACGAGTGTGTGCGTGTGTGTAGATTTGTGTCTGGACATTGGAATTGATGTAAGTGATTTAATTTAAATATTACATTTTAGTAGTGATTCCAACTCATCATAGTTTAAAGAGATTAAGTAATCTTTATACAAACCTTTATTACAAAATCTTATTTAACTGTCAGCTGATTGCTATCAGGAGTTCTTCAATACAATATAGTTACATACTTTGCATTCGATGAATTGAAACGTAGCAGTGATACGTTGATTAAAACTATATCGCTCCATTATTTAACGAGAGCTCACTTTACTCGGGCGTGACGGTTCCATCTCATTATCCAAAATACATGAGTACAGTACGTCTTTAGGTCAAAAAAGTAAAAAAAAAAGTTTGTAAGTATGAAAAAAGTTTCCATTTGATATAAAAATCCCCATTAACAAAATAAACCACTAATTATTGAATTAATTTGTTACAATAAATGAAAAACCACTCGACCGGAATTGTGAAAACTTCACATAAACCATATACTGTATAGTTCGATCAAAGGTTACACACTTGGTTTGGATAGGTAAGCCCGTTCTTGAGTTATAAAATTAAAACGAAAAGTAGCATTTATTTCTATATATATAAATTGCTACATTCTGGTTTGAATATGATAATTGGCAGCCCTCATGACGTTGACTACAGCTGTAACGCACCCTTAGTCGACGACATCTGGCTGTTATTCAAACGAGCGTTTTAATGCCGGGCGTGACGCGTCAGTCTCATTCAATATCCACAAATTAGGATAGATCAGGCGCAGGAGCGACGGCTTAACGTTCTCTCCGAGGCACGGGGGTGGATCACATTGCCAACTTCCCAACTTCGGGCAAATATTGAGAACATCTTAAATAGGCAATATTGATTTTTAAGTGGCCCGACTCGGGACTCGAACCCAGGACCTCATGTCAGTAGTCGAACATGCTAATGACTAGACCAATGAGGCAGTTATATAATAATGCCTAGTGGTAAAATACTGTATTAAGTTTTTCATTTCATATTTATCACTGTATGTACATAAGAAAATTTGTATATTTCGGCAGTGATTCTGGTGTATCTGTAGCCTGTTAATATGATGGCCTTACGCTATAAAAACCTTGTAAATTCTGAGGCTGGGTCGATAATAGACTCTCATGTTTGAAAATAATGAATGAAAGATATCATAAAAGAGAGATTTAACTAGCAGACAAAGTTGCAGGTCGTTATATTACTAAGTAGTGTCTAGAAAATGTCAGAGCGCCGAGAATTTGCATACATGCTAACTTTGACATATGTCGAAGCCGTCACACAAATACCGGAACGACTCCGTGACATATTCTTTAAGGCCATTATTTATCACTGCGAAAAATACCCGCCATTGTTTTGACAAATGGCTATATATTTCAGGCGGTTTACGATTTAAATTCGCATTATTGTGGCTTAAACGTATATTTGTTTTCGCCTATTTGACGGATTCTCGTTGCGTGGAAATCCCTTCTACTCCCTTCCGTCGGAAAGGTCTTGGATTCGGTAAATTTGAAAAATTTCATTTTATAATATGTCTGGGTGAGGACTGGTGTGTGGCAAGTTACCGCTGTACCACTAAAGACATGCTTTTTTTGTCGCTGGGAAATGCATTTACGCACTCCGACTAAAGGGGTGGGACTCTACGAGGGTATGAATCTGCAATACCCACTAAAACCCAGCGGGACCCAGAGTGGGGAGCCACAGGTTGCAGCTCACAGATATTCTTCAGGGGGAAGAGTTGTATGAACCTCCGCCTCCTTTTTCCTGCACCCCTCAGGCAACCGCTCTCCAGGCCTGCACATTGATAAGTATTGCTCCTATAATACATGGCAGTCTGTGCCGATCAGCGACGTTATAATGAGTCGTTGAGGTCCCCAGGCGGGACATTCTGCCACAGTGTGGTGGGTTGTGTTTGACGCGGCACCACCACACTCGTGACATCTGGCTGACGGCCCACAGTCAACAGTTGGGTACAGGTATTTGCCGAAGCAACTTAAGGTTTCTGCTAAAGTTACGTTCCGTTACGATGTAGTGTAGGAACCATAAGAAGTAGATTACTTCTTACAAGGTTAGCGCACTTTTCTTCTAAAAATACATTTTTCTCGGGCATTTTCTATGTTAACGCTCACTAAAAACTAATTTTCCCATATTTACAATGAATCCGGAAGTACGGTATTAATTTAGAGTACAATTAGTAAATTGTAATATAAGTAAATATGTACTATTATGCATTTAAAGGGAACATAAGTCCCATTTACATTTGATACCCTGTGTTAAAATTTTTAAAATGGTTTTTGCTATAACTAATAGTTTAGAAAATAAATGAAACGCACAGTTTCTCTCAAGCCTAGCTTCTAAAATTAATTAAATTAGTCATTACCACGCTCATACACTGTATAAAGTTGTTAATAGAAGGAAATGAATATTAGATACGTCCTAATCGTATGCATAAAGCGAAACACCATTGGCTGCCTTATTTCTTATGAAATCACACAGCAACGCCCACAAATGATATTTTATTCTAAAAAGCTTCTTGTATCATGATTTTTTAAAAGATTTCTTTATATAACATTGATAAATTTGTTGTTCCTTTTTGTATAAAAATGTTTACAATTACTGCGTGATCTTTATACGTCTGTTCGGCGTAATATTTCGTTATGTTGTCTCATAGTTCGTATTTCCTAATAAAAAGATATTAAATAACCAAGTCAGTCGATTCAATTTTACAAGATGTTGTTATTATATAATCGTATATTTAACCTAATTCCAATTGTATAGTGCCTATAGTGTCATTATGTTAAAGTATTTTTGTGGAGAATTAAATCATTTGTAGAATTTACACTATTTACATAAAATTATATATCCAAGGCTTTTTGTTTCAAGTTTTCTTAATATCATTGAAAATTATAAGGGCAAAACTTTAGTAACAATGTAATATACAATAAAAATATAAAAAAGATGTTATGAATACACAAAATTTTCCTACAGTAAACATGTTATTGAGTGTAAGTTATAATTTGCTAACAAGTGGTTAAATTTGTGATTATAAGCTAGATAGATAGTTTTCTCTCAAATACAATTTTATAGTCCAGGAAAACATCTAAATTTTTTTTTTTACAAGTTCGCTATATGAATGGTAATTCTGTAGTTATTTTTTAAAGCTACTAGGTTAACGCTTGACTGTAATCACACCTGATTGTGAGCAATGATACAGTCTAAGATGAAAGCGCCTAAATCTACATACACACACATTAAGCCTCATTCCCATAGGGTAGGCAGAGACAACGTCCTTCCACTTGCCACGATCCTTGCATATCTCCTTCGCTTCTTTCATTCTCATTAAACCTTTCATTCGTCGGTTTAAAGTATTCTTGACTTGGCCCTTATTTAAAATGTCCTGGATTTGATCCAGGAACGTTCGCCTTGGTCTTCCCCTTCCAACTTTCGCATTCACTCTTGCCTCATAAATTCTTTTTATCAGTATCCTTTCATTCATTCTCTCTACATGCCTAAACCATCTAAGCATACCTTTCTCAATTTTAGTCACTACATCTTCTTATAAACCACAACATTCTCTTATCACACTATTGCTTACTCTGTCACTCAGCTTTAATCCATTCGTACTTCTCAACGCTCTCATCTCTACCGCATTTATTTTACTTTTGTGATTCTTCTACCATACTCAACTTTCACTACCATACATAAGTGTTGGCACCAACACTTCTGCACGCACAGCTAGTCTGCCCTTTTGAGACACCCTCTGGCTATTCATAAAGACGTGCAGAGCACTATTTACCATATTCCCTGCATTCACTCTCCTTTCAATATCACTTTCACATGTACCATCTTTTGTAAATTTAGAACCCAAGTATACAAATTCTTTCACCTCTTCCACTTGGTCCCCATCTATCAAAATATTGCCATTCATCACAGATTCATCTCTTTCGAAAAGTATAACTTTTGTTTTATTTACATTAACTTTCCCTTTCAAAGCTTTATTCATAATATCTGTTAAGAGGAAACTCATCTTTTATGGTTTTTACACAGCATCGTACCAGAATATATATCTCTTTTCTTGTACGACTTTGCTGTAAGCACGATCGAAGTCTACCTGTCCAGAATCAGACAAACGAGAAAATGCATTTTCCTAAGTTTACCCTGCCGGGGATCGAGCAAAGGACCTTTGATAGCAAAGCTACTTGTCCCAATACGCCAGCGAGATTGTCAAAATTAATAAAGCCTAATATGTAATATTAAGTCTTACACAACGTATAATATGAACTCAACCCAAGGATTTTTTGTGCACTGTTTAGTTTAATGCAGAAGTGCTTTAAACGCGTTGAAGTAGACTTCAACGCGTTTAAAGCTGTAAAATTTTTCTTCACAATTCTACTGCTTTTTTAAATGTTTGATGGGAATTAAACCTGTAACCTTTTACGTGAGATTAATAACTGTATATTCGACAAAGAGGATGTCATAATAAATACTTAACAAATATGTCTCTTTTTTATCCGTCTTCAACACAAGTTTAGTCGAAAAATATTTATTCAAAGTCATAAAGGCGTCACATTTAAACTAATAAATAAGGCTTGGTATAAGTCGTAAAACACCAAAATATCTGTCGTCCGCCATTTTTTACGAACTAAATAAACACTTAGCTGGTGTATTGCATTTTTATCGGCGTAAGTTTTATTGGTGTTCTAAAATATTTTATTATAGAATTATTAATATGCTTTGGTCTCGTTTGGGTCGTTTTTTTGTACAGTTTAGTTATTTTGTGGCATTTATCCTTCGCAATATGGCAGGTAATATCTTAACATTAAAATGAGATGGTAAATTTAATATTTTTTATTCCTTTTTTTTATGCAAAATATTTTAATGTAGCAATACTTTAGTGACAATAATTAAACTTTTTTAAGTTTGACGGGCTCTTTGGCGCAATTTTGCAGGTACTTGTTTTGCTAACATATGTCCCGGACAGGACAAAGTTAGGAAATTTTCTTTTATAAAATCTCGGAGTCTAGATTGGTAGAAGGCTTCGGCCGTGGCTAGGCACCACCCTACCAGAAAGACGTGTCGCCAAGCAAACAATCCTGTGTAGAGACCAAAATCCTCAAATTAACTCTTCACAATTTAGCGTTCTTCCGTATTAGATTGTTTTATCACTTACCATTGAGTGCATTCACATTCAATCGCTACCCCGCCTTTAATAAAAAAAGTTTAGTGTGATCGAAACCGTTAAAAAAGTCTTATTAAATGATATTTTCAAAATATCTTCATGTTCGTAATTACATTATCTATACAAGTGGCACTGGTAGAGGTGATTGTTGTAGGGTCCATAAACACATTCGATAAATTATAAGTGTTAAAAAGTTTTAACAGTTTAATACTTTAAGAGCTACATTCCAAAATATTAATATTAAAGTCCCCCAGTCCATTAATTTTTTGAATATTTCAAAATTAGGCAAAGGTGGCCTATATACCGTCACTATAACAAATCACTGTTATAGGACAAGGGCAAATAAAATTGGATATAGTTTTGAAACCGTAAAAATATTTATTGTCTAATTTGCTTTTTGTTAAACTATAATTATATTATATGTGTGTGTCTCTCCATTAAATATTGAAAATAAATTTGATCAGGGTTATAGTTTAAAAACATTTCTATTATGTATTAATTTATAGTAAATTATTTTTGAATTCCTTACTAATATTATAAATGCAAAAATAACTCTGTCTTGTTTCTCTATCTGTCGCGATTTCACGCCAAAACTACTAAACTGATTTAAATGAAATTTGGTACAGAAATAGCCTAGAGCTTGAGAGAGGATAATAAACTTTTGCAGTGAAACACTGCAAATATCATCAAAGTATTTAAACGTATCTGTTTTATCAAAGTATTTAAACGTCACTCAAAAACACTAATCTGCGCAGACTAAATCACGGGTACAATACAACAATATGTCAGTGTATTATATATACTGAACTTTTATGAATTTTAAAAATTACAATGGCAATTAAAGTGTCTTTCACTGTTAGTTGTGTTTTAAGCATACGAGTATAGCTGTGTTTTAATATTGCTTTTCAGATAAGTAAGAACATCAATAAAGTACTCAATAGCCTGGTTTTATATTATTTTTATGTATACTCGTTGAAACTGCTTCGGAGGTTAACCTCGTGGGAATAGCTATAAGCAAAAAATGTCGTTCTGTCCGGTTGTAACAATGGAGACGTGACGTTTGACCGTCCTAAAATGTTTCGGGTCACGATTGTACGGCTCGCTTCGAAATATTAGGGTCCTGTATTGTTCAGGAAGAAACCCCTTTCACTAAATGATTTATGATCTACATATATATTTTATATTGTTATAACATTAGGACAATGGCTTTATTTCAAGAAAACTTTTATTTCCTGGATTGGGCCAGAATTTTGATTAAGGTATGAATGTCTATGATTTCGTATTTTTAAAATGTGTTAATAGTTTATTGATTGACTTCCTAAAGGCCTGGATCAATTTTCACGAAACTTTTTGTGTGTGCTTAGGTAGTTTCAAGAATGGATTATACTCTCAATTCCATTCGATAAATAACGGTTTTGCCTATGTTAACGGCTCGGTCACTATGCACTCGGCTACTCGGGCACTATCGGATTAATATTGCAGTGAAAAGTTTTTAAGTATCAATAAAATTTTAACATATAAATCCGAAACATTAACTGCCTCGCTGTCATTATATTGTGAATACTACCTTCGTTAGCAGAAGTCCGGGGTTTGATTTTCGAGAACGCATTTATTAAATCCATGTTTGCATTGTTGGTTTCGTCTGTGACAAGTTACTATCTTACTAGTAAAAATATGCAACGTAGCAATCAATTCGGTCATAGTCAGCGACCACGTCTCATGGGCTTCATGCGGAAGCTCACAGTCACTCAGCGGGCGATGGAGAAGGCCATGCTCGGAGTTTTTTACGCGATCAAATCAGAAATGAGGAGATCCGTAGCAGAACCAAAGTCACTGACATAGTCCTATGAATCGCGAACCTGAAGTGGCCATGGGCGGGGCACATAGTCCGAATTACCGATAGACGTTGGGGCCCAAAGGTGCTGGAGTGGTAACAGACGGCGCAGTGTAGATAGACCCCCTAAAATGTGGTCCGACGACTTCAAGAGGGTCACCGGTAGCCGCTGGAGCCAGGCGGCGCAAGAACGGTCCTTGTAGACATTATTACGTGAGACCTATGTCCAGAAGTGGACGTCCATCAGTTGAGACGACGACGAGGACGAAACAATTCGCGTTTTTGTATAATACTTGGGAAAACATCATTATGATTTTACCAGGTTTTGCGCTACCATCTTAGATTTTAGCAGATATATCAGATTGGATCACAGTTAAAAGTTAATTTGTAAGCATTTATAACATTATACTTAAGCTTGTTTACTAAATATGAAGAGGTTACCTACTTCGAAGTATAGCTATATAATATCTGTCTATGGTAGAGTTAGTTATTCAAAATAATATTGTATATACAGTCTAAGACATTAATAAGTAAAAAAGTAGCAGCCCATTGAAATCCCACTGCTGGGCACAGGTGTTTTTACTCATAGGTGGAGAGGTTTTTAGCTGGGGCTGCTCCACTCTTTATTCCTTCACTCTCATGTTGGATACCGCCAAAAACACAACTTCGAGCAAATATTCTTAATAGAAAACTAACATTATTTTGTTGGAAATATATGAGAAAGAATAATGTTTATTTAAACAGTTCGTGAGGTTAATTTTGGATTCTCGATTTAGAAATACACCAAAAAATCTTTTCAATTTTGTCAATACGCGTTATAATATTTCTTTGACTGTAGAAACAGGTATTAAATGCAGTGATAGTTACAAATTTAAAATGCATCGTCACTTGCCACCAGGTGGTGATGGTAGATAAGCTCAAATCTCTCTACAAAACTGTATAAATGTAAGATAAATTATAAACACTTTAACTAGCTAACGGATGTTTAAGAGTAACTTCCTATGTTTATGTAAAAAATATTGTGTCTGGTGAAACGAATTTAGTTCGCCTTACGTTTAATTAATATGAAATACATAGATGTATACGCTAACATCTTTTATAATTACCATGGAGAAGCTCGTTTTTAGTGAGCATCTACATTGTGAAAGGAGTATGTATGTCTAAAACCAATTCATTCCGGTGTGAAAAGGCATGCGAAATGTAAATAATTTTTAACTTCATTTCTATATGTTCTGTGCAAGCAGCATTCTACAAGGTATTTGATACAATTATATATGTCGGAGTGCAATAGTCTGTCGAATGCTGGCGCCATCTTTCTATCGGCGTGGGGCAGAGTCAATAAGTGGCTGTCAGGCGCGCGTCTCTCGGTAGTTCTCGGGTGAGGGACCGCCGGTACGGTCGACTTTGGAAATTGTCGCGTTACTAGCTATTATTATTAATGAGTTTGTGTAAATTGATATCGGGAACATTAAGTGATTGAACATTATAATCTGAGTTGATTAGTAAAGTGTTTGATTGCACCTACACCAAGAACGCCCATAGTATGGAAATTATGGATGCCATTGATGACGATGTCGGCGGAGAACCCTACGCCCCTGTGCTTTATGCTTTCCTTTCTCTCTTATTCTCATATGTATATATATATACATATACATAAATACTGATATAATGACAATCAAGATATCATCGATTTTAAATATCAAATATTTTACAAAGCGCGAGAGAAATCTGTATATTTTTTTATCTACAATTAATAGAAGTCATTCCAAATATGGCCAAAAACTTTCCCAATATGGCGTTCAATATCAATCAATCTAATTTCATTATATTTAATATGCACATTGAGTATTAGATGTATATCAAATAGTCGATATATTTAAATAACAGCTGTTTGATAGAGTAGAGGGCTTTTTACTCGCTTCATTAGCAGAAGTCCTGGGTTCAATTACCATAAAGGCAAATTTAGGAAATAGTAAATTCTATTTTTTGTTTGCCACTGGTAAGAGGCTTCGGCCGTGAGTTACCACCCTACCAGCAAAGATGTACCGTTCCAATACTGCTACTTCCAATGCTGTGTAGAAACCATTAAGAAGTAAACCTTAAACTACCGATCGTACTTGACTTGTTCAGGTTCAATACATTTAGTCCTTTGATACGGTTATAATTTGAAAAAAAAAAATTACATTCCGAAACCTTTAATAAACATGTAACAAAAAACAGCACGCTCACTCAAAATCATGAATTAGAATAAGTTTTTTCTTCTAAATAAAGTTGTTATTAAGCTTTTTTTCGTGTCTTAAAAATGTCCATTCAGTATTATGTCGGAGTTATATCTGGAGGTCTTTTTAAATGTTGTTTCTTAATACAAGGGTGCCCTCACCCTGTTTAAAAATGCCTTATAACATTTGAGACTTTAAATATAAAGATATGCTTTAACAAATTTTATTTTTAAATTAGGCCGGGTTTTAATAATCTATACAGATAAATGTATATATAATAATAATACAATATAGAGTATTTTATAAATAGGATAAGGATCAATAATTAACTTTTAAAATGCAAAAATATTTATAGTGGCATAACTATTGTTGTTAGATATATGGCATCCCGGATTTTTTTGTAGATATTAATGCGTTTTATATAGTAAAACATTTTGTTGTTCTATCTTTAATAGTTTTATAGACAGATTTTATATGAAAAATTTCACACCTTGGGTTACATTAATGCATTTTTTAAGTAATATGTAACGTATGTCACTCATTGAAAATGTAGCTTTCTATTGGTAAGAACATTTTAGAAATCAGTTCACTAGTTTTTGTGTGAAAACGTAATAAACATATGTACACACATCTTATTTACCTACAAAAACACAAATCTTTCCACTTTATAATTTTATATATATCATCCGATAAAAAAGGTAAGTAGCAGGCCATTAATGTCCCACTGCCAGCAGTGGGCACATGCCTCCACATTCATATGAGAGAGGGTTTTTAAAGCAAAGACCCACCACGCTGCTCCAATGCGGATTGGCAGGCATAGTACTCTCTATTCCTTCACTCTCATAGCCCGATGTGACGGCAATCTGACACGACCGGAAAGACATCAGGCGCAGGACCGACGGCTTTACATGCTCTCCGAGGCACGGGGCTGGATCACACCGCCAAATTTTTCCCAACTTCGGGCAAATATTGAGAAAATCTTAATTGCAAACTCAATATAGATTTCGAATAGGCCCGACACAGGACTCAAACCCAGGACCTCATGTCTGTAGTCGAACTTGCTAACCACTAGACCAAAGAGGCAGTCAGACCAAATCATATAAAATATTTATTCCAAAATTTTTATAATCTGAACAGAAATACTCATCTCACCTTATTTGCAAATGTATAAATGAAATTTGAGATAAAGCTGGACAAATTAGCCTACACGTGACAAATTTAGCGGTTCCAATACCCGTGTAACAGGTTTTCACGCAATAATTTCGTGTTTAATAAAGAAATTTGAGATTTTTTTTATAATAAAGGCATTTAGGATCTCGGAATTTCATTAGTTTGGAACTTTAATAATAGAGTGGGATTTTTTATCACCAGACCCGTGTAATAATGCAATTTGTAACAGCAGTTGTATATATCTCTTCTAAATGATATCGGATCGCAATACACCTTTAATGGTAAGTGTTTTATAGTGTTGTTCAAGAGTATATCAAACGAAAAATGAGCACAGACTCACGAGCTCTCCAAAATTTGGCCTATTGACTTTAACAAAGTGGCTCGTTTCATGATGCTGTCACTCATTAAGAACGTATTAGTTCATACGTCTACAGGATCCGGAACTACTTGGTTGTATTTATCAACTAGTCTTATGATAAAAGCTTTTCTGAAGCTCATTTTCCAGTCTGGAGTTTTTCACTCATTTTTCATCATTAACTTAAAGACTTTAGTTACCCTTATTTTTATGGTGTTATTGCGCATTAAATTGCCTAGAACTGCCTGTTAATAGACGTCCTAATTTACTTCAGATGTACAGGTTTCCTTTCAACGTTATCCTTCACTAAAAAACTCATTAAGAACTGAACATGAAGCCACACATATCAATCCCTTGGGCTTGTACTGCGTGAATACAGTAAACATATATTACCTAAAGACACTGTGTAAATTCACATTACTTAATTTTGACAGGATGACATCAAGAGACACCAGTTCTCGTAAACTGGAGGCCACCAAGCGGCAATAAAAGTTCGAAAGTCATGTTAAAATGTCGCCTCGAAAATATGACTGCGTGCGCTTGTAAATTACTCTTTTTATATTTTTATTTCTATCTTAGGACTATATTACAAAACACTAGCATGAGAATTGCGATGTACCACGTGTAGTTTTATTCCCACGTTGTAAAAGCGCGGTATTAAAAAAAATCCTGTTACAACATTGTAATGTTTATGGAATGACCTTTTTTATTTTTTAATAAAAATAAAGTAGCAAACGAACACTCTATTCCTGGCAGGGGAAATCTAGATATATCTATTTTCTAATTCGAGTGTCGACAGGCTATTGCCATGATTAGTTACCATCCTATCTTTCTACTAAAGGATTAAGAGTTAACATAGCGCGAATCGTCACTTACCATGAAGTCAGATTAGATACAGAACAAGCAAAACAAGCAAAAAAAAATCATTGCTA
Source organism: Elymnias hypermnestra (assembly GCA_015832385.1). Taxonomy (NCBI): domain Eukaryota; kingdom Metazoa; phylum Arthropoda; class Insecta; order Lepidoptera; family Nymphalidae; genus Elymnias; species Elymnias hypermnestra. The sequence continues at coordinate 519,453 of JACTOM010000050.1, forward strand.
ATTCGTTTACGTATGAAGAAAGTGAAGACTTTAATAGAGTTGTATGCTTGATTAACATTATAAGTACAAAAAACAACTGTTGTCTAACTGGGAATCAAATCCGGAACTGCTACGAGTATAGAGATCTATCATTACATCCCGTCAGTTAAAACAGGTGCTTTAATATTGGAATATATTAACCAACAGGTGAATTTTAAGGTGTAAGCCAGTAAAAAACGTTATAACACTTAAAACAACTACAATAAAATGAAATATTAAAGAAAACATTATCCAAAGTGTCATTAATGTTATAAAAATAATTTTATATTTACGACAGTTATAAATATCGATAATGGGCTGAGAGTTGGGTTGTTGTTATAAGAGTAGACTGTATTTAACTGTGTTTAAAATATGTTAATTGTTATGTAGTGGTTATATTATTACATTTGGACAAAGTAACAAAAGTGAACCAAAAGATAAATGAAATCGAAACAGAAAACATAATAAGTATCAGAAAACGTAAAATTACCCAACAGGTTCATCGCAGTAGAATTTTTTTTAAACTGACTGGCTTAACTGTGATCTTACTTCATAGTAAGTGATAATACAGTTTAAGAGGGTAGAGTAAAGGTAGTTTTAAAGATTTTTACACTGTGTATCTACTTTTATTTGAAGTTTAGCAAAGTATCCTTAAGAACGTAAGAATTTTCTCAACTTCGCAAGGGATTGGAAACAACGCAGTTTGATATATATTTCACTGGATTTTTCTTAAAGTAACAACATTTCCATTACAAAGACCGCATACAAAAAGCTCTAAGTTTTTATCGTTTTATCTTGCTACTATTCTAGGTAAATCAGATAAGTGAATTCTGAGTAAAAATACTATCATTGCGGAATTCTAATTAAAGCAAATGTTGCATGTAACCGGTGTTGTAAAAGGCATTAATAGGTTTAAACCATAATGTCTTTTCTAAGTTTTTTTTTGTAGATGAGTTGCCTTTCCGTTTATAAAGCATTGCATAATGAACAGCCGCGTTATTCTAGTGGTTACTTTATTCTATATAGGATTAGTACCTACCTAAATTGAATGCTAAATATGGCTTTTTTTCGATTTATTTGGGACCATCTACATATCCCTCATCTAAGGTTTGCCGATGATGTGGTCATTATGGCAGAGACTCGAAGATCTTAATACAATGCTCGAAGACCTCAGCAGAGTTTCTCAACAGGAGGGCCTAAAAAACGAACCTGAATAAAACGAAAGTTAGAAGTATAAAACGAAAGTAAGTGTTGCGCTTCACCCAATCATCGTTGAGAACTCACCACTCGAAATTGTAGATGAGTATACATACCAGGGACACATAGTCCAGCTAGGTAGGTCCAATTTCGAGAAGGAGGTCAACCGCCGAATTCAACTCGGTTGGGCAGCGTTCGGAAAATTCGCCAGATATTTTCGTCCGATACCCCTCAGTGTCTGAAGACGAAGCACTTGGAACAGTGCGTGTTGCCAGTGATGACCTATGGCTCCGAAACGTTGTCGCCGACTATCGGCCCCTTACGAAAGCTCGGAAATAAGCCCTACAAATCGCGAACCTGAAGTGGCGATGGGCGACGCGTATAGTCGGACGGACCGATGAACGTTGGGGCCCGAAGGTGCTGGACTGGATGGCGTGTTTAGGGAGACCCACCACAAGGTGGATCGACGACATAAAGAGGGTCGCCGGTAGTCGCTGGAGCCAGGCGGTGCAAATCGGGTCTTGTGGACATCATTACGTGAGTCCTATGTCCAGCAGTGGACGTCCATCGGTTTAAGCGACGACGACGACGACGTATCACAAATTGTCAATAAACAGTCTTACATATGCTAAATATGAATAAAATGCTAAATATATAAGCCTTTTAATTATAAATCAAGTAGGTAATATTTCGAAAATTTTAGAGATTAAGATGTCACATTTTCCGACCATCTCTTCCTTGCCATATTGAAGTCAAATCAGACTATATGTGACAACAAAAACTAAAGAAAATAGATCCTAAAAATAGAAATTTATCTTTAATCAAACGAATTAGGTAAATTCAAACTTCTTCTTATAGAGAATAACAAAATTCCAACGATATCCAATATTTAAACCCTTAAAACTTTTAACCGTTCACTTGATTTTTAAATAGATGGTCCTTTAAAATTATTCACAAAATAAATTTAATAGTAAAAATAATAGTTGATGAAATATAAATTATGTTATAAAAGTTTGAATATGTGAACGAAATATATAAGTGTAGAGTGTGAGGTAATAGTAGAAATTGTAAAAGGATGTTTAACCACAATTACCTGCAAATGAAACATCCTGCAACAAGTAATAAAATGCCACTTTTTACCTTAACAGTCTTCCTTTGAAACCCAATAGCGAAAATAGAATACTGTGACCACTATAAAACATTACTTTGTATATGCGTTATAATATTTTTTTGTATTTTTGAAGTGAAACTTCTTTAGGTGCAAGACGGTAAATTTTTTACGGATGAAACGCGTGATTAATGTCATGAAGATGTGCAGCGTTCTTATGATAATTCGTTTGAAGGTTAGTTAGATTTTATATTTACAAATAACATGTGGCGTTTAAATTTGCCACTCGTCATTTAATAATTTTATAAACTATTTTTCAAAAAATATAAAATAAAAATATTTATATTTGTATAAATATAAATAAGACTTAAAGATTTGTTTGCCAAAGAAGTTTCACTTCTGACACGTGACCTTTGAAAGCACGCTCTTATGACTTTTTTTATTACTACTGTTTATTGTCAGTTAATAAATATAGTCGTTATGAAGATTTTATTATAACACTTTATATATTTTTTTTTTATATATAAATATGGCTATATACAAACTTATTCTTTCAAAGAATTGACAATATAAAAATACATCTGTCTGGTTATATTTAGCTTTAATTTGTATCCATTTAGAAGATAACACTTTGAAGCTGATCTTTCTGAGATCGTGTCGGATTCCCGTCGTTTGTGAACTATGAATGCCAACCCGCAGTGGAGCAGCGTGGTGGGTTTATACTTTAAAAACCCTCTTTACTATGAGTGAAGAGGACTAGTGGGATGTTATATAATGTATGCATTATCATTATCGGGACAAATTTTGATGACACAATAGTAGCGTTCCTGTCTTCGACTCGGGGTAGGTAAGATTCAGGCAGTTGGAATTTGTAATTTTTTCTACAAACCATTATACGTAAAATATCTCTTTACTCCTTTATTTATTAATATTTGACAGCCAACAATTGGTATATTAATATTCATACATTATTAGGTACTTACAAGGCTATCAGGTTTATTTTGCCAGGTTATTCTACCACCATTCTAAAAGGTATCATTATTTTACATCAGCTGCGATTACAGTTAAGCTATAACATGTCAACAATACAGAAAAGTTTAGAAGAGTAATAATTACTTTCGTTTCTAAGGATCTGTCCTAATTAATATGTGGTAACCCTTACAAAGGCCCCAGTCTAGTTCGTCCATATATCCTAAGACCGTAAAGGGAACTACGATAAGCCATTTTATAACGTGCGAGCTATTTTAGAATGTCTTATCTTCGAGTCATTAAATCTAATATTTTAATCTTGTGCTTACTGCCATTATGAATTTTTATGCTTAGAAAATATTAGTATTTATAAAAGGTGTGCGAATATCGTTTGAATCGAATGTCTATAATTCGATAATCCACGAATAATTCAAAATAATCGATTATTTCATAAATATTCGAATAATTCGCGAATTAATGAAGTATCTATGGATTTTCGATTGTTTCCATTTAAATAAGGTAAATTGTGTATCGAAATATTGGATTTACGAATAATATACTTTTCGTTTAAAAATCAATTACCTAGAGATTACCATTGCTCATTTTCAATAGATGTTCATATCTGTCGGTGCCATAAAAAATGTAGATGGTAATAGTGGCAATAGATTCCGAAAAAATTGTCACCTAGGAATCATTCTCTTTCATATACACTAATAATTTGATAGTTTATGAATAATTCGGAATATAATCGAATTATGCGGGAACTTATTCGATTAACGAATATTAACATTCGATTCAAAATTCGAATTATTTACACAACACTGTTATTTATTATGGATATCAGAAATTTAACAATAAATATTAATATGTCAATTTGAAGGTCTTATATTTTTTAATTATTGCTATTTTATACAATATTGTCAAGTTATATAGCGAAGTAATATGACTAAATCAGTTATATTTTGGATGGAAATATGAATCTAAATCATTTTTGAATCCACTAGAATACTCAAAATAATTTTATCAAACTCGACCCAGCTGTTAAAGAGTTCGGATAGTTACGATCTTGCTAGGAAGGATTATATTTTTATTTATTATCATTATATCGCTGTCAAATTAACAGGCAGACTATATATATTATTTGTAAAGAATAATTTAATACTACACACACACACACACATCCATGCGACTTTATCTGTTGAAAAAAATACAAAATTCAAAATATCTGTATGCTTATACATCTGTATATTTGTAATCTGTATATTTTATAGTCCATAAAATAATAACAAATATTAATTCTGTTAAATCAAACACCAAAGAGTCTTAAAACATTTTTTTTGTCTATTTTATAAAATAAATGCTTAATGTATCTTTTCAGGTTCTATGTTCAAATACTTAGAACCTGAAAAGATACATTTAAGTTACACCTTTCTTTATATAAATAAAATATGCAAAACCTAATACATTGTAATGCTTTCTTTTCTTATTATTTGTTTTTATTAATTTTGACATTAACTATTATTATATTTTTAAACAGTCTTCTTACATTATGTCTATAAAGATATAAAATGTGTTTACTTAACAAAATGCTATCTTATTTACTTTTAAAAAAATACATATAAAGGTATAGCAGATTTAACGATCAATTTACATGGACAATGAATATTGAGATATTCGTACATCTATGTTATATCAACCATGATACGCTTGCCATTTGATTTAGTGTTTTGAATATGATTTGTATAAAATCTGAGCCTGTTAATTATTCTGATATCTGACAGGCTGCCAGTTTTTACACAGAGATTGCCATCTGATCTCTGTAACTCGTTGAGAATGGCACAGTTGCTTGTTTCGAATGTCTGTAGAGGTTTTCGAATACCAATCGATTTTTAATATACTATATTTATATTTAATAATTCCTAAAGACTTTACGTATATTTTTTGCAGTGAAGGCATATTTCTATCTTGGATTTTATATTGAGAGCAATATAAACATGAGGAATGAATTGCAAAGGTTTCAACATGGATTTTTCTAAAAAGGCTTTATCGTTTGTTATTATCATTTATGAAGATTTTTTTGCCACACAGAGCTTAGTCAGCGAAAGGATTTGAATTCTATAAAATAAAAAGCAGAATACTAATCTACAAAAAAAAAAACTAATTGATTACCTGTGTCTCACAGTGCTACTCGCGTAGTTGCTGGTCTCTTAGCAATATGGGGAAATCTGGACAGAATTGTCAATGTAAATCATTCTTGATTCCGCTTGAACACATTCAAATAACTTCATAAAATCAGCTCTTAAGGAGGGATCAGTCTTACATAAGTACAGAAGTATTATCTATAATAAAAAATTAATCGCAAAATGTGTTGGTAAGCGCATAGCTCAACAACGCCTGGGTCGATTTTGACAATTCTTTTTTTAAACTTTCGTTGAAGTCTAAGGATGTTCTTTCCAGCGAGAAAAATTCCTATAATTGCAGGGGAAACCCCTAAAAACAGCCCTTTTCTGTTTCCCATACAAAAGTTTTCTAACTAAAATGAAGAGTCAATTAGACCTTTATTGCTATTCAATTTAGTTCATAATATATAAATAAATTGCAAGTACTCACTGTTGTCTAAGCAATGTAGGTGTGTTCCGAACGTCAAAGAGTCAATTTGCACTTTATTACCGCTGCACAAAGTTCACAATCAATTGAATAGTCACAATCCAACCAAATTGAATAGTCGCAAAAATGTAAGAGCTATAAATATTTAGTACTACTGTAATTTCATTTTGAAAATCATTCGCAAAACTGAAATCTGCCACATTGCAAATATTTTTGACAGAACGAAGTCTGTCGGGTCTGCTAGTATGTAATATATAGATACATAAATTAGATTCGAGTAGGAATCGGAGTAAATTTTAGTGAAAGAGTGAAATTTAGCTACACGCATTATTAGCACAAGCAAGGCCGTCTAGTTAGCTGTGTGATTACAATAGGCAGTAAAAGACATTAGTAAGTTATAGTCCACTTATTGCAGTAATAGAGAGAATAGTTTTATCTTCCGTTTTTATGAATGGTGCTCTGAAATACCAAAGGAATGTCACTAGCTACCCTCCATTTCCCAAACCGCTACTGTATACTAAAAACGGCAACAATTAAAAACAATCGGGGCCGATGAATTCTTATACCGCAAAATGTATAATTGTAGTCGGCCGCCTTCCCAGAACAAATACCAACTGGATACAAAGAGATTCTTCGTCATTAGCTTTTGGTTGCTGTTTTTGTAGTGAAATATCGATGAGGGTGAATTGAATCCGTCGAATAGGTACGTGAACTTGGCTACAAGGCGCGTACATGCCGTCTACGTTAGTCGCGTGATCCACTTTTTTCATGGCAAATGTTCTTATGTAAGCTAGAAGTATATTAACAACCAATAGTCTGTAAACCCTGTATTCAATCACGTATTTATAACATAATAGCAATGCCCCGCGGTTTCACCCACGTAGATACCAAGCTCATGGCAATGGAAAGTTACTAAGTCGGACTTATTTTTTTAGACCGACATATTTATATTCGTTATATTTTCTGAATGGAATGTCCTATTTTAATAATTTAATAAGTATTTTAAAGGGTTTTGAAACGACCTTTAATAAAACATTTATTAAAGGTCGTTTTAAAACCCTTATTACTACAGTGGTATGAAAATTATGGTTTAATTATTGTTGGCACTTTTATTAACTTTTAATAGTTATAGTGGCGTAACTACAATAATGGATATACGGTATTGCCGACTTTTTTGTAGATATTAATACGTTCTATAATATTATAGAACATTTTCTTTTTCTATCATCAATAGTTACCGCACCGTACGAGATGACAGATTTTTTGTGACCAAATTTTTCACACCTTGGGTTACATTAATGCATTTTATTAAGGATTTTTCTTTGGGAAAATATTTAAACTTCACATTTTCAAACTATTATCTTTTATAGTGTGTAAAACTTGGTCAGAATGACATAATGGAAACTGTCAAAAGTCAATTTTAGGAAATTCCACCCTCAAAGGGCAGTGCGCGTATGTTTCTTATTCGTTAAATTAAAGAAAATGTTACCAAAAAAACATACCACGCAACGAAGTCGCGGGTTCGGCTAGTATATATATACTATGCAATGTAACTATATAACATGTAATAATCTAAATATTATATAAGAGCCCTACTGAAGTGGGAGATATTAGATATATAATGATTTTAAGAGTGTTGCGAGTGTGATCAGTTTAGGTCTTCCATCAATTTTCCCTGTGATAATAAGTTTTTGCATTTTATCACCAGGCTAAGTGACCAAAAAACTCAAGAGTTCTATAAAACTACACTACATTATATTTATATCCGTTATTTATCACTGATTTGTCAATCTGTACAAATTCAAATTCTGTCCCTAACTAATGATAAGGATATATCTAATTCAAAGATACACAAGTCATAATAGTCCTACAAATGTCTTCTCTTCCTCCTCCAAACTCTTTATTAGCTATCAAAGTATATATAAAGTGTATTTAGACATCTAAGCTATGATAATATGGCTTATTTTATATCGTTGATTTCAATAACATCTTCCGGATTTTCCATCGACATTTTAGAAAACTTTCATTCCCACAACGTAACATAACATAACGCCAAGTAAATGTAGTTTTTTTTTCTATATCTATGAGAATGAAAGTCTCTGCGTAGAAGAGAAATTAGACGTTATTAGTGTGCCACTATTTATTTACTTGAATATATCTAAACAAGTACTCAACCCTATAATCTTTTTAAATGAAATAATCGGCTTGCATTTGATTGATGATTGTAATGGGAAGTGATAACACCGGTTAATGGTAATACCAAAAGGTAATTTATAACCTAAATGAACTTCACTGATTACATGTAATTGTTGAATGCCTTTAGTTTTATTTAAAGACGACTATTACAGTGAGTATAGGAAAATGGATGAAATTTTCGCACATTCGTAATTCTTTATTCGAGTATGGTTTTCAAAGAGTCAATAATGACGAAGAGTGACAAAACTACCATCGATTTGGAACAAACACTACTGAGTTTCTTGTCAGTGTCTTGCTCTTTTGCAATTTTCACATTAATGAACTTTTACTTATAAAATAGGATAAAACTGTGACAATAGTTACCACAAATGACCATTTTCACTGAATATAAAGCACTTTTTAATATTTCACTATCACATTTTCATGAAACACGACTGAAAAGTAAAAATATTAAATTAGTTGGAGAAAGGAAATTAGTGAAGTCCCAAAAGTTAAATGTATACATTAAATTATAGTTAAACAATTGAATTGAATATATGTACGTAAAAAAATATTAAAGCATTAACCGAAATGACTACATTTAATATGATAACGTGGGCATGTATTTCTTTAAAAAACACCGTGAGAAGTCATGTTAAGCAACTCCATAACGTTTTATTTAACTACTTACTTATTTTGTAAATGTCATTATTTTTTACAACGTAATAAGTAAAGCGCATTGGCCTTTAAAATTTGAACCCGTGTCATCCCATTAAAAGTACGCTACGGTCTATTCACTCTACAATCACGATATGGCATAACAGAGTTACTTTTCACACTGCGGGTTCACAATAAAATGGATATATACTCTATAGCTTTACAATTCATGTCTCTATTGACCTCTAATGCCATTACCAAGCAGGATCAGGTATAAAATGGACGATGTCAGAGTACATACAACAAACCAGCGTCAAAAGAACCATTTAGCCATTTGCTTTGGAGACACTTAAATAATACAGTTTAAATTTCCTGTTCACGAAGTCCCAGTTAAAAAGAAACCTGGTAGATTTTATTGGAGGCGTGTCAAAATAATTTGGTTTCTTTGTTTTATGTAGGTAGTACCAGTTTATAATGAGCCAGTCACATAGCCTTAACATCTATATGTGGGTGAGATCAAATTATAACGGTTAGTAAACTTTAAGTGGGGTCGTCCAATGTTAAGTGAACTATGCGTAGGCAAGTTTGAGTCTTTAAAATCACCATTACATGTAGCGATTTGTCGCTCGAGATGTCAAATTGAAGATCTTTATTTGCTGCAATTAACAACGTTTTACTTAACTGCGAAGCATAGCTTGGTTATCTTATTGTAAACAAATATTAGGAAGACTATTTCATTTTAGTTTAATAATTTCCTTTCCTATAAATTTCTGTTGCGACATGCAACAGACTTGTTTCCGGTTATTTGAGCTAAAACTGTAAGCTGTTAAACATTCGAAATGATATATTGTGACGTGTTAAGTTGTCTGTCGTAATAAAAACGGTATTATATATGCAATCAATATATTACATCCTTTATGTGGAATCTTAATATATAATATATTCTACTGATCAATAGAAAATGTATTTTTCTTTATATATAAAATGAACCGGCCTCCTAACTCATAGGAGAGAAGCTTTGAGGGTTAGCAGGCTACTTATACCCAAGGATTATGATAAACGACGCTATCCTTCATCCAAAAGCACAATGATGAATTGGAAACAAATATACCCAAGTTTCTTTTTATGCAGAGAAACTAAGTGGTGCATTACCATGGTTTGAACTTTCTCAGGCTCAGTAGGTTTCTCTCTCTCTTGGTATAATTTACACAGTAAAGTAAGTAAATCTTTTTAAAGGATGCAAACAGCAATGGCAGATACAATCCGATATTTGAATCTCCTCTATATCTTTCAAATATATAGGTACAAGCTGTTTAGACTCGGTGTGATCTGAATCTATACCCCTATAATGCGTAAAAGAGCTGATGCCGGCGGTGTCACCCGCGTAGTTTTTGGGCTCGTGGAAATATGGATCGTCGTCGTCGTCGTCATCGTCTTAACCGTTGGACGTCCACTGCTGGACAAAGGTCTCTCTTAATGAATTCCACTGGGCCCGATCTTGCGCCGCTTGGATCCAGCGGCTGCCAGCGACACGCCTGATGTCATCGGTCCACCTGGTAGGGGTCTGCCGACGCTGCGTTTTCCGGTGCGTGGCCGCCACTCTAGCACCTTCGGGCCCCAACGTCCATCAGTTTGCCACTTCAGCTTTGCAATTCGGTAGGCTACGTTGGTGACTTTAGTTCTCCTACGGATCTCCTCATTTCTGATTTGATCACGCAGGGAAACCCCGAGCATAGCCCTCTCCATTGCCCGCTGAGTGACTCTGAGTCTTCTTACGAGCCCCATAGTCATTGGCCATGTCTGGGAACCATATGTAATCGCTGGCAACACGCACTGTCGAAGACCTTAGTCTTCTGGTACTGAGGAATTGTGGATGAAAAGATGTCCCATAGCTTTCCGAATTATGAAAAAATAATATTTAAGGCAATATTATGTAGGGAATATACTAAAATTTGTTTATGTTATATATAAACTGTCAAAGCAGTGACTCCTTACGTTAAAAATAGTTAGTTACCGTTATTGAATCATCGAATGAATAATCGCAAACTATCAATTTCACATGAAGTTTTTTTTAGAGTTGTTAGTTCAAAATTTAAAAAAAAAGTGCTTGCGTACAAAGCAGACATGTCAGAAGTCAAACTTCTTTGGCGAACCATGTCGAAAATTAATACAAATAATTTATTGAAATCTCAAATGACGAATCGTAAATATAAATGCCACCTATTTTTTGCTCAATATTAGAAAGTAATAATGAAATTTTGTGTTTAAATATAAAATTTATGAAATATTTTTATTTCATGGTAAACGTACCGGCATATTTAGCGGAACATAAAAACAAGGTTTGATGTCAGTATAAGGTATATAAGGTTGCTTTATACGTCATTTAAATTAAAAAGAAATCGTTTCAAGTTAAAAAAACAACTGAACATCATATTTTATGCAATTGTTTTATTTTTATTCAAATTGTTATTTAAATATTAATTTTCACATTTCCCGGTTACATCAAAATCTCAAAAATGTACTATTTTTCACAAATTGTCTTTACTCGCAAAATGTGTTCTTGATGTCATCTCATTTTAACTAAAAAAATGAAATTTTAAATAAGAAAAAAAAGTGTAGTAAGTGGATTTTAAAATAAAACCATATATTTTAAATTACGGACTTTTTTTGTGTTCCGCATAATATGCCGGTGTGTGTGGTACATTAAATTATTGACTGACGAATTAAAATTAAAATGCCAGAAGTTATTTGTAATTAAAACTACTTAACCTTTGTAGTAGTATCTTTGTGACGCTAATTACGCGTTTGATATGTAATATTGTTTCCCTTACTTTGGTCGAGAATTAATTTTCAATTCATTATAACTCCTAGATCTTTTACGATTCGAACATTATGTATGATTAGTCCATTTAGTATATAATTAAAATTAATGATATGCTTATTTTCTTATGGTATATTTGTTTAAAAAATGTATAGCTTGATTTGAATCTGTGCCCTGAGCTCGCCAGGTGCATCTACTAAGCTACGGCCCGAACGGTATTCCGTGGCAAATTTTTTGATATGTATCTTACTTTTACTGATCTAAGCGACGGTTTGTGACATCAGACAGCGGTAGATTGTAGTCACCAATCCTGCTCGGAGATCATTATCACAGCGGAATTCGTTGATGATCGATGTCATTATTACGTATGGTAATTTATTAAATTGTATTACACCCGCGACTTCTTCCGTAAGAAATTCTTTTAACCGACAATAAAAAAGTCACTAAAATGTTTTTGCTATTTATCTTTTTTGCCTTTTCATCTTATATCCGTGCACGTTTCTGCTCCCGTTTTTTTTTTAATCTTTTAAATTGGATTAAAAAAGGGTTAAATGTGCGTGCGTACAAAATACATATGTCAGAAGTAAAACTTCGTTGGCAAAAAAAATTTTAAGTCTTGTTTATGTTTATACAAATGAAAAGCCTTAGATTTCCGAGACTTAAAGGGAGAGAAAAAGCAAGACATGATAGGAATTTACTGAATTTAATTGTCATTAAAATATTAAAAGTGTCTAAAATTAATACAAATAATTTATTGAAATCTAAAATGACGGTTTTAAATTTTAGAAAAGAGAATTTATGAAATATTTTTATTTTATATTTTATGAAAAATAGTATATTAAATGAGTGGCAAATTAAAATACCTCATGTTATTTGTAAATATTAAAACTACCTAACCTTAATACGAATTAGCATAAAAACGCTGCATATCTTCGTGACGATGATCACGCGTTTCATCCGTATAATTTTCACAGATTGATTGTTTTCCGTCCCATCATTAGTGTCATTAGTACTGTTGTCTGTTTTCGTTTTTCGAAGCGGTCTCCTCCTAACACCTTGTATATATATAATCAAAATAATAAGCAATAGACCACCACGCTGCTCTACTGTGGCTTGGCAGGCTACGCGTACCCCAGAATGGCATATGCAGGTTTCTTCACGGTGTTTTGTTTCATCGAAAAGAATGATGACTGTTGGATAGTGAAGAATAATCAAGCACAACCAAGATTCACTTTGATAAAGAAGATTACCAAACAGTACTCGGGAAAAAAAACGTTGTGGCTTTTATATTTTTCAGTAATAAGATGTTAATCATAAATATTTAGTTTAATACAATGACTCAAATGTAATACAAGAAGTCAGCGTTTTAATTTTTGTCTATTAATGTTTTTATTCTTTTTCAATTTCTGCTGTTAGATCACTTGATCTGTCTCTCTCTCTATTTCTCTTTCTACCTATATATATAAAATACTAACTACTAGTGAATACAATTACTAGTCATTGAATGACAATTGGTGTTAATAAAGGGGAAATTTTAATTCGTTAAAGAGTAAATTACTACTTACCAAGTCAGTGTTTTGTCTGTTTTAGACTGTTTCATCACTAAGTAAAGGTGATATCACTGTCAAAGGTTAAAATGTTAGCAATCATGAACGAACTCACATTCTGTTGTTAAATTTTGAATTGAAATATCTTATATCAATATATTTTATCACAAAAATGATTAAAGTAATATTTGACTTAAGTTATTTCTACTTAGATATAACTACATGTCGATTATATTCCCAGGGGATTATAGCGATCAGAGCTATACGGGGGTACCGTACAGTATCATGGACGGCAGCAACATTCCTGGCAGCTGATCCCCCATGGGAGCTCAGGGCGGAAGTTCTCACGGTTGCTTACCATTGCAGAGCAGCCGCGAGAACCAGAGGGGAATCACCAGACAATGACGAGATAAGGAGGGTCAGGGTTCTGGCTAACAGAGCCTTGACCCTCCCTTGACCCAAAGGTGGAAGGAGGGTCTCGGGTCCCCAGTAGCGGACGGGGCCATAGTAGGGGCGATTTGCCCACATCTAGAAAAATGGCTGGGCAGAGAGCACGGATCGCTCTCCTACAGATTGGTATAGGCTTACTAGTCAAGGTTGCTTCGGCATATACCTGTACCAAACTGTTGCCTGTGAGCCGTCGGCCAGATGTCACGAGTGTGGTGCCTCGTTAGACATAGTCCACCCCACTGTGGCAGAATGTACCGCCTGCACAGACCTCTCACTGGTAAGTATTATAGGAGAAATACTTACCAGTGAGCAGGCTTGGAGAGCAGTTGCCTCTTTTTGCGACTGTCTCGCTTAAGGAGGTACGGTAAAGTGAGAGGACGAATGCCGCCTCTGGCTCCCCACTCATGGTTGATGGCGGTCCCGCTGGGTTTTAGTGGCTATTGCGAGTTCGTACCCTCGCGGAGTCCAACACTCCCGACCCCATTAGTCGGGGTGCGTAAATGCATTTCCCAGCGACAAAAAAATGTCAATTATATAAATCAGGAGTTTATATAACCCAATGTCCGATCAAAAATCAAGCTGTTATATTTGTACAAACTATAAAAACATACATAGTAATCGAAATAGAGTTAAAGCCGTACGCATTAAACTTATAAATATTATATACATATACAAATATAATGCGTTTGGGTCTTCTGTGTGTCTCTACCAGTCATAACATTATCAGATATATCGCATTATGTAAATGATCAGCCGGACACTGTAAGAGGCAATATTAATAAAATGTTGCCGTATCGAAAAACACCTATTTCGTATAAAATAATCACTTTAATCAGGTTTACTAGTTATACCGTGTAAAGATGATTTTTTTATTCATAACTGGTTTGTGTTTGTCGAGCAATACTTTACACCTAGAGTTTTAAAAGCATAAGCATTTTAAATGACTATTGTAGACCTACATCTTTATTTCTACGTAGAAAGTACTCTAGATCTAGGAAATATAAAATTGATATGATAGAACTGTCTCATATGTTTAGTGGTTGATATGTTCGACTACGGACACGAGGTCCTGGGTTCAAGTAATAGCCGGGGTCAGGCTAATTCAAAAATCGAATTTTAGTTTTCTATTAAGATTTTCTCAAAATTTACCCGAAGTTGGGAAGTTGGCTGTGTGCTCCACCCTTGTACCTCGGAGAGTACATTAAGCCGTCGATCCTGCGCCTGATCTCTCTCCGATCGTATCGGATTTCCGTCACATAGAACTATGAGAGTGAAGTGATAGAGAGTGCACTTGTGTACTAACCCTGCTAACTCGCAGTAGAGCAGCTTGGTAGGTCTATGCTCTAAAAACCCTTTCTCATACGAGTGCGGAAGCCTGGGCCCAGCAGTAAGACTTTAATGGGCTACTTACCTTGCCTTCAATATGATGACCTCGTTTAGTTAGCAGGGTTCAGTGTCCAGTAGGCTAAATTTAGGGAATTTGTCTGTGTCTAGACTATTGGGAGGCTTCGGCCGTTGCTAGTCATCATTCTGCCAGCAAAGACGTACCGCCAAGCAAAGAGATTTGTACAATGCTGCGTTAAAACCATAAAAGGCCACTTGCCTCTTACCAGATTAGTGCGCTTCCATCTCAGATGATATCATCACTTACCATTAGGTGTGATCACAGTCAAGCAACAAAAAGAAATTCTCTTTAGTGTGAGATATTGAGTGGGAATGGCTCTCTTCTGTAAGACGGTCATTTTGGTTTCGTGGACTTTTTTTCAGAACTTTTAAAGGAGAACAAAAATGTCATGTAGTATTTTTACGAAACTTTAACCGTTTACACAGCGCACGTAGTGGGAACCCTCAAAAGGAAAAAGACTTTCTATTGGTGAACTACTTCTATAGATTTTAACGTGATGATTTATAGCCTATAACCTTCCTCGATAAATGGGTTATATAACACTGAAAGAATTTTTTAAATCGGACCAGTAATTCCTGAGATTAGCGCGTAAAAGCAAACTCTTTAGTTTTATAATATATGTATAATTTATCGTAAGTGCTACCTTATAACATTCTCTGTTTTATATAAAAGTATTGAACCAATTAGCTTCATGAGTAAACTTGCAAAATATTACCGAGAAATGAAATTATTAATTCCGTCACCGTTTTCGAAAATTTTGGAAAAAAAATACGATCGCTCGATAAGTTACAACTTTAATGTTAAGAAACATAAGCACATTAGCGGGGCCCTTAAAAAAAGAAAAAGGGCCCAGGTATATGTATGACCATGAATGATATGGCCTGACGCTTGGTTGGTAGCGTTAGCATAAATAAATGTGATTTTTATTAATTCTTACGTTTTCTTTTGTTACTTTTAATATTAAAATTAACACACCACCATAAAAAGAAGTGGTCATTGATTAATTCTCTGGTGTTATGATGCAAGAACCCGTTTCAATAGACGAACTGGGTTTTGATAATCGCCAAGAAGGCAGACGTGTTCCATCTTAGATTGAACTCATTTACCATCACTTCAAAAATCAATATTGAGTTTTCTATTAAGATTTTCTCAATATTTACCCGAAGTTGGGAAGTTGGCAGTGTGATCCACCCCTGTGCTTGGGAGAGCACGTTAAACCATCGGTCCTGCCTGATCTCTCTCCGGTCCTGTCGGATTCACGTCACATCGGACTATGAGAGTGAAGGAATAGAGAGTGCACTTGTGTAATATGCATGCCAATCCGCAGTGGAGCAGCGTGGAGGGTCTTTGCACTAAAAACCCTCTCTCATGCGAGCGAGGAGGTCTGTGCCCAGCAGTGGGACGTTAATGGGCTACTACTTACTTACCATCACTTGAGAGCAGTCTGGCAATAAGAAATCTTCTGTATATGTATAACATAGTGTATTTATTATTGTAACCACACTTTTATACTCTTAACTAAGTCTCCTTTCTTAAGGTTGGCTTGAACTTGAGAAATCGCTTTAGAACAGTAAGACCGCCTTTTGTCCTTCACTAATGTATATAGTTAGTCTCATTATTAGTCTTAAATAGCAATGTTTTATTAAAACTATTTTTATTATATTTACTATATTTACAGGATAAACAATAGGAAAAATATCGAACATTTAAACTATAAATGGTTTCATTGTTGTCATAATTATACTATTTTAAAGTAGTTATAATATTTTAAAACAACCATTTTGTATTAGATTTTATTGATGCGTAATTGTAAAAATGACCGTTGCCTAATTTAATAAACTGGCAAGAAACTCAGCAGTTACTCTTAAAACAATATTTTTTGTAGGTGACGATGTTGTATTACTTTGCTTATGTATATTTTTGATATATTTCTTAAAATTATGTTAAGGCAAATCAAAAACTGATAGCGGCGTGTTCAAATGATTTCTGTAAGTTCATCACCTTAAAAAATGGCAATACTAGTTTATATTTATATCTAGTATTGTGTATTTTCTGTATCATACACCTACTTTCACATAATTTCCTTCTGTTAAAGTTTGTCTGGAAGAAATCGCTGATTCGGGATTAGACCGCCTTTTTGTACATTTACTCTTTTATACTTTTGTCAGTTTTCGTATGGTGTACAATAAAGAGTATATTCTAATTCAAATTATCTTAATTCAAGTAGGCCTTTTAGTTTTTTCATTCTTCTTCTTTATCCTCATCATTACACTTTATATTTTTGATTTATTCTATATCGATTAGAGCAATTCAATCACTCCCATACTTTTATATCTTCTAAGTAGTCCTTAAAATAATAGAGTGAATTCTCAATTAGTCCTCTTTTTATTAAGGGATATCTTTGTAACTTCTTCCGGGAGCTTATTAATAGAAACTTATACAGTAACCCTTGAATAAATTGTCAATCATATGTAGCCTACCGGAATTTACACCAATTTTATTTCTGTTTCTAAAGTTATATGAGGTGTTTTAACCTTTTTTCGAAAAAAAAATCAATATTTTTATGGACATACAACAAGTTTTTCGACGACGACGACGACGATAAATAAACATATATACATAGCATCACGGCTCATTCCCATAGGGGTAGGTAGAGACCACGTCCTTCCACTTGCCATGATCTTTGCATATTTCTTTCGTTTCTTTCATTCTTATTAACCCTTTCATACAAGTTCGTCGGTGTACAGTACTCTTCACCTGACCCTTATTTAAAATTTCCTGGATTGTGTCCAGGAACGTTCGCCTTGATCTTCCACTTCCAACTTTCCCATTCATGTTTGACTCATAAATCTTTTTTGTCAGTCTCCTTTTATTCATTCTCTCTACGTGCCCAAACCATCTAAGCATACCTTTCTCAATTTTAGTCACTACATCTTCTTTTATACCACATCGTTCGCTTATCACACTATTTCTTAATTTATGGTAAATTTAAAGTAAGAAATAAACATATATTAATCAAATATTTCAAATATATAAAAGTTTTATTCAATATATAAAAGATATCTTTCATTTTTCGTCCACGGTACTCGCTATCTCTGTCGAAAATTTTTGGAATACCGGCGGGCGGGCGATCATATCACACTAAACGCGGGTTCGATTCCCGACAACCGGTCTAGACGACTCTATTCAATATAGTTATACAAATGAATATTTATCCCTACAACAAATATAAAAAGCAAGGACACTTATTATCTCTCCCTTGAAGCGACAATTATAGTTTGCCGATAGCAAATCAACACAGGGATTTTAAAAGTGCTATTCAACTACTTGTTCAAATTATATAAAAAGGGTATGTAGCAGCCCATTAAGCTCTCCGGCTGGTTTCCTTAGAAAGCTTTTACGATGATTTTAGACCAATAAACTTACTCACTCATTAGGTAATCTTCTAACCTATTTCCAATTGAATTGAAATTTAGCATAGTGACAACCTACGGATTTCCCCATATTTCTACGTAATCCGAAATTACTGCATCATGACCGCTGATAAAGCAGTGAACAGCTAGATTCATATATATTCAACAAAGGTAGGGCAGCAGCCCATTACTGTCTCACTGCTTAGCACTGCCCTGCTCTCTCATAGGAGAGAGGGTATTTAGAACTCTCTATTTCTTCCCTCTTATAGTCCGATGTGATGAAAATCCGACACGACCGGAGAGAAATCAGGCATAAGACATACGGCGATAATATCGATTTTTGAAGTAGTTCGACCCGGGACTCGAACCCGGGATCTCATGTCTGTAGTCGAACCCCTAGACCAATGTGACAGTTATTAACGGAATGCTACTTACCTTTTTTCCTGAAAAATTCCAAAAGAAAAGTCAATATATATTTTCTCACGACATTGGAATCGAACATAGGACCTCATGTCTGTAGCCGAACTACTAGACCACAAGGCGAAATGAAGCAGAGGCCGAGTTATGTGAAAACTCAAAAATATCCCCGTTCAACAAAAAGTATTTAAAAGGAGAGTATCATTATCTTTTGAAAATATTGTACTATTGTGTACTATTCTTTTAATAAATTTGTAATAACCACGCGTAATTAGTCACAGGTGACAATAATTAGCTGAACTACTTCACAATTAACTATAATTCTAAAAGGTTTTGGCTTTAAGTGCTCGCGCTGATGAGGATAGCCGGCTAAATGCTCAGCAGCGATTGGCGTAGTTGGCGGATGGTATCATCTTTCTGTGGATAGGGAGAGGAAAGCTGCAGCTGAGGCTAGCTCTATGCGTAGGAGGAGACCGGGAGCCAGGAATAGTGCCTTTGCGCGTCTCATGCCGTTCTAATTGGTCGTAACAGAAGATGTCCGGTCTCCAAGAGAGTAATGAACCTCTGGTGCTCCTGTTCAGGATACTGAGGGTCCCCCTGGGTTTTAGTGGGTATTCTGTTCATCAGAGAGACACATTCCTGGTTGAAGGTGTAACTGTCAGCCGAGGTGCGTAAATGCATTTCCCAGTGAAAACAAAAAAAGGATAACGTCGTTGCGCTATATTGCTGCTTTAGACGGACAAGTACACAAACAAGTTTTAAAAATCAAAGGTTTTTTAGAATCCAATTCATTTAGAAAAAATGGCGCTAAAAATGTATATAGGCGATTTGCTTAATTTTCAAACGGCCCTTAAATTATCGCTGTTAATGTAAAGAAGCTATATATTTTCCAGTTTCATATAAATTATTATATATTTCAAACACCAGCGGTTCAGGTAACAAAGCCTATATTGTCAACGATATGTAAAACTTAACCGTACAAAATGGCTCGTTTTAAAACAAATTATCCTATGCTAGTACGATAGCTTTTATTGTCAACGTAATAAGTCTCCATATTGCCCACCATAATTTATAATATTATTTGCTGTAAGAATGACATCTTGAGAGCTCTCGCCATAATGTTTGAGACCAGTAACATTACATTGGGTTAACTCCAGGTTAACTGTGGGTTAACTAACAGAATCTTCGGTTAAATTAACACCATTTACATTTGTTATTTATAATGGTAATATTAGTATTTCATAACGTAATATTTTCTATTATTTACTTATTTAATATTGAGTTAATTCAGCTGATATAGTTATTTACATTACAAAAACTGAATAAAGGCAAAAAGGTTTCAATTTAATCATTATGTAACATATAAAACATCGTATGTGTAATATTTTATTCTGATAAGCAGATTTTAGTCTCTAAAAATTATTTTCTTGAATAAAATTTAATAATAAGTTACTTAATTTAGCTTTCGTACAACAAATAATTCACCCCCGTGCCTCGGAGAGCACGATAAGCCGTCGGTCCTGCGCCTGATCTCTCTCTCCGGTCGTGTCGGATTGCCGTCATGTCGGACTATGAGAGTGAAGGAATAGAGAGTACACTTGTGTACTATGCCTGCCAATCCGCAGTGGAGCAGCGTGGTGGATCTATGCTCTAAAAACCCTCTCTCATATGAGCGAGGGGGCCTGTGCCCAGCAGTGGGACGTTAATGGGCTGCTACTTACTTACTTACTTACTTACAACAAATAATACAAAGCTTTCGTACGTGAAAAACGTAATCCGCCTTTGTAACATTGGTTTTAAGGATTAGTGTAAAATAATAACAATTAACCTCCATTTTATTAAGTATTTTATAATGTAAACTAAGTAAAAATATAATATTATATATATATTTAGATTGTTTTGCTGTTTTAGTTAAAATATTAGCGGTGTCACATACACATTCGTGCGTGCAATTTTATTGCCTAATCATTTGCCTTTATATTGTAATATATACATGAATTTAGAATATTTCTTATACATTATATATAGCAAAATATTTATTATAATATATTTTGCATTTTTTATATATTAAACTATTGTTAAACTTGAACAACGTGCAACAATTTGCTACGATGTCACCGCTCGTAACCCGATACACTCTGCAAACGATCGCGTTACGTCCTATTGTCGAAGTGTCTTTTCTCTAAACACTAGATGGATACACTTGCGTCTATATTCATGGCAGTAAAACAGTGTTTTCTTATTTATAGCAGGTTTAAGTTTAGCAGACCACTCTCTTGGGTGACCGCAATAGGTTTGACTGGGATTACTTTAAGATTTTCTATGAATATATGAAAATAAAACACTATAATTTGAATTTACTGCTTTCCTTTTGTATTAAGTGCCAGTGAGATACTGTAACATGCAAAGTTTTATTAAGATATCATTGCACATAAATTCTTTTGACATTTATGTAACTTCCTTCAATGAATATATGAAATTAAACACTATAATTCGAATACACTTCATTGTTTATGTATTAAGTGCCAGTATTTTACTGTAACATGCAAAGGAATTAAACTATCATAGTTTAACATAATTCCTTTTTACTATATGGAAAATCCTTCTACTATGGAATTAAATGTAGCAACTTTTACAAAACATTTTTCAATAAATATATGAAAATGTATCCCTGTAATTTGTATTTATGCCATTGCTTTTGTATTAAGTGCCAGTAAGTTACTGTAACGTGCAACAATTAATTAAGATATCATGCATGTAGTATCCTTCTACGAATAAAGGGGTTTCATGGTGAAATAAATATAGCAACTTATACGAAACCCTTTTCAATGAATATATGAAAATAAAACACTATAATTTTTATTTATACCACTGGTTTTGTATTAAGTCCCAGTGAGGTACTGTAATATGCAAAATTGAATTAAGATATCACTGCATGTAGAATCCGTCTACGAATATAGATGTTTCATGCTGAATTAAATATAGCAACTTTTACAGAACCTTTATCAATGAATATATAAAACACTGTAATTTGTATTTATACCATTGGTTTTGTATTAAGTGTCAAAGTAACAAAGTTGTAGTTTTGTTGTGAATAAAAATAGCAACTTTTACGAAACACTTTCTAATAAATATGTGACTGCCTCATTGGTCTAGTGGTTAGCATGTTCGACTACAGACATGAGGTCCTGGGTTCGAGTCCCGGGTCGGGCCAATTCAAAAAATCAATATTGAGTTTTCTATTAAGATTTTCTCAATATTTGCCCGAAGTTGGGAAGTTGGCGGTGTAATCCACCCCCGTGCCTCGGAGAGCACGTTAAGCCGTCGGTCCTGCGCCCGATCTCTCTTCGGTTGTGTCGGATTACCGTCACATCGGACTATGAGAGTGAAGGAATAGAGAGTGCACTTGTGTACTATGCCTGCCAATCCGCAGTGGAGCAGCGTGGTGGGTCTATGCTCTAAAAACCCTCTCTCCTCGGAGTGAGGAGGCCTGTGCCCAGCAGTGGGACGTTAATGGGCTGCTACTTACTTACTTATGTGAAATAGAAAAACTATAATTTTAATGTATGCCATTAGTTTTGTATTAAATGCCAGCGAGCTACTGTAACGTACAGAAGTATATTTAGATATCAATTGGATATAAACCCTTTTCACTGTATGAAGAATCACTACGAATAAAGCGACTTCATTGTGAGTTAAATATAGCTTTTACAAAAATATACTATGAAAACAAAATATTACAATTTGAATATACATCACTGACCACCTCATTGGTCTAGTGGTTAGCATGTTCGACTATAGACATGGGGTTCTAGGTTCGAGTCCCGGGTTGGACCAATTCAAAAATAATATTAAGTTTTCTCAATATTTGCCCGAAGTTGGACAGTTGGCGGTGTGATCTACCACCGAGCCTCGGAGAGCGCGTTGAGTTGTTGGTCCTGCGCCTGATCTCTCTTCGATCGTGTCGGATTCCCGTCACATCGGAGTATGAGAGTGAAGCCGCTGTGGGTCTATGCTCTAAAAACCCTCTCTCCTAGGAGTGAGAAGGCCTGTGCCCAGCAGTGGGACGTTAATGGGCTGCTACTTACTTATACATCACTGGTTTCGTATTAAATGTCAGTGATTTACTATAAAGGTATTCATATCTCGTTGTTGAATGTCACTACTCGTTTAACTTATAATTTAATTTAATTTATATAGTTTCTATGTAAGAATATCCTTGACTGTAATGTCAAGAATATTCTACAACTGCAAAATACTCGTTACGAGTAGAAGCTTTCTGTACATATTGCATAAACCGTTGTAAAGGTATGATACATTGTATGTAACTGCAAACAATTGTAGATCCCAAAAACTTTGTCACAAGATTATTTTAGATATTATTGATAAAAAAAATATCAATGTATATATTTAAGAGTGGTATAAGGAAGATTGTCAGACGTTAGTTTGTTGAGAGCGATGCAATATTATGTTATTAAAGTAAGACTCTTTATATCTCAGGGTCAAGAGGTCTAACTTTAAACACTAGACGGATACGTGTACTTAAGTCTATATTTACAGCAGTAAAATAGTTTTATGACTACAAAAACCAATTTAACTTGACATTTTATGAAACGTAGTAATATAAGCCTTTATGGAACAGAAGCGAAGTTATTATAAGTCACTGCTGGCGTATAGTAAAATGTAGATATTTCGCTGGAAATAAATTTGATACTTGTTACACTCGTAAAAATATAATTTTACGATAGCATAAATACAACATAACGATATTATGGACAGTATTACATTGTAACTATATTTAGTTGGATTTCTTCCGGTTGGAATCTTCGAAGTTAGTGAGAATCATTTATTTATAATATGATTTTTCCAATGTATTTTAGGCATGGCTGTTACTCTCATACAAGGTGATAGGAGATCGCTTCCGAAAACGAAGACAAACGATAGTACTAATGTCAAGTATACTGTAGTACTAGTATTTATATTAGTACTATCGTTTGTTGTTATTGATGTTCTCAACCAGTCACCTACTTTCATTTATAGTCAATTGTTACATATTTAAATCAAATCAAAAATATCTTTATTCAAGTAGGCATATTACAGCACTTTTGAAACGTCAAATTATATTTATTTTCCACANTTAAATGAGTTGATAAAAATATGAATTTATAAAAAAATAATGTTGTTTTGTGTAGTAAAAGACCGTCAGAACGATATGCGGTATCAGTAAAGTCATCTATGCTTTGCCATAGCCCAATATGTTATAACGCTTTGAAAGTACCTTCCGTATATAAATTTTAATTCTCTTCTAATATTTAGTTTTCGAATACAATATCATTTTAAGATAGAGTGGACTCCCTTAACTTAAATTCATTACGTATATGATTAAAATTGGATTGATATGTTAGGAATTTTCATAGGTGGATTTTAAACCAGGAAAATGCAAACGTGTGATATAATGTTTAGTTAACGCAATCTACACAATTCTAAGTTATTTTTTTACAAAGGCATGGTATTTTATTTGAAGTATTTTTAATTATCGCTCTATATTGAATTACCTACAATCTTTCAACCTATACTCAAGTTAAAGCTTGACATAATAACGTAAGAAGTGAGATTATACGTTGTATACTTTGTAACTTTAATATATTTTCATTCAAACGATATCGCAAACAAGGTTATCAATGTGAAAGGACAAAAGAGAAACACGTAGGGTGGAAAAAGTACAGGAAAATGCAAAAATTATAGGAAAGCTTAATTAAGCTAGTTTTTTTCTTTAATTTTTCTTTTCATTTTAATAGTATATAATTATATTAAACAATGTATGGATTCGTGCTTATAAAATCTCATATCGAAACATCTATAGTATATATAAATATAAACACACACACACACAGAGAGAAAAAGACACTTATACACCCACACAAAAATATGAGATTGATACAATATTTGTACACATATTATACAACAACATATTTGGGCCTGTTTGTATTACATTACTTGTCATTCATTTAATAATCATAGTATAATTGATTTAATTGAATCTTCATGATTGGCAAATAAGCAAACTTACACGTAAATATTGCAACATTTTTAAGAGAATATTTATAAATATAAATAACACCTTAAAATCACACGGTGACCTCAAACTTTCTGCATTAAAATCCTTACGACGAACTTTATATAAATCGTTGTCCCAAAATCTGCCCACAAAATATGTTATTATATTAAAAAAATATCTTCTACAACGCAATTTATTTAAATTATTGCTTATTGCAGCACCTTAGGGTCATAATAATGTTTTTTGGGGGCCTTTATGCGATTTCGATCGTGAATGAAATTTTTACGAAATAATTCCGGTTTTGGGTATACGTTTCACGTATATTTTCTGTTTGCTTATTAATAATATAATTTTATTGTGAAGTGATGTCACACGGAAAAAATTGTTTTGATTTTAAACATTTGGATTAAGGTGAATTTGCGGTTTGAAACCACATTAAATTGTGGATTATATTTTTATAGCGCATACACTTGTAGTTACTTTATTTCGCAGTTAAAGTTTGTATAAACATTATTAAATTATTATACTCTTCATTGCAAATTAAACCATTTTATACATGCTTAAATTTGTTTTTAAAACTTCTTCTTACTGTAAATGTAAATTTAGTAGAAAATGTAGTCAAAACTGAAAGGGAACGAAAATATTTTGTAATTTAAAAAAAAAAAACACGAACTTTACGACCAGATTCTCGTCAAATTTCGTCAAATATTGTAATAGCGATCAGAAATTGTTGGTTGTCAATGTCAAAAACAAATGGAAAAACAACAGTATTTTCTATAGTTTTGTTTGATTTCTGAACGACACGAACTTCAAATGTTTGAAATTCAAAACTAAAAACACAAAAAAAAATTACTTTGAAATTGAAATTTGATTTCTAAAATACTTTTAAATTTAATTGATTTCTAAACGACTGGACGAATGTCAAATATTTGACATGTAGGAATATTTTGTAAGGGAAAGTGAAATTGTTGTTTTTACTATATTCCAAACATTTTTTCATATTTTCTCACCGTTTAAACCTTCCCTGGACTTCCAAAAATAATTCAAAACCAAAATTAGCCAAATCAGTCCACCCTCGAGTAATGGCGAGACTATCGAATAGCAATTGATTTATATATACATATATCACTAGCCGAGGCCATCACATAACATGTCTTATATAAATTGCACTCTCTTTTATGGTGATACTTATTAAAAACTCCATTTCCATACATACATAACATCACGCCTCGTTCCCATAGGGGTAGGCAGAGACCACGTCCTTCCACTGGCTACGATCCTTGCATATATCCTTCGCTTCTTTCATTCTCATTAAAGCTTTCATAAAAGTTCGTCGATTTAGAGTACTGTTGACCTGGCCTTTATTTAAAATGTCCTGGATTTGGTCCATGAACGTTCTCCTTGGTCTTCCCCTTCCAACTTTCGCATTCACTCTTGACTCATAAATCCTTTTTGTCAGTCTCCTTTCACTCATTCTGTCTACATGCTCAAACCATCTAAGCATACCTTTCTCGATTTTAGTCACTACGTCTTCTTTTATACCACAACGTTCTCTTATTTATGTACATTTCGATTATAACACCAATTCTACAATATCCAATATAGGATATAATAGGCTTTAGCGTTATTTTATACGTTTGCATAATTGATAAAGCTTTTTTGGATAGTTAAATGGAGTTTGAGAGATGAGTGACAGAGTAAGAAATAGTGTGATAAGAGAACGTTGTGGTATAAAAGAAGACGTAGTGACTAAAATTGAGAAAGGTATGCTTAGATGGTTTGGGCATGTAGAGAGAATGAATGAAAGGAGACTGACAAAAAGGATTTATGAGTCAAGAGTGAATGCGAAAGTTGGAAGGGGAAGACCAAGGCGAACGTTCCTGGACCAAATCCAGGACATTTTAAATAACGGCCAGGTCAAGAGTACTCTAAACCGACGAACTTGTATGAAAGGTTTAATGAGAATGAAAGAAGCGAAGGAGATATGCAAGGATCGTGGCAAGTGGAAGGATGTTGTCTCTGCCTACCCCTATGGGAATGAGGCGTGATGTTATGTATGTATGTATGTATTTTTTGCTCGGAGCAAGTTTGTTACGTGTAAGACAATCCACAAATAAACTTGCAGTGGTAGTGCAACACAAAAAGTTCAACTGTAAAAACTGATAACAATGTTAAATTAAAATGCTACTTTTATTAGTACTGTAACACAATTATAACAGGTCTTGGTTGAAGACCACACACACGGGGTCTTGAGTGGAGCGAACACTCAGCTCTGAAACCAGCCAAACGAAGTCGCTTATTTTTGTGACACATGTATGAGAAACGGCGGATATGAAGATTTATTTATAAATATGACTTATCAAGTGTTAAAAATGATTAAGTATGGAACTGTGAGCAATTTACGGCTATATTTTTATTCATTCTACTCGTATATACCTATATAAAAATCAATTGCTTTTAGTCTCGCTAAAACTCGGGAACGGCAGGACTGATTTTAATTATTTATGGAATAATTTTGGTTTTTAAATATTTATGTCCAAGGAAGGTTTAAAACGTGAGTAAATGTGAAAAAATGCTTGGTATAGTAAAATCAACAATTTCGCTTTCCCTTATAAACTATTTCTACCTGTCAAACATTTGACGTTCGTTCTGTCGTTCAGAAATCAAATTGAGTTTAAAAGAATATTTTTTTTTTATTTGTTTCTAAATTCCTCGTTTTTTGTTTCTTTCTACTATTTACACTTTTTGTTTTGCGTTTAGATAAGTTAATTATTGTAAATCGAAATTATTTTATGATATCTTTTATAAAAAAATAATTTTTACATTATTAATAGTGGTGGTTTGTTTGACATTATCGTGACTGATGACAAGAGACATGGGCAGTATGAAACAATTTCGACATTTTTTCATTCTAATTTTGCAACACATTAACAGTGTTTCACTTGTAATTAATGTTACTTGTTGAATGCAATAAATAAATAATATTTGTCATTTGACATTGACAACCAAGAATTTCTGATCGCAACTATAACATTTGACGGACTTTGGCGGTCACCTGGGTGTAAAAGTCGCATTTCTTACTTTTATTTTGTTCCGGTTAAGTGTTGACCATATTTTTTTACTAAATTTTAAACATTCTGCAATAATTATTCAGCTTTTTTATTAATTAATTCCGAGACGGTAAGAAGTACGCCGGGTCAGCATGTTTTAAATAAAAATGTCCTCCTGATTGAATTTTGTCCATAACAGCCAAACTTATACTACCATGTGCCATTTGCCCACATATATAATAGGTCCCAAACCACTCAAACAAACTAGTACTTTCTTACCTTACCTTTTTTTAGACCGATGGGTCAGCAAATTTGTTGGGATCAGAGACACGTTTGTCTGCTGCTCTTTCTTCTTAAAATAGCTGTGCCCGCGACTTCGTCCACTTCGAATAATGTTTTTGGGTAGCATTTCGCCCAAATATTATATAAATAACACAATATATTAGATATACATACTTTAATGAGCTATTCACAAAAATTTTATTGTCCTTTCGTAGTTTTGTCGTGAAAGCGCGACAGATAGAGTTACTTTTGCATTTATAATAAGTTCATTTCATTACTTTCTTTCTAAATCCTTCTCCTTTTTTTCTAAAACAACACTGTAGTAGACAGACACGCGAAAGTATTTTATATCCTATTAAGCTTTGTAAATATATAATATATATGCTATTTGTCCATCAATATAAATAAAAAAAAAATTAAATGGACATTGGAAGCACCCAAAAAGCTTGCTAACTTAGTGGTCGAGATATTTTGCATTTAGGTTTTATTGCAGGAAGAAGAATCAGGTAGCTTTAGTCCATTTTGTTCAAACAAATAAATTATGCTGTATCACCAAAAACAATTTCAGACACAGGTTTTAAAAAGATCGTTTCAAACTTTAATCAGGACGGCTAGTATTAAACGTCACAGATAATATCGACAATAGAGCATTTTGCAGATCTTACACTAAATTCATTACTTTTCTGATTCGATAATGTGTTAACTAGAAAACATTAATGGTAATGAAACAGGGACTACATTTTAAAATCTTTTGTAAATTGGAGTGTTTGCGTCTTTTCACGGTGTATAGGTTCGATTCGATAAATGCAAACATGCAAAGTCGAATACATCACTAGTAAATATCGCTTTTACATCCCGAGCATGGAAAAAATTATATTTTTTATCTTTAACAAGCTCTTATCTTTGGAAGAATGTGTGGCCCGATCGATCATCAGTTTAAATTTTGTTGAACCTTATTAACATCAAACTAAAGTGCATTTTAACATGTGAAATATGCAGTTATTCAACAAAATTAACTGTACCGTTAAATAAGTCTTGTGTGTTTGGAGTAAAGTTGTTTTTGGCTTCGGTGAGCAATTTAGTTCGTTGGTTTCAAAGCGATTTGTTTCCGAGTGCTACACGTCAAAAGTAGATTTTTTATTTCTCTTTACGTGTAAAATACGGTTAAAGTTATTATTTTTTATGTATTTTAAACTGGGTATTATTGAGGAGGCTTAATGTTGCTTGAACGAAATGTGCACTGAACCAAATGTGTAACGTAGCTATTGCAAATTAAATACTGTCTAAAGCCTTGTATAATTTTCACTTCACTGTCAATATGTGCAAAGAACGAAAGATATTTCTTTTTATGTCCATTATGGAGTTTGAAATCATCCAACCGATGTGCCCTAAACCGGTTTAATTCAAAATGTAATAATGCTGGTTTTGGACCATCCAAAGTCATTCATTCATAATAAATTATAAGTTTTATTTGGAATTTAGCAGAGTGACTGTTTTCGTAAATTAGTCGATTACTATAAAAAGGGTCACCCCATATTAATGCGGGATCAGGAACTTCAATGTATATTTTTTAATTTTGGACTGGTGGGAGAAAAATTAATTCATACGAGATCAGCCTTTTTCAGGCTGTAAAGTAAAAGAAGTTAAGCAGCAGTAGACGTCGTACAACTGAACACTCCTTCAAACATCCTCTTCTTTCATAAGAGAGAGTGTTTTTTTTCAAACATCTCCTTTTGCTACCATATTACTCCACAGCAAGTTGGTATCCTAGAAAGGCTCCAAAGATATGCAGATTTCCTCACTCTATTTAGTTTTACATTTTCAAGTGCTAAAAGACTGTAAACAATATAATACCGTAGAAAATTGAGAAATAAACAATGTCTTTTTTTCTGTAAAGGTTAGCTCTTGGCTGAGATCACACCAGATGGAAAGTGATGTTACAGTTTAAGATGTATGCGCGCTAATCTGGAAAGAGGCAATTTACGTATTATGGTTTCTACACAGTGTCGTAACGGAACATAAATTTCTTGCTTGGTTTGTCTTTACTGGACGGATAAATCAGAAATTTCCTAAGATCCCTCTACCGGAGTTTGAACCCGGGACCTGTGCTAGTAAAGCGACTACTCATACCACCGCGCCAGCAAGGCTGTCCAATTTTCACGGTTTTTTTTCCCGCTGCAAAATGCTTTGTGCACGCCCGATGAACTCTAAACTTATCCGGGAGTGTGGGACTCGCTGGTAGTATCAGGATACCCACTAAACCCAGCGGAACCCTCTTCATACAGGTGTTGGAGTTCAGATGTCCGCCGACGCATTCAGCTCTGGCGCGCTGGATGAATCCGACTTAACTGTTTAGTTGAGGGAGAGCAAGCGAGCAAAATTGCGCTTCCTGCCATAAGCTCCCTTTGCCTGTTTAGTGACTCGCTGTGAAGGATGAGAGCCTCGCAGAAGGAGGTTACTGCTCTCTAACCTGACACATCGCCAATCATAGCGCACACAATGCTGGGGAGTGAGGTCAATCCCAATCAGCGATGTCAAGATGCGTCACTGTAGTTTTCAATTGCAACAAGTTACAATAGTGACCTGCTTTATATTATTTTTAATAAACTCCTTTAAGATCACATTCTCCCAATATATGACTTAAGAACTTCATGTGAGATGGCGTAGGGATTAATTGTTTAATGTTACTTGTTAAAATTGACAGCATGTAATGACATAACCGTCAATATACTAAAGTAACTTCTATATTTATTTATTTTTGACAAATCTATAAAGAAGATTTATCATAGATTTCGTTACCATGCAAAAATATCAAAGCCTACAATGTGTATAAAACAGTATAGCTAACGTAATGCCACACTAACTAGTTGGCGCCAAACAATCGCTTAAGCCGATTAAAAAGTCTAACACTCGTTTATATTATATTATGTATGGAGGTCGTAATAAATACCAGAGATTTATAGCTTTAAATTTTGTCGTATAAAGAATTTTTAACATTGCTTTTAGGAGTAACGAAAATCTAGTGTTTCTTAATACTTCTTTTGTTACAATATAAGATGAACATATTTTACGATTACTCTGACAAAGTGGTACGAGTACTGGCTTTGCTAGTAGAGACCTCGGGTTCGATCCCCAGTAGTGTGAATTTAGGAAATTGCATTTCTTAATTGGTCTGAGTCTGGATTGGTGGGTGGTTTCGGAGCTAGTTACCATCTATTAGCAAAGACGTACCGCCAAGCAAAGCCATTTTTTATTGCTTTGTCAAGCGACAAAAAAGTCTAAAAAAGTAACCTAACCTTACAAAATAATGTTTTCTAAGGTACGGTTAGTTTAGGTTAGTTTTTTTTTGGCTAAAGAACTAACTCAAACTAAAAAAAATACGATTTTTACGATTACGTTAGGTTAGTTTTTTTTTGCTGCGGTGTAGTTTCCTAGAGACAAAAAAAGCTTAAAAAACTAACTCAAAGTAGTAAAATTCCGATTTTAAGGTTACGTTAGGTTAGTTTTTTGGCTGCGGTGTAGTTTCGTAGCGACAAAAAGTCTAAAAAAAGTAACCTTATCTAAAAAATTACGATTTTTACGGTTTGGATAGGTTAGTTTATTTTTTGTTGTGGTGTAGTTTCCTAGCGACAATAAAGGCCAAAAATTAATCTTAAAAATCGTCATGTCTATAACTGTGATAGCGTTAATACGTAACTATCGAAAAAATACGTCATTTTTATACACAGACGATCAAAGGATATATTTGTCTTTGAATTAAAAGATATATTATAAACGCTACGAATTTTAAATTACTCGACTTAAACGATATAACCGTCAATGCCTCTACATCAAATTGGGACTATACAGCGGTATTTATTTTTATTGCACCACCATTTATACAATTTAGTCAATAATACACCAGAAGAACACGATTGATATTTATTATGATAATTATATCGCTACCTGAACTGACCATTTGTCCATTTCGTTGATTAGTGGGTTAGAAGCTGTCACGGCTGCTTTAGAATTTTCCTTGTTTCTAAATCTCTAAGTGGTTAGTTTACATGCCTTATAAGAGTAATTTCTTCATATTTTCTAAATCATTTCGTGATTTGTGATTACATTTGATGATAAGAAATACAATCTAATATGGAATAACATGGGAAAGTACACATTGACCATTATTGATTTATCGATACTTGATTGGAAATATTTAATATTCTTTTGCCTTATGCTATATACAAAACTAAATGGTATAAAACTGCTATATAGAAAAATGAACCGCTGTTTGTTAGTCTCGATAAAGTTCGAGAACGATTGGACTGATTTGGCTATTTTTGGTTTTGATCTATTTGGATCACTATCAATTAATTCTCACAGTACCGTCGCAATATAAATCGACCAACATTTTATATATTCGTGATAATATACATTTAAACAGCAAAAGGAGCGAACACACAATTTTAATACAAGAATTTTAACAAACTTGTAATGCCAGGGTGACGAAAGTCCAAAATGATTTGTCGGATTGATAATACGCATTTTTAATAACATACCCAAATCACTTCTGGGTTTGCCTTCACATAGTATTAAGAAAAATGTTAAAAACGTCCTATTGCAAAAAGCATTATTAAAGCATTTTGAAGATTATTTAAATGACAAAGATGTTTGGACTTGATTCCAGTTCAGAAGTCCAGGGAATGTTTAAAAGGTAATATAAAAAAACGCATGGAATATAGTAAGAACAACAATTTCGCTTTCCCTTACAAAGTATTCCTATTTGTCAAACATTTGATGTTCGTCCCAAATAATACTTATGGTTCTTCTTTTATTTGATTTTGACATTGGTAACCAACAATTTTTTTTATCGCTGGCAAGTGCAATTTACGCACTAAACCTGACCAATCAGTAATGTGGGACTCGGCGATGGAAGGTCTCACAATACCCATTAAAACCCAGCGGAACCCTCTTCATCCATTAGTGAGGCACCGGGTGTTTAGTTTTTGCATTCTGCTCTGGTGTCCCGTATAAGTCCGAGGGACAATTCACGAAGGCGGGAGGAGATGCGCAAACATGCGGTGGAGCATCCACTGCAATTTCCCTCTCTCTCTCGTGGGCTTCCTTTCGCGTGGACTACCGTCTCGCAAAAGAAGGCCACTTTCGCCTGCCATCTGTCATTGGAGAGCATCGCACCTACAATGCTCCCCAACGAGAGGTCGCCGCCGATCAACGCCACCAGGAGATTATGCTGAGGTCCCCAGGCCGCACAATCTGTAGGAAAGCGTCCCGTGCTCCCTGGAAAGCCATTGTTCCAGGTGAGGACAAATCGCCGCCACTGTGGTCATACCCGCTACTTGGGATCCGTGATTATCGATCCATTTTTGGACCAGAGACTGGTCGGCCGGGGACAACCAACAATCCTGAGGCGGTATTCATCTGGGCTGCTTTTAGGGTTGTTGGAATTGCGTGTCTCGTTATATTCTGTATTTGGTTAGACCAACGGGTAGGTGGCCGACCCCTTGGCCTTTTCCCTTCAGACTTACCTACTACAGCCAGTTTCTCTAGGTTATCTGGCTGTCTTCGGGTGATAACATTAATATTGTGGAGTACTCGTTAGTAGCAGATGGACAGAAGCATGTCTACTATTTGCGAAAATGAGTTCTTTAGAAAAGCTCCTTTCTTATACTAAGTGTTACTTTTTGCAATCAATACAGTAACTTCTAAAAAAACCAATAGAAAACTCATACGAAACCGTTCATGTGCAGCGTTTTACGACTTAGGCCGCGTGTTGCAACTCAAACAATTAATGGGGCATATAGCAAAACGTCTAGTTGATTTTAATTGCCCTTTATGACTTTATTGGCTAGGAATGCAGTATAGGCTTAATTGAATAACTTAGATTCGTACTTAGTTTATGAGATAATTGAACCTTTCGATTGATTTCGAGCAGTTTTATTGTTTTGAATATACGATTATCCACTATCATTTACATAAAGATTAGTAGTGTTTATTTAACAGTGGAGTAATAGTAAGCCTATTACTGTTCTATGATGGATTTCATAGTTTATTGATGCAGTGATAGTTGCAGTTTTATTTATTCACTTTACTGTACACCACTCTTACCAACATAATAAATCTAAACTAATATTAATTAGTGGCTAAACAAACAAGGTAGACACGTAACCGTTGTAATCTTTTTGAAATCAAAAAGATGTCATGTCTGATGATTTGCTAAAAATATATTTATTGCCTTTATTAAATGACTTAAATAAAACAATAGGATTTATTCAGTAAATGAAACAATAGGATCTATAGATTCTTATCAGGGTAAGGTTGTTTCTTATTAGGAATTACGAGTATATTACAAATCATAAAAAAGTGTGGGAGATATTGAATTGCACTAACTGAATTAAAATGACTGAAATTGTATTGTACAAAAGTATATTCAACTGAGTTTTTTGTGGGCTCTTCTCAGAATAGAGTTCTAAGGTACGTCAAATGTTGAGTTGTTTTTTTAATATCATCAGCAGTCGTACATTTGAAATACGTGGGCAAAGACTTTATGTTATGATTCAAAAGTGCAATAAAGCTTATTCAATAACGACTTTTGATTTGTTTTGATTGATTTCATGATTATATACTAATGTATTCTGTACAAGTAACTTGCTATTATTTCTATTTTGTTTAGATCAATCACAGAATGACACTTAATACTATCAG
The DNA here is from genome assembly GCA_015832385.1 of Elymnias hypermnestra. Lineage (NCBI taxonomy): Eukaryota > Metazoa > Arthropoda > Insecta > Lepidoptera > Nymphalidae > Elymnias > Elymnias hypermnestra. Next base: position 554,329 of record JACTOM010000050.1, read on the forward strand.
ATGTATTAAACAATAAATTGCTTACAATTAAGTAACATATAATCTTTACTTGCACTTAAATCTAATGAAACACTTATAATAAACCTTCTGTAGAATCAAATGTAGTTCTATTTATTGAAAAATTAACTTCATTTATAATTTTACAAAGTATAAATTCGCCTTGCTGTGGAGAGAGTGAACTCTGCCAGACAGATACATATAACTGTATATTATTCTCAATCGAAACAAAGAGTATACAAACAAATCAATATACCAATATTGTATGTAATAACTTTCATAAATTGACTCGTTTCGTACGCCATATTTACTTCTTGTCCACCCACTCGCAAAAATATATTCGCAGTGTGCAGATAACTCCGACTTCGATCGTGTATTTTAAATCAAAATCAAATCAAAAATAAACCTTTTTCTGTTTAAGATATAAAATACATATCTTATTCATAATAAGATAAGGTTTATCTTATTTATTTCATTACTCTTCCAACTTTTGCATGAGATTTTGTTTTGGAATTTGTGAAAAACAAATTCTTACTAATATTATATATGCGAAAGTAACTCTGTCTTTTTTCGCGATTTCACATCATAACTATAGAACCGATTTAAATGAAATTTAGTACAAAGATAGTCTAGAGCCTGACAAAGGACATAGGCTACATTTACTTACGAAAAAAGTGGTGTAAGGACTGGAAACGTGAGCAAGAAACTTGCCAAGCACTGCGCTGTACACAAGGAGATGATTAGTGAAACACTGCAAATATCTCATTAAAGTATCATTGTCAATATTAGAAATTATTAATTGAATATTGTTTTTAAGTTTAAAATATAGAAAAGAGAATTTATGAAATAGTTTTATTATATATTTTATGTAACAGTATATTAAATTATCAAATGACGAAAGGCAAATTAAATGCCACATGTTATTTGTAAATCTTAAAACTACCTAACCTTTAAACGAATTAGCAAAAAAAAAACGCTGCATCTTCGTGACGCTAGTCACACGTTTCAATCGTAAAAATGTTACACTTATGCGCCTAAAGAAGTTTCACTTCAAAAATTGGCATAAATGAGTAAAAATGCTACCCAAGAACAATATTTCACGAAGACGAAGTCGCAGGACAGCTAGTATCCTATATGTTTGTTATGTTTAATTGGCTAGTGAACGCGGCTTTACCTATCATGGAATTAATCACGTCACTAATATACATATAAATTAATGTAATTTATAGATCTGGTAATCTGTTTTGTACAGATTAAGGTTTATTATATAGATATACAAAAGCAAATCAATAGGTAGACAAAAAAATGTTCTCTTTTTATCTATTCTTCATTTTTTCCTAAATTTATTGATGATATGATGTATTGACTACGTAAATATCTCCCTTAAACTTATAAAATTGTTGGTTTCTCATACAATATTAAATTTCAACGCATTTATATCGATAGCATATTTTAAAAGGTTGCAAACTGTTTTGTGTCTAATAAATAAACAACATTTAGTATACATTTTGAATTACGAATATTGACATTATATTGTACACACATTAACAAATATATATATTACAAAAGTGAATAAGCTAAGTAATTAAGAAGATACGTCGATGTCATATCACAACAAGTAGTTTAAATTTTTGGTCCCCTGCTGTGAACAATCATATTACTGTAGTATTACATAAATATTATAATATTAAACAGCATGTATCGGCTGTGTATCACACGTAACAGATTTGTTATATCCCAAACAAACAAGCAAACTAATAGTAGTTTAACATAGCGGATACTCAAAGAATGGAAACATAAGATGAGATCGATCGGTCAACAGTCGATAAGGCGCTGATCGCGTAAAACTAACGGTTCCTTGATACTTAGGCTTAGACACACTCAACGAGAGTAATATAGTCTCGCTATATTATCATGCTCCTAAAAAAAAGACGTATTTTCTAAGGGTTTCATATCAAATCAAATTGTTGATGATCTTAATATAAACACCAGTAATAAATTTGTATTACTCTTGAATCTTGTAGAAGCTGTTTATTGGCGCTTTTTAATTTCAGGAGTTTGAGATGTATCCATATCTTGCATATTTGTATTGTACAATATCTGCTGATCTCCGAATATAAAGAATTTGTTCTTAATTAGTGTCTACATTGCGAAATATGTAAGTCGAATTTCAAGTCTGAGATTTCGTGATGTTAGTGAGTGTTTGCTTTTCTATTATCTTTATATAAGGGAAGACGTTGATCAATGCAACACAGTTTATACTATTGCAGGATCATCGTTCCTATGTATTTAAGATACCCCTGTACTGTTCTTGAAAATAATAAAATAAATATTATATATCCCAATTCTATGTGTTAGCGATCGTTATTATTTTACTTATCGATTGCTATTAAATGATTATATTTGTTTATTTTGCTGACGTCATCTCAAATTTAATAAACACTTTTGTTTAGTCGTCGTTCTTATGACGACTGTGATTATTATTATTTTTTGAGTGAGGCGATGGGTATAAAAAGTGTAGCACGGTAGAATGAAGGATATTCGCCTAGTGACAGTTATTAGTTTGTATTGTGTTTTAAGTCATTCAAAGTATGTAATATAATAATGAAAAATCTGACAATAGTATTACTTAACCTGCAAATTTGTTAGAGACTGTTAAAATATGGGAAAAAGTTGTTTTAAGTACGTGTCGAAATTATATTGGGAATATGTGTGCCGAATTTAAAGTAAATTGGACAAAAAATTTTAGAGATATCACCATACATTGTTATTATGAGTTAAAAAAAGGTATTGATAACATTTACAACTTCTCTTACAAAATTAGCTTTCAATTAAACTCTAAATCCTTAGTTTTCATTCTAAATCCTTATGAGGTTTATTACTCATTATGGATTTCTCTGCAATTAAATTGCACAAACCATGTCGCAAACATTATAGCAATGCAGTGTAGTGCATTCTTAATATTCTCCATGTGTACTAGAACATTTCTGTATGCTTGTTTTCTTGAATTGACCTGATTGAAGGGTAAATATACATAAATTTTGTTCTTTAAAAATGAAATGTGTGAAAACATTAGACCTGATACTAAAGTCTCTGTTTTTATCTGATCAAGGAATAAAATATATAGCAATAGTATAAGAATCTATAAGATAAAAATGAATCGCAAAATGTGTTTGTAAGCGCATAACTCAACAATGCCTGGGTCAATGTTGACAATTCTTTTTTGTAAGTGTTCGTTGAAATCCAAGGATTTATACGACAAGAAAAGTTCGAATGATTGCAGGGGAAATCCGTAAAAACAGCCCTTTTCTGTTCACCTTACAAACTTTTCTAACTAAAATGTACACTCAATTTGACCTTTATTGCTATTCAATAAAGTTCATAATAAAATACAAGTACTCACCGTTGTCTAAGCAATGTAGGAGTGTACCTAATGTCAAAGATTAAATTTGCACTTTATTACCGTTGCACAAATTTCAAAATCAATTGAAAAGTCATAACCCGACCAAATTGAATTGTCCCAAAATATAAGAGCTATAGATTTAGTACTGCTGTAATTTCATTTAGAATATCATTCGTAAAACTGAAAATTCGAACGAAGTCTGTCGGGTCTGCTAGTAGTTAATAATGTGTAAATTCCCTGTGAGGTTAATTAACAATGGTTTTAACTATAACTATAAAATTCATAGATTTAAGACCAAATAACGTACACCTTTAGTAACAGACATGCATAAATTTTAGCATTCTGCATTTTCTCTTCCCATAAACTTTACTATGGCACCTCATATTGCTTCCCATACACATTATCCTTAAAAAGGTATCAATCTTGTTTCAAGTAAGTTCATTAAGGACTTTTGATTAGTCTGTCTGTTCGTAACAAAACCAATACTGATTTGAAAAGTTGATTCTACATCAAAGAAAGCAGTAGGAAACTTAATAGACATATTTTTGAAGTGAAACTTTTTTAGGTGCATGAGGATAAAATTTGGACGTAGTAAACGCGTAATTATCGTCACGAAGATGTGCAGCGTTTTTTATGTTTGTTACCTTATATCTTGCAACTGGGTGAACCGATTTCGATGATTCTTTTTTATATGAAAGGTGATGGTTATAGTAGGGTCCACTTTTTAGTCTAATTCTGATGATGAAAACCGTGTAAGTCTTAAATTTGCATTAAGCATGTGCGCGACAAATGGACGAGTAACTCAAGATCACACCAACCGATTTCGATGAGTAGTTTTTTTATTGGAAAGGATATATTTTGAGAGTTATTTGATGATAGTAAAGTTAGGTTTTGATTATGGGATCCACGATAAAGTAACGGAACTCTTCAATTCTCTGGAGCAAATTAACGATACCCGGCGGAAACTTTTATAGACTATCCGGATATTTGAGTCACCTACCGTAAAGTCACTCTTAATATTTTAATGACAATTAAATTCCTAACATATCTTCCTTTCTCCCTCCTTCTGAGTCTTGGAAATCTAAACTTTTCGATTTGTATAAATATAAACAAGACTTAAAAATTAGTGTTCCAAAGAAGTTTCGCTACCGACATGTGTACTTTGTACGCAAGCACTTTTTTATCAGTTTACATTGTGTGTAATTGAGTTTCTATATACAACTGAAATCAAGTCCAAACGTTTTTATTTTGTAAATAATCTTCAACGTTGTAACATACTATGTATATAAGAACGTTCTAATCACATTTCTTACAATTATGTTTTTTTATGGTACGTGATGATACAGTCTAAGATGGAAGGGCGCTAATCTGTTAAGAGGCAATTTGCTTTCTTATTATTTGTTCACAGCTTTCTACCGGAACACAAATATCTTGCTTGATGGTAAGTCTTTGCCAAAGCCACCCATCAATCCAGATTCGAACTAATTAGAAAATGTCTTTTCGTAAATTTGTCGTATCGGGGATCGAAGCTGAGACCTAAGCTAACAAAGCGAGCATTCTCAACGCTACGCCAGCGAGGTCTTCAAATGTAATTTCGTCTTTATTTTGTTTGCCTAACGTGCCAAATGATTTCTGAACAATATTTGTTAGGGGTGTACGAATAATTCGAACTTACTAATTATTCGTTCCGAATAGAAGTTAATATTCGATTCGAATAATTCGAAAAAACTATTAAATTATTAGTATGTTTTAATATTTCGAGTATTTTCAATTCAGGGTTTCTTATTTTCAATATTCAAATATAAATTTAAGTCTATTTAGATTTTATTAACAACAGTTTTAACTATAACCATTAAATATATTTACACGAATAGAACAATTACAATAGTTTTTTTTTTATTTTAAAGAGAATTAAATAACCGAAGTGATGTCGTAGCAAATACAGTATTCTATAAAATACAACATTTGAAAATTTGCTCCAAATTTTTGTTTAAAAATATTGAATCTGGTTATAATGAAGTTCGTTTGTTAGATAATAATCTTGCAATTTCAGCCGAAGTACAAGGTATTCCTAAATATTATTATATTTTGATACACGATTTAAATTATTTATTTAAAAACAATTGAAAATCCAGAGATATTTTATTAATTCCCGAATTATTCGATTCGAATATTGAATTGAGTATTGATATTCGATTCGATTAGAACGATATTCGCACATCCCTAATATTCACCTTAAATAGAGGTTACAATAGTTTGTTTTGTTTATTTAATTAACCTTAACATGTGAAGTTAATATTATAAAATACTTGTTACTATAAATTAACTATACGAACAGACAGCATTTTATATAAGGTGCTAGACTACATTTGTGGTTATAAGAAGTCACTTATACCAAAGACTTGAAGGTTGCATTTTTTCGCACCATTAAAATGACTTAGCTTCTGAGCAGGACCTCCACGGCTTCGCATATCGAATTCTTTAGATGTTTCAACGTAATTACTCAGAATAGCCTTTGTAAAGAAAATTATCATTATATTCTTTAATTTGTGTAAACTTTATTCGACTATGTTTAATATCCGACAATGGCAATGTAGAATAATCAATACAATTGTGTAAAAACATTTGAAATTATGTGATTGCGCTACAATATTTCGTTTTAAAAATTGGTCTTATTGAATATTGTTTAATTGTGGCGGTGGATTAGTGAATGGTTGTCACCTGTGATTAATCCCTCGAGGTTGTGATATAATAAATAGAACATTCTATTTGAAAACATTTGTGCTCTTATTTACAGTTAGGATCTATTAGGAATACACTGTTATTCTGTTTAAATGTACTTTATAAAACCATCAGCAGTTAAAACAATTTGAAGGCTCAGGATTCGAACCAGTGATCTGTAACATAAATTGACGTTTCTATTACATGCTTAACACAGTTTATATACAATATTACAAGTTAATATCGATGTATTATATACGTATAAATACGTATAAATTTGTTTTAAACTTAAATTTTCGTGGTTTATTAACATATTGACCCAGTTGCATGGATCGTGGTCACGACGATACTCGTCGTGACCACGATCCATGCAACTGGGTCGAAATATCGGCAAAATTAAAAATTAAAAATCGCCATCGTGATATGTACCCGTTCAAATAGTCAATACGTATAAATTTTTAACACAATTTTTAAAAGTTTACTGTACTTTTTCAAAGTTTTTCGTATTAATAATCATGATTTTATAGATATTAAATAAAAATACTGCAGCAGTTTGTACGTCAGAGCTATCGATATGTTAAGCCAAAAAAATATAAATTTCGAAATAGGTGACGCCGATAGCAGATGCTAGTTTAATTTATTTTCAAACGGTTCACATGAATTGACTATACCAAACTTTTATTATATTTGTTTCGGTTCGTATCAATATTGTTTAGACTTTCACGTGATTATGCACGATGACAAGTTATTTTGAATGTCCAAACACAGAATGGCTCGAGGGGAAAGTCGGTAAACCACTTGACCCAGCTTAAACATAACTGTTTAAGATTTTAAAACTTTGAATTTGACGACCTGACTACCTCAAAAGTGGGAGCGTTCACCTCACTTGAAGACGTTCCCGTTTCAATCCCTGGCTGGGCATTTATACAATTTTATCATATATCGAGTCATGAAGATACAAATGTAAATTAATTCTTCTTAAAAGTTCGGACAGGCAGTACTAAAAATTTATGTCCCTAATCGGTGTTTCAAATTTTTCATTTTTCATTACTGTAATGGAAAACCTGTATATTCCTTGAGCAGTTCTATAATATGTGTACGTCTATGATATCCAATCGGGAGTGTGGGGCTCACTGATAACAGAATACCTACTTAAACCCAGAGAATCCCTCCTCATCCAAGAGTGAGATCAGTAGAGGTTCCCTAACTGCATTCCACTCTACTGACCCGGAAGGTACCGACTATGAGGATCCACCATTCAATAGAGAGAGGCATGAAACGCATACGTGCGATTTCTGCCACCAAGCCTCCTCCGACGGCGAGGGAGAGCTCCAGCCTCTTGCTCTCTTAGCCTCTCATTTACCTCCTTCAGCAAGATGACGGTCTCGCAAAAGAAGGCAACCACCCTCCACCCAACTTCACTGGCGAGCGTTACCCTAATTATGCTCTCCACTGAAGCCTCTAACCAGTGACAACAAGATATGGTAGAACCGTATTACCAATGAGTGTAGAGGTTTGTGCCCAGCTGTAGGTCCATGCTGTAAAACCTTATTTCCTATGAGTGAAGAAGCTTTGTGCCCAGCTGTATATCCATGCTGTAAAACCGTATTTTCTATGAATGAGGAGGTTTATGCCCAGTTGGAAGTCCATGCTTTAAAACCGTATTTCCTATGAGTGAAGAGGTATGTGCCAGGCTGTAGGTCTATACAAATAAATAAAAATGAAGTGTATATTTGTAATATTCAACATATTTATATAAAATAATAACATCTCTTTTTTTGGTGTTTATTAATAATTGATTTTTGTCTCCTCAACCCACTGGAATAAAGTACTTAAATAAATTGTTAACATACTCGTATATCTTCTAAGTATACTTGGGAAAAGTCTGATGAACTTTTCATTAACAGTAAAAAAGGTCTTAGCACTCATAAGAGCGTTCTTAGAGCTATGACCCACAATGATGTTCCAATTTAGATTATCAGGCTACACATAACCTTGGATTGCTCCCAGGATATGCAGGTTTCCTCACGATTTCGTCTACTGAAAAGCGTTATGATGAATTTTAAACAACAATTCAGCAAATAAGTTTTTATATAAGACAACTTAGTGATGTCTTCTCAGGAATCCAACCTTTAACTCTAAACAAGAATCCACGCGTTCCATATCGCCAGAACGGCTATTACGTTAATAGTATTGTATTTATACTAAATTATTATATCACTGTATCAAATGTTAAACGGTGTAACTAAACGAAAAAAATGTATAAACAAACCATGCCATAACATAGAATGTGTTTTACAAAATTCCTACAAGCGGTCAAGAAAAAAAAACAAAAAAAAAACAAACGTTGGCCGGTTTGGACACAAAAAGTCTTGTTAGGTAACTGGATTGATATAGAGATGTTTAAACGGTTTTACATTTCTTATTAACGTACTGTTAGTAGTGCACGATCTTGTGGGAATATGAGGAAAATATTTCCTAATGAGCATCCACACATGTTTGCCTTTTAACTTATAAACACCGCTCATTCATTCACATTCTCCTTTCTTTGACGTTCTCCCTAAACGTAGGATTGTCTGGAAGACATCGCTAAATAGCGATAAGATCGCCCATAGTACACTAGAATTATTTTAAATCAAGTCATTGTATTATTATTTGTGTGTGGTGTTCAATCAAGTATACTATCTATCTATCTACGTTGCAAAAGCTATATATATGTATGCCTTATTTCAAGACAATCGAGCAAATAGTTTTGGGTTATTAAGTGATCATTTTACGCATCCCGTGGGGATATGGGGAACTTCGATCTTAGTGCGCGACTACATTGTGAAAAGAATACGTGTGGCGATTTGAACATTAATTGGAATAATTGTTTTATTTTTCGCCTATTTATTTATTTAATTAGACTACTAACAAAACCACATGTACATAAACTTAAACTATTATATACAAAAAGGTAGTGCAAAATGTAATTTTACTTATAGGTAGTCACATTATACAATAACATCAGGTGGTACAAACATTTGTGGTAGTAAACATAACTTAACATTAATTTAGCGCGAATTATTGAATGGAGCTCCTAAACATTTTTATTATTTTATTTTAGAACTATGTATATATTTATGTGTGTGTATATATATATGAAATAATATTTAAGCATAAAAGGAGTGAAGTTAGAGTTAACACTATTTAGATTATTATTATTATTATTTTATATATAATAATATAAAGAAAGAGAAAATCTTCTTTAAATGTAGATAATTAATTTAGCAATAGAGATATTTACTCAAATTAAACTATATCTACTTAAAAATATAATACAATATTTATGTTAAACTAGTGGTAATATCCACTCTAGTGTGTAGCCGCACGCGTCCTAACTTATTGGTGGGTTTCATAAAAACAATTACGGACACACGGGCTCTATAATTGAATTATTATTAGAAAATTACTGGTTAACTTAATAATTGGGGGGTGTTAACCGCGCTGTGTAATTTTCGACACTTATATATGTTTATTTGTTTATGAAAATGTTACAACTCTTTACTGTATTGGGGTTTCTTTTTTTGTACTAAGTTTTGACTACGATAAACAAAATGTTCACGATGGGGTTTAAAGTGTGATATTTTATGCAAGAATACTATTCAAAAACCATCAAAGGCCTTCTAGTGGTTGGTTGGTTTCTTATTCAGAGAAATTCAGGGCAGGTACATCTGAGTTTCTTTTTATAACAAGAAATATACGTCGTGCTTAATTGTTTTTTAAAATCCATCGCGATGAAACCAGTATAATTCAGATGTTTCTGGGGTATGTATCCTGTCAACCCACACTGGAACAGCGTAGTGACTCTATGCTTTAAATGTCCTCTCTACTAATTGTGAGAAAGCCTGTGCCCATTAAAGTAAGGTAAGAAGCAGACCATTAACGTACCATTGCTGGGCACAGGCCTCCTCTCTCATAGGAGGGAGGGTTATTAGAGCATAGACCCACCACGCTGCTCCACTCGGATTGGCAGGCATAATACACAAGTGCACTCTTAATTTCTTCACTCTCATAGTCCGATGTGACGGGAATTCGTCACGACCGGAGAATTTAAGAGTACCTTATGGTGGGACGTTACTAAGCTGACATTTGCCTTTTTTAAGTCTATATTTAGACATGTAAATCGAAAAATGGTCTTGCCCTGATTTAGACTAGGTTTGGATTATATCAGAGTTTAACATATCTTGTACAGATAAAACTTATCTCTTTTTCAAAGTTAGGCTTGTTTGCTCTACCACGTCCTTTTTATCCTGGAGCTTAGTCATCGTCACAGTTATGGACTATATAGCTGTAGTCATTGACTGTGAAATGTGAGTAAGTAGCAGCTCATTAACGTCCCACTGCTGGGCATAGGCCTCCTGACTCATATGACATAGGGTTTTTAGAATACATAGACCGACCACGCTGCTCCACTGCGGATTGGCAGGCATAGTACACGATCTATTCCTTCATACTCATAGTCCGACGTGACGGCAATCCGACACGACCGAAGAGAGATCAGGCGCAGGATCGACGGCTTAACGTAGTCTCCGAGGCACATGAAATGTATTTGGACCTAATATTTTATTAAATATAATATTAAAAAAAAGAAAAAAGTAGTGATTTTATATAAAATTCTTTTGTAACTACGTAGGTAACAGAATACCTAAATTAGTTTGTGTTCAAATCAAACTAATGGTTTATGTTGACTGTTTAATCTGTATTTTCCCTATATTTTCACGAGATTCGAAAATACTCGGGTAAGCCTGCTAGGGTCTAAACACAGTTAATTTTTTAAATAAAAAAATTACATTAAAACCCATAATTGTTAGATAGAGTGTCGTTATCGCTCTATACTTATTGTCTCTTACTAAATACTATTCCGGGAAGAGATTACTTACAATTTTAAATATTCCAGGCCCGGAAAGACTTATCTTAATAAAAAAGGTTTATCGGTACATCGGAGGCAATTATAATATTAACACAGACAGAAGTACGTACGTCAATCAAATGTAGGATTAGGTATTTATTTGACGTGCCCACTTCATTACTGGTTGTATATTAATGGTGCATTTAGAACGTACGACACGACATCATGCGTAATTATTATTACTTAATATGTATATCGCAAGTATTCAACAGGATTTTTTAATCTGTACTAATGTTGAAGGGTTTTTTTGGTTGAACGCGGTTATCTACTGATTGGAATAATAGATTAACATTTAACCAGGAATAGGATCGCAGCAGCAAAGATAAATGTTGCAAAAACGCGTAAAATGTATTCCTTTCGAGAACTTCCGTTGTATGTACTGCATGAACGGTGAAAGATACGCGACAATCATATATGACGGAATTATTCATCTTTAAGAGTTCTAAAGCAAGACACCATACTATGACATCTTATATACTTTTTTATGGTAATGATACCTGCACCTTCTCTGACCTCTGTCGAAGGTGCGCGATGATGATGCAAAAATGAATACATTTGAAAAAAACAGAAATATCTCGCTATCTTGTGCTACCATCAATTACAACCCCTTGAAAAACTCCGTACTTGAAAAATAATAACTCCCAACAACCACAGTCGCCGTGAAAACAACAACTTCAAACATAAGTTGTAATTAAACTTGAAACGATTGCGAAAAGTGTCATTAAACCGGAAGTAGCACATGTAAACTGTTACATTAATATAATTAAAAAGATCTCAGCATTATATAAAAATAAAGTAGTATAATAGTAATCTAACAAATATAATATTACTAATCTCTAACAAGGTAATTTATGAATAGTGAAAATTCTGCTGCTAGAGTTTATTATCCGACACAGAGACATATAGACTAACAAAATAGCTTTTATTATATATTTATTGACACCTAAAGGTAAGTGATGATATAGTCTAATGAGGAAGTGAGTTAATCTTGGTAAGAGCTAATTTACCGCATTTGATTTCAACTTGTCACGACCGAAGCCTATCACGCATGTAAAACGCAATTTCTTATATTTGCCCTCCTAATATTGTGCTAAGTGGAGAAAGTTTACGCCAAAAAACTGTTAGCTTTTCATATGAAAGCTAACAGTTTTTTGGCGTAAACTGGCGTAAACGTCTCTACCAATTGCTACGTAGATCTAACACCCTAAGGCTTTCTGTATCTTATATGCGTGTGAGGACATTGATTAAATTATAATTTTCAATTTGCAGTAAATACACCCATTCTCTATTGACATTTTATGATCGCGTAAATAATATTGAAGGTGATACTAGTCACGCGATAACATAAGCGTAGGATTTTATTGTCTTATTTAAACAACTAGAATCACAAGGATCTGTTATATAAAAAAAAACTTGATCTAGGCTTGTTGAAAAAATATCGATACATCGGTATATCGATATTATTTTTCCAATGTATCGATATAAAATTCAAAGTATCAAAAAGGTATGTAAATCGAGATTTTTCTAGAATAAAAAAATCCTAAGAAGGAAAACTTTTTATACTCTCTTCTTTGTAACAAATTATATTTAATGTATTTTTTAGTTTTGGTTGACTAGATTTGCCGTCTTAAAATTTGGTTTTTAGGTTGGCCACTTAATTTGTCAATTTCAATTTTAACTAACCGTCCGTATTGTATCCCGATGTATCGATATATCGATATTTTTTAATAAAAATATTTATATCGATATTCATATTTAAAAAATATATCGATATGATATATATTGATACTTTATTGTATTTCCGACATCCCTAACTTGATCAATACTTATGTAAAACTTATGTAAAATTGAGTGTCACTACAGCTTTATAATAATGTACGTTAACTTGAACAAGATATTTATAGGGAGAGTATCAACTAATAAGAATTGAGACATTCAAGTGTAAGTTGTATCTTTATATATTTAATTTATCCGGATTTTTTACGTACATTCAAGAATAGCTTAGATTGGAAATCCGATAAACATATTTCTTTATATTTCTAAGGGATTGAGGTTGACGCGGTTTTTATCTTAAAAAAAGAGCTAGTCATTATTATATCATTCTTCTACATATGGAAATAAAAGATTGGATTTGGATAAACATTTTGAATGGGATAAGATAGATTCACAAATGATTGAAACATCGAGTCCATAAATAACAGAAAACCTAATTTTTTCAATCTAATATTCTCACGTTTGTTTGCCAAAATCCTTCGAAATGGCTCGACCGATTCTCATGGCATTTTGTGTGCGTATTAGGTAGTTTTGAATCGTTCAATACCTATTTTCTTACCCCTAAACATTAATGTTTTAACTTTTTTATGATACAGCATTCAAAAACACATACAACCCCAAATTTTCACCCTTTTATCACGAACCACCATTTTTAATAGTGATATTAATTATTATATGGTTTAACGACATTTGCAAGGTCTAGTTATATAATAAAATATAGACAAAAAGTAATAATTATAAGTAATTGTCGATCGAAAATTAATGAAAATATTATATCCCTTTCCGTGTAGAGTAAGTCACGTTGAATAATTAGTTATGAATTTATAATTTACTTGACTTTTAGCATTGACGTCTTAATATGTTTATTCTTCACTTCATTTAATTGAACATAAGATTTTAACGAAATAATTTTCATCGTACCGCCTCAACGTGTACTGCAACAACGCTTCGTTGAATTTAACCTACATTAAATTGTAATTGCTCTTTAATAATTCAACATAGCAGTATTTATTTTAATGAAATATAATGTGTTACTAAATATTCCACGTTTATTAAAATGCAACCTTAGTACTATTGTTTGAAGTTAAATTTATCATACTTAAGTCTAAATTATAGAACGTGTCAAGGGTTTCAGAAACGTGTTTGAACTAACTTAACTGCTCTGTATTCTAGTCCTTTAAGTCTTAATTAGTAAATTGCATCAAGAGCAATAAATAAACGTGCACAATGACATCAAAATTATGTAATTAATGCTAAGAAAATAATGTATTTTTGATAATTTATTTTGATAAATAAACATAACGATTTTTGGAACGAACACTTTGAAGATGTACTTATGTTATATTTTGGGACATTAGGCACTTTAATTCGAACATACTTAGCATTTACTACCAATATATAATATAAACTGCCTAATTGGGGATATATTTTATAATACAAGAGATTTATTATTACACATAAATTGTATAAAATTATAAAAGTATAAATGCCTTATCTAATAGCACAAAGAGAAATTAGTTTGCAATTGTTAAATAAACAAGAAAACAAATTTATTACCAGCTCCTCATACATAAACAAATCTAATTTCAGGACAATATTCGTCGGTAATAAACCTTTTTCAGTATTTCTCCAGGAGAATATTGATATAATAAATTAGTTTTTCATGAAAAGTTGGTTAATAAGCTTTTACACTTATGTTCTTATTCAGTCTCCACATTTTTTGATCAGTAATTTTAAATATACATAACAGGAATTAATGTAAATTCTAACTAAATGTATTTTCTTTTGTTGCAGATCGTGAGGATGATGGAAATTAAAAATTAAGAATCTATGCAGACAACATGGCGACATTAACACAAATAATTGAAGATAGAAAAGAATTAAATAAACAATGTGGAAGAGATAGACTGCCTACTCTCAAAGATTTAGGAAGGCAGTCCGAAAAAGTTACTGACAACAAATTAAAAATAGCACCGATTAACATGAACTGTTATAAAATTAGGAGACCATATGTATTATACAATAGTTTTGCCTACAAAGACGAATTATCAAGGGTGGCAATGAAAAGAGAATATGGTTTTTATAGCTATTGTTTTATTAGTGTTTGTCTAAGTTTTATATTAGGATTAGTTATTGGAATTGCAATAGTTGGATCTCCAGAATCAAAAGTAATTCCTCCTAGTTATAATACCAAGAAACTAATAAGACTAAACACTACTCAAGATGGTCATTCGAGAAGCCTTAATTCTTTAAAACTGACTGATAACTTTAAGGATGAAAAAGATTTTGTATTTTCTGAGAAAGACAACGATTTAGACAGGTTTGCAACTGTCTCGTTTACGGGTGCTGTTGAACCACATAAATACAAAATGGATGTATATCCAAAAGGACTCACCGATGATATGAAAGAAATATTGAAAGACAATAAAATATCTCGTCATAGACATACCATATTGAATGTAGTAAATGCAACGTCACACTTACCAAATGACGAAACAGTATTGTACGATAACATTTACTGGGGTCCTGAAGTAGAAAATTCTATGCCTCAAGGTTATGGGGAGAATTCCGCTGAAATATGGGAAAGATATGTAGACCAAAGTGAAATTATCAAATTAGAGACGGGTTGTGGAAGAATGCAAAACCGTTTAGTGACTTTTAAAGATGGAATCCAAGCTTGTGTACGCTATAGACAAAATACAGATCAAATACAGGGAGAAATTTTCAGTTTCTATGTAGCAAGATTGTTGAATTTGACAAATGTGGCTCCTTCTGTGGTCAAAGTTGTTGATGTTAAAGATAAATTATGGCAAAGTGTCGCTAATGACATAGCCTCAGCTCAATGGAATACAAATCGCGCGGTAGTATTAACTCAGTTTATACCTAGTTTGGAATCAGCAACGATACCCGAAATTTTCAAACCTTCCACTCGACATTTAAACAAAAATGATGTTTTTCAAATATCTTTCAAAGATAATTCAACAAGTGACACTAGTAAACAAATTTTGATAGATAAATTACGGATGAAAAACATTAAAAGCAAGAAAGAACACGTAGCCAATTTTGACTATATAGATGCAAAACTATCTAGAAAAACAATTGATTTGTTTGTCGAGCTGGCGCAGTGGTCTGACCTCATAATATTTGACTATTTAACTGCAAACTTAGATAGGATTGTAAATAATTTATTTAATTATCAGTGGAATATAAATATTATGGATGGTCCAGCCCACAACCTGGCAAGAAAAATGGATAGTGGTCTCTTATTGTTTTTGGACAATGAATCTGGCTTATTACATGGCTATAGACTTTTGAAAAAATATAATATGTACCATAGCTTGATGCTCGATAATTTGTGTGTTTTTAGAAAAAAGACAGTTGATGCATTAAAGCATTTGTATAATATATCAATCGGTACTAAACTCAGTGATATTTTTCATAAAAAAAATAACGCTGTCATTAGAGACATTTTACCGCCTTTACCGGAGAAAAATGCAAAAATTTTGCATGACAGGATAGGGAAAGTTTTAAGTCAAATCGAAAAGTGTGAACAGACATTTTTAAATAGATAGGATTTCATAAGCTCGCACTCGTTGATAAAAATTCCACTCATAAATGGTTTCCTATGGAATTATTTATTCTTCTAATACAATTCGTTTAGTGAATAATAAGTTTAATATTCATTTCGTTGTTAATTGCGAAATATTATGCAATCATAAATCATAAAGAAAAGAAATATATAGTTTTTCTTGTTATTCAAAATCGTTACATTAACTTACGACATCATTTTTGTAAGAAAATTCCTAAATATTGTTATTTTAAAGAAGATAAAAAGCGATCGAGTACAGTCTTTATATAATATAATGGTCAATATTAAAAGATTTAAAAAAAATGCAAATGAGATAACGAATTACAAGACTGTTATATTTTTGTTATTCCTTGTCTATCACAATCTATTTTGGGTTTTGAGTATTACTTACTTAAAAAATACTTAAGTTACTATTTCACGACAATGTGGTTAAGGAAGCCCAATTCAATCTGTAGTCAGTTTTTTCTGTGCTTCGGCTGTTTTTTATCATTAAGTAATCATGCTAATATCGTTTATGTATTGATAAATTAACTTACGCCACATTATAAATAGATTCCTATTCTAAGTTTATTCTACTTGCGATAAAACTTTATCGAAACTATCGACAGAAATAAGTCAACCGCATTAACTACTGTCCTATTCATTTTATATTAAAACTTTTATTAATCCTCGTTCGATAGCGAATTTACTAGGTTTATTTGATAATAGCTCTGTAAGTGCGAGCATTTAATAATTGTAATATTAAGCATTTTTCGATACCAAATAACTTTATTTATTGTAATATATTGTGCCAGTAAATGTTCATGGTGATATTTAAAATGTTAGTTGACCTGTATTATATTTGTAAATATGTATAATGTCCGTTGGTCTTAGTACGTAGGTTCTGTGATATTGTTTGGTTTATTCAAAATGTAAAGCTGGTATTCAGGTCTCTGTGGTTGTATAAGAAAATTAGAAAGATGGTATATTTTTTTGTAACACTCATTCTTAAAAAAAAACTTAATTGTTAGTGAATAATTATCACTTCATACGTGTTCTGAACAGGAAACTAATTATTCAAAATCAATTCAATTACACTAAGAATTTCAAAGAGTCAAATTTCTTTGTTGCCATTGTTTGAAGAATTTTGTCACAGATTCCTGCGTCACGGTTACAGCGAGCTTTAACTTGAAAATATGTAAATAAATGTAAAAAAAATATATGTAATTATAATAAATAAAATGAATTTGAAAAGAATGCCTTTTGTTATTTATATTTTTTGGTAACACTGCACCTCATAAATTATTTATAGTTAAGGGGAAGCACTATCTGTTCTCGGTTGGAAGTTAACTTATGTTACGGAATATGCTTTTGGTTTCTATAGAGGCGTTATCTTTATATATATATATATATATATAAATATACTTATATATAATTCTTATGTGCGTATGTATGTCATGGCTGGACCGATTATGTCAAATTTTATTGTGTGTCGTCAGGTAGATTGGAGAATGGTTTTAATTGAAAATTCGATCCGATAAAAAACAAATTTACCCATATCTCCACAGGATCATACTTGCTGGGTGCATCTAGTTATTATATAAAAAAACATGTTATTCTATTAGTTTTAAACATATGAAGATGCATAGACTACTGATTTAGACGTCAACTTACTATAATCTTTTGTATATAATGATTGAATAAAATATTAAATAATTGTTTTTATTTCTCAATATATTAAAAATGTATATATATAAAAAAAATAGTATTATAAAATGTATATATTAAAAGTAATAGTATTTTATCAATAATGTTTTTCAATTGAATTTATTTATTTTTCCGATCATCTGTAAGTAAGTTTATTTTATTATTGACTAGTGCTATAATTTAATAAATTACAGATACATACAACGAAATGAAAAATAGAACACAATTATTATTATTTTCGACATAATTGTTAACTGTTTTGTGTGATATGCATTTAATTTTTTAACATGGTGTTTTTACACATAAACAAATTTATTTAATATAATTTTACAGGTTTTCAATTAACAAAAAAATAAGTATCTACCTATTAGCGTTATGGAATTTAAAACTATTGAAAAGATGCCCCAATCCAATGAAAAAAATATTAACTCGATCACTCTGTCAATCATTATGAGATTTATTTATACACTTTATTGCACGTCTACAATAATAATATACAATGAAATAAACTTAAATATAAGAGAAATAAAAGTACAACAGGCGGTCTTATCGCTAAATAACGATTTCTTCCAGACAACCTTGGGTTAAAAAAAGCTGAAAGTAATATAGGAGGTAGGGAATAAAATAACCCTACATACTAATATCTTCATTACAATAAATATATTAATATATATAATATTATAACATAGATACATAGATTTACAAAATGTGTACATACATGTATATGTGTATTATGATCGTAGTCAAAGAGATAGTGTTGCTTTAATAATTATTAGCAATTGATTTGATATTTAGCAGACTATGAAAACGATGGTAAGTACGGACTCATATGCCCACGGGACCGAAAAATACGTACGTGATCCTGCAAACCGAGTTCGTTTTTATAAATATTATAGACATGCTTAAGAGAGCGTCTCCTTAAGAAAAACCAACAGTTTTGTTCGTATGCTGTCCGCCTCCAGCTACCGACCTAATGTAATCTTTACCACTTATACTTAACCTTTATCTATTAATATCTGTTAAGTTTTAAAGTTACACCTTATTGATTTACATTTGGATATATAATATGCAACGGCTTTTATGAATAAACCCGGTGCATAAATATTGTTTATTTATTACTATCTATATTATTTCTTTATATAAATAAGTATAAAGCGAGTAAACTTATTTTCGCTGCATTTGCTGTTAGACAATAAACACAATGATGTTGAAACTGCTAAAATGGTATATTTCGCTTATTATAGGTAGATTTTTTAATAACGGACACACAATTGACGATTCAAAATTGCGTTTTAATTGAATAAAGAATATTTTTATTTCATATACCTAATGCTAACGAATAAAACATATATAGATTTTTTGGTTAGTGTAAATATAGACGACGTATTTCGGTGTTTCAATTCAGAATCTACATATTGACTGCCTCATTAGTCTAGTGGCAGCATGTTCGGCTACTGATATGAGGTCCTGGGTTCAAGTTCCGGGTCGGGCGAATTCAAAAATGGATATTGAGTTTTCTATTCATGTTTTCTCAGTATTTGCCCGGAGTTAGGAAGTTGGCGGTGTGTTCCACCCCTGTACCTCGGAGGGAGAAAGGGAGAGAGAGAAAGAGAACACTTTTATTATACACCACAAAAAAACATAGAGGAAGTACGAAAAAACAGTACAATAAGGCGGTTTCATCGCTATGCAGCAATTTCGTCCAGGCAACCTTTGGGTTATAATGGGAATTTCATAAAATAAAAAGGGTTAGATGGTGGTCACAGTTAAAGTAAACAAATGCGAATAGTTTGTATAATAAACATAAAAATATACACATTCCATTATAAACATAAAATATATACACATAATGATATATATGTATATTAAAAAATTAAATATAATTATATTTACGGAGAGCACGTAACGCCGTAGGTCCTGCGCCTGCTCTCTCTCTGGTCGTCTCGGATTTCCGTCACATCGGCTTATGAGAGTGAAGGAATACAGAGTGCACTTATGTACTGTGCCTGGCAATTCGCAGGAGCAGTGTGGTGGGTCTATGCTCTAAAAACCCTCCCTCATATGAATGAGGAAGCCTATGGCCCAGCAGTGGGACGTTAATGGGTTGCTACATACTCTTACCTTCGTAAGAAATGGTTGCCGACTAATTTAAATTGCCAAAAGTCTTTAGTATGTTATAACTCTGACCCTGTGAGCTAGACTTATCTCAGACAGTGGCTAAATATTTTATCTAACTCGAATTAAGTTCAACGTTACATGAATTAGGAAAAGCAATACTCCACATTTTGAGTTTGAGATCTACTCCAAGGCCCTTAGACAACGTCACTTTCGAAGATTGCTAACGCTTAAAAAATGTATGGGAATGTCCCCGCATTAAATGTATCTCTTAATGTCATGTGAAAAATATTTGTTCGAGAATAGATTTGATATTTAGGGATCAATTAATTTATCAATACAACAGTTTGCATAGATATTACTCTATTTTTTGACTTTATCACATTATCTTTATCAGAGCAATTACATAAATCACTAACATATCCTTCGCATTTGATGTCTACTCGTAATTCTATTTTATAATGCATCTTATCATCATAGTATATTGAAGAGCTGAAATGGTCAAATGAATAGAAACGTTGATTCTAGTTATTAGTCAATCGTTCTATTTGCTTTAATGCTGACAGGTTGGCTCTTGAGTGTTAACACACTTTCCGATACAATCTAAGATGGAAGTGCGCTAATCTGGTAAAAGGTAATTTATGTCTTATGGTTCCTTATGGTACACAGCATCGTCCCCGAACACAAATCTCTTGCTTGGTGATACATTTTTGCTGGTATGGTGCTCATTAGCTACAGCCAAAGCCGCCCATCAGTATAGACACAGATAAATCAGAATTTTTTTTTCCGAAATTTGCTCCAACTCTACCAGTGAAGCGAGTATTCGCATCATTACACCAGTGAGGTCACGATGTCTATCGCCAATGGACCTCGAAACTATTTAACTGGTTTTTAAAGTGATGATACAGTCTTTGATGGAAACGAGCTAATCTGGTAAGAGGTGATTTACCTCTTAAGGTTTCTACACAGCATCGCACAGGAACATGTCTCTATCTTGGAAATACGTCTTTGCTAGTAAGATAGCAACCAGTCTAGATTCAGACAAATTTTTAAATGCAATTTTCTTAAATCGCCCTACCGGGGATTGAATCTGGGGCCTCTGCTAGCAAAGCGAGTACTTTTAACACTGAACCAGCAAGGCCATCATTTGATTTTTAATTAAAAATATGATATTCACCATACTGTAAGTCTATTTCGCAGGTCAGCTAGTATGTACATAAGTTCATAATACAATATAAGCTCATCATAATATAACTCCATTAGTTTTTTCAAAAATGATCACGCACCACGGTGACAGGGCAGGGAATGTGGGACTCGCCGACAAATACCACTAAAACCCAGCGCCACCCTCCTCACCCTGAATTGGGAGTATCAGAGTTTCTCTTGTGCATTCGCCTTGATACTTCCGGATGCAACCGACTAAGGATGTTCATGGAGGAGACAAGAAGCGTTTGTAAAGACGCCTCCTGCCGCCCAACCTCCTCCTCTGAATGGGAGCAGCATCTACTGCAGCTTTTCGTTCTCGCTCTATTGCCTCTTTCAACGAAATCGCGGTCTCGCAGAAAGAATCAACCGGATTCCATCCTAGGTCCCTGAAAAGCATTGCGCGTACTATACTTGACAGTGAGAGATACACTCCGATCAGGGACATCTCACCAAGGAGACTCTCCACGTCGTGCTATCTGATGCAAGTTCTTAGCGAAACATCCTTGTCCGGTCAGTGCCTGAACCAGCCTAAAGAAAAGCGATCCGTGCCGCTTAGCTAGCCATTGTTCGAGGCGAGAACGAATCGCCTCCACCGTGAGCCACAGCCGACATCCTCCTTTCAAACTTGAATAAAAAAAGGGGCCCTGACTCTTTGACCTCGTTTCGACCAATAATGAAGTGATAAGAATTCTGAGTATTTTGTAAGAAATATCACATAAATTTTCAATAGACATCCTATTGTACATTACGTTAATTATGTACTCTGAATTACGTTTTAAAGAACTTAAATTAGAATAACTTAAGTTATTGAAACTCTATCCCAGAGCTCGTCTCTAACCCGTTCGCTATGGCAAAAGGAATTAAACAATTTAGAATTTGATTGACATCGAAATAAGTAAACTTTATTTCTTAAGGCCAGTCAAATTTTTTATCGGCAAACATAAAATATTTCAAGCACACATACTATTAATTAGTTCAATGCACTTTTTCAAAAGGGGATGACGTGATGTTTTTTATTTGCTAAATTCGAAAAATTCCCATAATGCAAACAGGCCAATAAAGAGAAATTTCAATGGTGGTTCTATACAAAAGACACCTAAACACAGACGAAATTGATATTTAACAAAACGCTATATGGTTTAATTTACTTTGGCAATACAGGAGACCTTATTTTTAACAAGCTACCCTTTGAAAGCGAACACAGAGATGACTGGCACATATCGAGTTATAAAATTAAAAAACACACTCCAATATTGCTCTTATTCCAACACAAATCAAATCTAAAATCCCTTGTATCAATTTCATATCAAGTTTAAAAATAAAGCAGAGCAATATGACACTAAACTAAATGCAATAGAAGACAAAATCATTTGGTAAGTTGTATAAAAGGAAAAAAGAAGAAATCTGTGTGACTGGTCTTAACTAACCGAAATCAACTATTGTCAAATATCGGATAGAAAAAAGTTCATTTGAGAAGCGTGAGGTAAACTCGATTGGGAGTTTTACATCAAACGATGTTATCTAATGCTATAACGATACGGAATAATACTGTCTTATAGACGGTGGTATCTCAGTCACGTTCATATTTGAATGAAGGCTTAATGATAACACGAGAATTCCTAGAATATAGGGGAAAAACCCTACCCTATCGTTGGCCCTAACTGTCAACCTTACCAGTTCGTGGTACCTTTAGAAAGAGACCTAGAATAACTTTAGCAAGTTGATCTTCTAAATAATGTAGAAAAAGACTAATGCAGAAGTTAAGGGGAAACCACTGCAACTATTTTACCCAAGAAAAAAATATGGAATTACGTCAGTTCGTTATGATTACAACTGCTCTTTTAAGTGCGCATCGACTAGGATGAAGAAGACCTAGAATACGTTTACATGTTATTTATATAGCCGAATAAAGAATCATTCACGTATAAGACTCTAAATATAGTCGCCTAATTAATTTGATATTTAACATACACATTAGAGTAGAAGATATTACTAAGATTTATTTATATTTCCACAGAGAAACGTATAAGGCGGGAAAACGATAATTGAAATTTAGCAAAGACTCCCTTCGTGTTACAGACATATATCGGGTTTCCCTAATATTCCACAGGATTAGAATCGAAATTTAGGTCAATTATGTATTATGTAGCTACTTTAATAATGTAAATGTTTGTGGCTTCAGTAGGACTAACATTTTGGTGCTTGTATTTTGGTTACTAATGAAAGCTCTATCTTCCAAAGTGACTTTAAACAAATGTAATTTTTTCCAAACTATTTATTAAGAGTCCACAAATACTTAATACAATATTTTATCACTCCACAATGCTTTATTTATTATTCACAGCACTTTAATTATCTATCACCTTACTAATTTCAAACATTTACTATCGAAAACTATCACTATCCCACCGTGTATCTTGACCAGAGTTTTATAAAGATACACGAAAGCACACGAAAAAGTGCTTCCGTTTCCTTTTAAACAATAATTGTAGTAAATTAATAATTGTACAACTTCCGTTTTAACAATACGTATTCTAATAAATTACTGATTGCTAACACTAATAAGGACACACAAAAATTGTTGAGCTAAAGCTCTGTTTGTATTGTATTATCTACTAACTGATCCGCATGATTCCGACTAGACCTCATAAGAGAGAAGAAACAGTTTCGATTTATATAAATAAGGTATAGTGAGCCAATTTTAAAAGATAGACATATTCTGTTGCGTTGTTCTTCTGTTGTCTTGTATAACTTTTAGAAGGGAACAATGCTGTCATGCATGATTTTTCTGAAACTTTAACCATATACGCACCGCATGCAGTTGAAGCTCTAAAAGGGAAAAGATTGGTGCATTGGTAAAGATTTCAGGATAATCTATATCTATAAAAGAGATATCCAGGTATCCATAGACTCATCAAGATATCTCTGGAGCCATAAGACGTAGAAACTTGAAACTTGGTAGGTATATTCCTTTTGCCGAGTAGAGGTCAACTAAGTACGGGTTTTACTAAATTCCACCCGCAAGGAGGGGTTGCGGGGGTATTAATTAAAACAATTCAAATTTTCGTATTTACAAACTATACACCGATAATCTAGAACCTGAAAAAGGACTATAAGCTCTTTGCAGTAATACACAGCAAATACCTCATTGAGGTATTTATACGTATATAGCCTAAATTAAGGAAAATGCTACCCAAAAAACATTCCACGCAGACGAAGTCGCGAGCTCAGCTAGTGATTTATATAGTGTATATGCGGGTAACGCCACAGGGAAGAGTTAATTTTATTATAAATCCGTAATTAACCCCTGCAGCCATTTTTCTAGAAAAAACAAATACAAACCGACAATATTATAAAATTGCCTATCATTTTGTTCGCACAATTGTATCTTCTTATCAGACTATTTCGAAAAGGTAAATAAAACATTACAATAATTTCTCTATTGCTTTTAATGTTGGAATAATAGAAACTAAAGACTTCTGGATTAATTAAAACACATTGACCAAGTTATAACACAAATCTAAGAAAGAATGTGATGAAAAGTTATCGTATCCTTACCGTTGAGTAAAATTGCTCCTATCAAGTTGAGATTTGAAATCCATTGACGTCGGAGCCAAGATCTTCAAATAAAGGAACTAGTGTGAATGGACATCACTTTAGATTTAGCAGGTTACAGATGAAATAAAAAAGACAGCCACCTTATTAGCAACATTTGATGTTGCATCACTGCATGAAATTGGAATAGATACGTTTGCCGTTGGAATATTTTACTTATAACAAGTAATGCACATTTTTATTACTAACGGGAGAGTATTTGACTGTAATCTCACCTGAAGATAAGTAATGATACCTGATATGGAAGCCCGGTAACTTGTTAAGAGTCAATTTACTTTTTATGATTTCTAAACAATTTCTACGCCATCAAGAAACCATATCTGAAACGCCTTCATCGAGGCCTTCAATAGAAGAGGCTCTACAACTTTTCCTATTAATATTTAAACTCTCTATTAGCATTACGTGCCGTACACTACAAGTTAAAAATATATATGTCGGAGTGCAATAGTCTGTGGAACGCTGGCGCAATCTGTGTAGCGGCATTGGGCAGAGTCAATAAGTGACGATCCGCTCCAGACTGACGTATGCGGCTCCTGCCTGGTACGCTTTCTGCTGAGGATACCAGAGGAGTAGACTGCAGATCCAGCAGAACAACTGCCTACGTATGATAGTAGAAGCTCCGAGGTACGTCAGAAATGACGTCATCTACCCGTGACACCAGGATGCTCAACTTGGAGGTGTTCGTCCGGAATTTGGCGAGGAGTATGTTCCGCCATGAGGACAACTCCCCACACATATACCTCCACGGCATTGCCAGTCAGCACCCAAGAGCAGCAAAGACTGGGCGTCCTCTGCCTCGCGAGCTTCTGCTGTCAACGCCTCCTGATGTAGGCGATGATGACGGCGAAGACGACGCAATATCAGTGGCATGCCCGGACTTGACCATTGAATTAATTGACCTGGATGGACCTGCTAGCGTAGCCAGTGGGAACCATCTCGTATGATTGCGGGCAAAACAAAATACCAGGCATCAAATTGATGTCTGAGGAAGATGCCCGGGTAAGGCACTGCCTCGAGGCCCACAACCCTCAGCTAAAGTTGAGAAGAACCCAGGAGGAAGACGATCCAGCGCATGTCTCTCGGTAGTTCTCGGATGACGGCCCGCCGTTCCAGTCGACTTTTAAAACTGTCGCATTCCTAGCTATTATTGTTAATGTTTTTGTGTAAATTGATATCGGTAACATTAAGTGATTGAACATTATAATCTGAGTGAATTAGTAAAGTGTTTGATTGCACCAACATTACCCAAAAAACGCCCACAGTATGGTAATCATGGATGCCATTTATGATGATATGGTTCCTTGTCTCTTATTCTCAGACATATATAACATTTCAACTTAATTAGCCGAATACAAATGTAAAAGACTGAAAATTTTACTTGTTTCTATTTTTCCGAAACATAGTCTAAAGAAGTTATCTCTTAGAAACTTTATTAAAATAAGAGTTTATCTGTCAATTTAATACCTACTTAGATATGGGTGTTAGATAGAAATCGACATAACTTTTTCTTATCGAAGACTCCCCGCAGTTTTACCCAAATGAAAGGTGCGGTCGAAAAAACAGAGTTTTATTTCCAAATCTAAAGGAGCCACTGCTGTTAAATTTAAAANACTTTTGAAACAGTCATATTCCTAGCTAGTGTTTGTGTAAATTGATATC
Source organism: Elymnias hypermnestra (assembly GCA_015832385.1). Lineage (NCBI taxonomy): Eukaryota > Metazoa > Arthropoda > Insecta > Lepidoptera > Nymphalidae > Elymnias > Elymnias hypermnestra. Next base: position 581,044 of record JACTOM010000050.1, read on the forward strand.
GGTAACATTAAGTGATTGAACATTATAATCTGAGTAAATTAGCAAAGTGTTTGATTGCACCAACATTACCCAAAAAACGCAACAGTATGGAAATCATGGATGCCATTAATGACGATATGCTTCCTTGTCTCTTATTCTCCGACATATATAACATTTCAACTTAATTAGCCGAATACAAATGTAAAAGACTGAAAATTTTACTTGTTTCTATTTTTCCGAAACATAGTCTAAAGAAGTTATCTCTTAGAAACTTTACAAAAATAAGAGTTTATCTGTCAATTTAATACCTACTTAGATATGGGTGTTAGATAGAAATCGACATAACTTTTTCTTATCGAAGACTCCCCGCAGTTTTACCCAAATGAAAGGTGCGGTCGAAAAAACAGAGTTTTATTTCCAAATCTAAAGGAGCCACTGCTGTTAAATTTAAAAAGACATTTCCGAAGATACCCCATCTGACCGTAACAAGCCGTTACAAATTATATAAAATCACATCACATGTTAACTTCCTTTTAAATGTCTATAAATGCATTGCAATGGCCGATATGCATCATTTTATGTAGTCTTCACATTTATTCGGTTAAAGGTGTGAATTATTTCGTTCATCAAGGAGTAATTTTGCTAAATTTCAAGTTAATTGCAAATCGAACATCTCTTGAATGGTTTCCAAGTTCTTAATGGATACTGGTAATTTTTTTTTTATTTATAGGTATAGATAATTTTGTTTAAAAAAAGTCAGTGAGTACAAAGTACACAGGTTAAACCAAACTTCTTTGGCAAACAGATTTTTTAGTCTTGTCTTGGTTATTTATACAAATCTAAAACTTTAGATTTCTGAGACATGTTAGGAATAGAAAAAGGAAGTAATTTAATTACTATATAATATTAAGTGTCGAAAAATAATACAAATTTATTGTAATCTCAAATGAGTAATTGTAAATAAGAAGCACTTGGTTTTAATCAATATTAGAAGTTATTAATTCAATTTTTAATTTAAAATTTGAAAATGAGAATTTATTATTTTTTTTATCTTATAATTAATTAAAAATAGTGTATTGAATTATTAAATGACGAGTGGCAAATTAAAATGCCACATGTTATTTGTAAATATTAAAACTACTTCAAACAAATTAGCTTTAATAACGCTGCACTTATTCGTGACGCTGATTACGCAATTCATCCGTAAAAATTTTACTCTAAAGAAGTTTCACTTCAAAAATCGCGAACGTGATATTTTGATTCGTCAAAGCAGAAATAAAAACTGGTTCGGTTGTGAACCAGCTCGTACATTAAGTAACCTCTTTCCTTTTATGGAATGGGATGAATAAAAAAACATAATTATCAATATCATTACTTTGTAGATTTCAATTCAGATTTCAATCAAGATTTTCTCAATATTTGCCCGATGTTGGGAAGTTGGCGGTGTGCTCCACCCCGTGCCTCGGAGACCACGTTAAGCCGTCGGTCCTGCGCCTGATCTATCTCCGGTCGGGTCGGTTTTCCGTCACCTCTGACTATGAGAGGTAAGGAATAGATTGTGCACTTGTGTACTATGCCTGCAAATCCACAGTGGAGCAGCGTGGCGGGTTTATGTTCTAAGAAACCCTCGCTCCTTGGAATGGAGGCCTGTGCCCAACAGTGGGACGTTAATGCGCTACGACTTACTTTGTATTAGGATTCATTTGCGTTAACGTGTTGTCTCATGTTTGACGATATATTTAAATAAGTCAATTAAGGTTAATCATGTATTACGTAGCTACTTTAATTATGTAAATGTCGATTTTGCTGAAAAGTAACACTGCACGTTCTTTGCATACTAATAAGGACTCGCAACAAATTATTGAGCTGAAGCTTTGTTTTTAATTTAATTATTTACTAACTAATCCGCGTAATTCCGTCTGGATCTCATAAGAGAGATAGAGAAGAAACAGCTTTGATTACTATTAAAAAGGCTATAGTGAGCCAATTTTTAAAGATAGACATATTCTGTTGTTTACTTTCTTTTAAAACTTTTAGGGGGGAACTTTTCTGTCATACATAATTTTGCTGTTGGTGTTAGCGTAATAATATATAGCCTATAGCCTTCGTTAATAAATATTCTATCTAACACTGAATGAATTGTTTCATTTTGGTAATTTTTAATATTAATATATAAAATATATATTTAAAATTTAAAGTCTCATTACGGCCGTTTAATGCACTGACAAGTGTGAAACGTCCCCACAATCGTATATATTTCGGAACCGTATTTTACATCGTATCAAAAAATCACGCCTGATTATTAACGGAAACCGATTCATTCTTTAGATCGATAGATCAGTTCCATCTTGTTAAGGTAACCTTTGTGTCTTCTTCTAAAAGGTAGAATTCCAATGTAATACATAAATTTAAAGCGTAATATTCTAAAAACATTTGTTAATAACTAAATTTGAAGTGAAGTTATATTTACAGTAGCTTAAGCTATGTTATCTATATATATGTAAGAGATATCCAGGTATCTATTGACTAATCACGATATCTCTGGAACCATGAGGAGCAGAGATTTGGTAGGAATATTCCTTTTGTCGAGTAGAGGTCAGCTAAGAACGGACTTTGGAAAATTTCACCCGGGAGGGGGGTTGCGGGTGTGTTAATTAGTAAGTAGCAGCCCATTAACGTCCCACTACTGGGCACAGGCCTCCTCACCCCGAGGAGCGAGGGTTTTTAGAGCATAGATCCACCACGCTGCTCCACGGCGGATTGGCTGGCATAGTTCACAAGTGCACTCTCTATTTCTTCACTCTCATAGTCCGATGTGACGGGAATCCGACACGACCGGAGAGAGATCAGGCGCAGGACCGACGGCTTAGCTTGTTCTCCGAGGCACGGGGATGGATCACACCGCCAACTTCCCAACTTCGGGAAAATATTGAGAAAATCTTAACAGAAAACTCAATATTGATTTTTGAATTGGCCCAACCCGGGACTCGAGCCCAGGATCTCATGTCTGTAGTCGAACATGCTAACCACTAGACCAATGAGGCAGTTATAATAATTAAAAAATACAAATTTTCACTTTAAAAAATAATTCAAACTTTCCATTTACGAACTGCATCTTTTATGGTGTGTAATATTTGGTCAGAATTATTTTTTGACTTAATGGAATCTATGAAAAGTAAATTTTAGGAAATTCCATCCTCAAAGGGCAAAGCGGGTATGTTGCTTATTTTTAAAACCAAATGCTACCAGAAAAACATTCGACGCAGACGAACCTGCGGGTTCAGCTAGTATATATATATGTAAGAGATATCCAAGTATCTATTGACTCATCACGATTTCTCTGGAACCGTGAGGCGTAGAGACTTGAAATTCGGTAGGAAAATTTCTTTTTGCCGAATAGAGGTCAGTTAAGAACAGATTTTGCGAAATTCCACCCGCAAGAGTGTTTGCGGGGGTGATAACTACTGACTCATCACGATATACCTGGAACCATAAGGCGTAGAGACTTGAAATTTGGTAGGAACATTCCTTTTGCCTAAATTAATGAATAGCCAAAAATATGCTACGCCGACGAAGTCGCGGGTTCAGCTATTATTACATACAAATGAAAAAGAATCATTTACTGACTTATCACGAGATTTCCAAAATTATTAGCCCAATTGACTTGAAATTTAACTATCGTATTTCACCCTAAACGTAGACGCTTATTAAGAATGAATTTTTCTCTATATTTACAGGGGATCGAAGTACACAAGTGAAAAAGGATCACTAACTGACTCACCACTCTTGAAAATAGATATTCCAATAGATCGAAAATTCGGCTTACATATTCATGTAGTGACGTAGATGCCCATTAAGAACAGGTTTCTCCAAATTTCCACGGAATTGGAAACTGTGATATCGACATCAAGAGGATATAAGCGTTATAAAAATATAAATGCTAAATCTAAGATTGGCTTTAAATTTAACATTGATCTCTTTCGCTACTCACTAAAAACGCATAAAAAATATGGAAAAAGGCAGCTGGCTATAATATTATTAATTTAGCTGTTCATATTATAAATAAATATAAAAAACTTGAGCAATTTATGTATTGTGAAGAATTCATAGTTGACACTAAAAACAATGTTCAAAATGTGGAAATTATTATACCATATATTCGATATATTGTCTATTCTCTATCTCATTAGCATTTGCCTAATTTAGTAATAAATATATATCTTGATTCCAGAATAGATAAGACATACTAATTTGATTTCGCATTATAAATATATTGTCACTGCCAATATAAACATATCAAACTTTTTAAGAGGTTTGTCTTTGTTTGATATTTATTTGAATTAAATTAATAAGTTCCTTGACCCAGCACTTTTGCGAAATCAACGAACAAATGCAACTTCGTTTGTGTGAAGATTATATTATTCCATAATAAAAATTTCAATAAATTACAGTATATTCAATCCAGCAGGTTTTAATGTAATGGCTATGTTCTTGCATAAGTCACATCATAGTCGGAAAATTAAACAAACAAATTAAAAGTACGTTCTTAAAGTTCTTTTGTTTAAACAATTATATTACAAAGTCAACTTGCAGTAATACAATATATTAAATAAATGAAAGCACTAGAAAATAATATAATGGATCCCCTAAGGTTATAAAATCAAGTTAACTTCTACTCGTAGAACCTTTTGGATTACTGAATCTCAACTGGTAATACAACACAGTAAGCACAGTATAGTACGGTACGGTATGGTACCGAGCGGCGCGGTGCGGTACTGTGCGGCGGGATGCGGTATATGCGGTGGGATGCGGTACAGTACATAATTTATACTATGAGAATATTTTAATATATCTCATAAGGTCTTTAATGAAGCTTACCTTTATTCATAATACCTTCAGAGATTTTGTGGACTTTCTCGTAGTGATATTAAAACAACTCATATGTTTCTAACAAAGATAAGTATTCAGTGTTATATCTCTTTTATAATATAAATCCTGCAATCTAGCAGTTTCCAATTTAGTTTTCAGGATTTTCTGCGCAACTTTCTTAATTTTTTTCTTTTATAAGGATCTTCTCAGAACCGTAGGTCATCATTGGCAACACGCACTGTTCGAAGACTTTGGTCTTCAGGCACTGAGGATTATCGGACGAAAATATCTGGCGTAGTTTCCCGAACGCTGCCCAACCGAGTTGGATTCGGCGGTTGACCTCCTTNCATGTCTAATATCCATGTACCGCCACATCCAATCATCGTTGAGAACTCAGCTCTCGAAATTGTAGACGAGTACACATACCTGGGACATATAGTCCAGCTAGGTAAGTCCAATTTCGAAAAGGAGGTCAACCGCCGAATCCAACTCGGTTGGGCAGCGTTCGGGAAACTACGCCAGATATTTTCGTCCGATAATCCTCAGTGCCTGAAGACCAAAGTCTTCGAACAGTGCGTGTTGCCAGTGATGACCTACGGTTCTGAGACGTGGTCGCTGACTATGGGCCTCATGCGGAAGCTCAGAGTCACTCAGCGTGCGATGGAGAGGGCTATGCTCGGAGTTTCTCTACGTGATCGAATTCGAAATGAAGAGATCCGTAGAAGAACCAAAGTCACCGACATAGTTCTACGAATCGCGAACCTGAAGTGGCAATGGGCGGGGCACATAGTCCGAAGGACCGATGGACGTTGGGGACCAAAAGTGCTGGAGTGGCGACCCCGCACCGGACGGCGCAGTGTAGGCAGACCCCCCACAAGGTGGACCGATGATATAAAGAGGTTCGCCGGTAGCCGTTGGAGCCAGGCGGCGCAAGATCGGGCCTTGTGGCAGTCATTACGTGAGACCTATGTCCAGCAGTGGACGTCCATCGGTTGAAGCGACGACGACGATAAAGATCTTCTCTGGATATTAACAAAAACAACAAATAAAGAATTTGCGAAATAGGTCCAGCCTTCTACCTGTGACAAAAGGAAGTAGAGGTTCATTTAAATATATAATCAATAAGTACCCTTATCAATTACGGGTTACTTTATTAAATCATAAATTAGAAGCCAAGTGCTGAGAAAAAAGCTCTACAACACAACGCTTTTTAAATTTGTACATTATCGAAGATATAAGAAAAATCCAATGCTTTTATATTTTTATACTTGAATGATTACGTTTTGATTATAAAAGAAATGTGATAAATCATATCTATACTTTATTAACAAAATAAAACAAAACTCAACACTTGGATAACATCGCATTAAAAGCTTTGATGACATGTAATTTATTAGTTATATCAAAGAATAGGATGCCTAACTCGTCTAGACCCCAAAAAAACTACACTGTTATGGCTATTCAGAGGTGTGAAACGGGTTATTGACCACATAATTATTACAAAGCTTGCAATAGACGACTTATTATATATGTATATTATGTTAGGCAAGTCTTTATGTAAACAAGGCTGTTAGGCAACATATAATTATACATTTTGTTTCAGAATGTCTCACTCTTTAAAATTTCCAGTCAAATCAAACGAAATATTTTTGTTGCCTTTCTAGTCAAGACTATATTATTGAAAATACTTTATTGGGAAATGCATTTAGGCACGAACCCCGACCAATAGGTCAGGAGTGCGGGACTCCGCGAGGGAGGAGACCTTGCAATACCCACTAAAACCCAGGGGAACCCTCTTCATCCATAAGTGTGGTGTTCAACTTTCGCTTTCATCCCTGGTACCTCAGATGAGTCAAACTGAGGATTCAAATAGGCGGGAGGAGGCGCGTAAACACGCGCCGCCTGGTACCCTGCCTCCTACAGCGGCGAGGGCGAACATCCGCTGCATTCTCCCTCTCTCGCTCCTGGGCTTCCTTAAGAGAACTTCCGAGACTACGGTGTCGCAGAAGTAGAATACTCCGGCCCAATTCCTCTCATTGGAGAGTACCGCACCTACAATACTCCCAAGCTAGAGATCACCGCCGATCAGCGCCACCAGGAGGTGACGTTAAGGTCCCCAAGCTGCACAATCTGCCACAGTGTGATGCGTTGTGTCGATAACTGCATCACACTGTTAGCAAGCGGGTGACTCCTCCCGGCCAATTCGATGCAGGAACTTTCCGAAGCATCCATGCTCGGTCAGAACCTGCACCAATCTTTATGCGAGCGACCCGTGCTCTTTTGAAAGCCATTGCCTGATTTTCGCAACAGTTAATACTTTGTTACGGATGAAACGCGTGATTAGCGTCACGAAGATGTGCAGCGTTTTATATGTCAATTCGTTTTAAAATTAGGTAGTTTTAATATACACAAATAACATGCGACATTTTAATTTGCCACTCGTCATTTAATAATTAATATACTATTTTTCATAAAATAAAGCAACAATTCATAAATTCTTTTTTCTAAATTATAGATCTAAAAACAAATTTGATTAATCATTTGTAACGTTAAAAAAACAAAAACGTGCTATATTTATTTACAATTCGTCATTTGAGATTTGAATACATTTTGGACACGTAATACTTTAATGACCATTAAATTCATTAAATTCCTAACATATCTTTCTTTTCCCCTATGTCTATGTCTCAGAAATCTAAAGTTTTAGATTTGTATAAATATAAACAAGACTTAAAAATTAGTTTGTTAAAGAAGTTTCAATTCTGACATGTGACTTTGCACGCACGCATTTTTATTACTTTATTAGAACACAAACTCTTTGTGTTCCGCGACCGCACACGTTTATTTAATACGACACCAATCCAAAACACTTCATTATTTAAACAAAAACTAGTAGACAAATATTAATGGCGCCTACTTTTTTATTTATAAAGCTAATATAAAAAAAAAATTATATTGAATGTACTTGCATATAATTTACATAACAATGACGTCTAGACTGTCAAAAATTTATCACTTTTAAAACTTATTGTGGTATTTATTCATAGAAAGGTATACCTTATACGACATAATGATTGGGATTAGAATTGATTGTACAAATTAGATTTGCGCTTAAGCTGATTTAAGACTTCACAAATCTTTATTTATTTGAGTAAGATCCGGGTTCTAATACGTAGTTATCTATATATATTTATAAGCATCACTAAATCCCTGAAACTATAAGTTCGGTTGATCTGTTACAACGTAAACCGTCGCTAAGATCGGGTTTTGTCATATTCCCACGGAATCGGGATATATAAGAGAAAAATATGATTAACAACCGTTGCTTAACATTCACATAAAGGATGAGTTTTTTCCTATATTCCCACAGGACCGTAAATTGCGCGGGGAACATCTATAGAATTATTAAAAAAGAATAATGAAATAAATATCGTTGCTGTTTCATCAACATCTTATTCTACTTCTTTATAAATTAGTTCTAACTGTTTCTAATGCCAAGATATTCAAGACAAGAGGAAATACTTCGCGATATTTCGCATACAAACTTTTTTTTATTAGTTTTGTCTCTACCCATTTGTCTGTCGGTTTATATCTACCTATTGAGCTTTGAAATGGTTCTTCTAATTTTTGCTATTTTACATATATAGACAAAAAGTTTATATGTAATCGAAACATTATTCAGTTGAAATTTATTTTACAAACTTCTCACGACACTCATATATTGCAGCTGAGTATACAAAAAAGAAATATTTTTCTCAATAGAATAAAAATTTAAAGTTCTTAAGCAAATAAAGCTAGTTAAAATATGATAAGTTAAACGTTTCAATAACAAACCGAGGCACGGTTACTTTTTTATATGTTTATTTGTGTGTATCATCTCATACCGTAACATTGTGTTCGCCTCAATAATTTGACAGCATAGCGTGATCCGCCCGTCTTGGTGCTTTGTTTGTTTTGCTCTTGTTTTTTGGCACTGCGGTACTGGTTTTCTGTATTGAAGTTATTTTGACGAGTGATTTATTTTTAAAAGGGTGCGAAAAGTGTACGGAAATGTTAACTTATTATTAAAAGTGACTGTTTAAGTTTTGTTTATTTTTTTGCAGACACTTGGCTTTTTTGGAGAACCGGATTCCAGCTGTGATGGTTTAGTTGATTCATGTTAAGACTCACGAGATAGAATCCTGGATAAGTAACACGAAATTCTCTTTGTAAATTCTATGTTTGTCTATTATAGGTCTCAAATACCTATTCTCTTCTTTTTACCTCATATAATCTCCTTAGCCCTAAAGTTGCCTGATAGAAATCCCTAATAAATATCGCTTATTAGGTCATCTTATTTGTACTATCTATTAAGTTTGTTTCTGTATTACTTGTTTCATGTTTGTGGTATACAACAAATAGAATTCTATTTATCTATCTCTCATGAGTAAAGCATTCTATCAAAGTTATATTCATCAACACCACTTTATACGCTTAAGTTTATCAATGTGTATTTCGGTGAAAAAATATCTGCATATGATAAAAGTAATCCTGGGGTACGTGTGTTTTAATATTCTGCATTAGAGTAGCAGGTCTATCAATAGACAAAGGATACCTGTGTCTAGCAATTCAACGTTAATAGGCTAATAACTTTATCTTTAAGTATTGTATATTTAGGAAATTTAAAGCTTCTTAAATTATAGCATATGTATTATCTCGAGAAAGTACATGTCTGCAATAATTTAGTTCACAAATTGTTTAATTAAAAAATCGCGAATATAAACAGGTTATAATGAAAAGTTATTAATATCATGATCTAATGTCATCGATAACTATATTATATTGCTACTAGTATTTAAAAGTTGTCTCGCATTTTTTGTGCTTGCTATCAATTCTATAAGAAATAACACGCCCTGTCAAGTATCAAACCAACCTTGTCCTCCTAGACAGCTCACATAAGCAACCATTATTTATTTTGATTAATTAATTAGAGCCATAGAACTAACAGAAATCACTTGTTATAAATGAACTCAGCGGGTTTATTATGTTAATACATTTTATGGTTGGCCTTGAGATTTTAGTGCTCTAGAAAATTGGTATTTAGGCTAGATTGTAAAGGTAAATTTTAAGATGTTCTATAGAGCTACATGCTTTTATTTTGTAAGTAGGTTTTGGCTTTTATGCTCATATACTTCTCTTATTACTTAAGGTTTCTTAAATACTATTATATGAACGTTTAATTGTATGACGCGCTTTCGTGCGAATAATTTCTTCGCAAGAAGAGGTTTTGGTTTAGGTTTTCGGCAGGACCATTTTAGGAAATTATATTTTCTTACTTGTTTGAATCTGGAGTAGCAGAGGTCTTCGGCAGTGGCTAGTTACACCCCTACCAGAAAAAACATATTGTCAGGCAAGAAATTTGCGTTCTGGCGATCCTTTGTAGCTACCAGACCAGATTGGACTGCAAGCAATATAGTAATAAAAATAGGTCCAGAAATCAAATTTCAGACTAATCATATGTATATATAATACGATACCACAACCAATTAAGGATGTTAAATAAGTTCGAGCAACTTGTAAATATACACACCGGCTTATTAAGCGAAACACAAAAAAGTCTCTAATTTAAAAAAATATGGTTTTATTTTAAAACCTACATACTACACTTCTTTTATTATTTAAAGATTCATTTGTTTAATTAAAATGAGATCACATTAAGATTATATTTTGCGAGTAAAGGCTATTTGAGAAAAATGGTGCATTTTTGAACGTTTTATGTAACCGGGAAAATTGAAACTTTATAGTAAAATAGCAATTAATTAATGTAGAAAAATGGTGATTAATATCGCGTATTTCCTTCACATGCTCTTATTAAAGTTTCTACCCCTCTAGGCATACTGAGAATGATGTTATCGATGGTCTCCTGGGATAGTCTCTGCCGTTCCTCAACTACGGCGATTCGTAGTTCACCCACAAATTCTGGACTTAACTTTTCCTCTTAGCAAGTCCCAAACGTGCTCTATTGGGTCCATATCTGGTGATCTCGCCGGCCACCCCATAACAGTGATATTCATATCATTAAGATATATAAGGTATTAAAAATAAGAAATGTTAGTAAGCATCTAATAATAATATACGCTTTATTGTATACCATAAAAGAAACAGAGTTACATATTATGATTAAAGTTTACACGAGCAAATGGGCAATAAGGCGGTCTTATCGCTAATCAGCGATTTCTTCCAGACAACCTTAAGGAGAAGGAAATTGTACAAAAATAAATAGGTGGTACTTAAAGAGATCATACATACTAATAATGAATAGAATACGTATATAATACATACATATCATCACGCTTCATTCCCATAGGGGTAGGGGTAGGGATTCTCAGAGACAACGTCATTTCACTTGCCACGATCTTTGCATATCTTTTGTAAATTTAGATCCCAAGTATACAAACTCTTTCCCCCCTTCCACTTGTTCCCCATCTATCAAAATATTGCCATACATCATAGATTCATCTTTTCAAAAAGCGTAACTTTTGTTTTGTTTCCATTTACTTTAATTCCTTTCCCTTTCAAAGCTTTATTCATAATATTTACCATCTCCTGAAGCTCATTAGCGGATGACGCAAGTATTACTTGATCATCAGCGTAAAGTAAACATTTTACTAGTAATTCATTCATTCTTATCCCATACATACTTTCTTTCAAATCTGTCAAACAGTTATCCATGAATAGGTTTAACAGCCATGGTGACGCAACACATACCTGTCGAAGACCTCTTCCGACTGGAAAACACTCCGTGTACGCCCGGTTTATTCAGACACAAGCACTAGAACCCTCATAGAGAGACTTCAATGCTTGAATCAGATTATCGCTCACCCCATACGTAGACAAAGTTGACCACGGCTCATTCCCCGCCACTCGATCATAGGCCTTTTCTAAATCTACGAAAGCGCAATAAACTTTTTTGTGTATAATACAATGTACAAATAAAATATACATACATATAATATAAACTAACACATTAATTATAAAATATATTCATTTAATACTATCATCTCTTACAACGCCACTTGTGTGGCAATGTTCTGTTACAACCTGTTTAAATTTATCTAGGGATTTCGCTTGTCCTATATTTATCTATTGTTGGTAATCAAGTCATAAGGAAAATCTTTTAAGTTTTATGTATTCCAAAAGGATTCCTTGAAGCGATTTGTAGTCTGAGACATGATAGAAAAACTTTTAAAACTCGTTTGTGAATTTGGTAATACCGTAACTCCTATTTTTGTACATCACCTATTTCTAGATACAATATTTTTTGTAATTAAAATACACAATAGATGATTACTTACTTGGTATATTGCTATTAAAAGATTTGTCGGTGATAACATTGACTCCATAAAAAAATCGATCGACTCGTGAATATATTTGACGTATCGAATCGTGATTTTACGATAGATTTTATACTAGCTTTAAATAGAATGATGTATGAAATTTGTTAAATAAAGATCACTTGAAGTCTTTATTGAGATTGGATTGGAAAATTTAGAATTTTTTTTAATCATACCTCAAAAGAGATGATTGCAAAATGTAATATACGTGTGACAAATATTATGTATACTAGTATAAAAACCAAATGTTTAATAAAACATTTAACCTTATTTTTTTATTTATCTTTATTGCACACATAAAAACACATTTACAGGAATTAAAAAAAAAACAAATACATTTTGACAATTAGCGTACAAAGGCGTTCTTATTGCTATAAACAATCTCTCCCAGACAACCTTTGGCGACAGGAATTGATTTAAAAAGAAGTGCGGGACGGTGGAAATTTAGATTTTTCTGAGTACAAAAAAACATACAAAAAGAAAAAGAAAATGGGGGTTGTAGAAATGAATATATTTTAGATACAATAAACATAAATATGTACGACTTTTAAAAATTGAAGTTGAGTTTGAATGACGGATGTCATAGGGAAGTCCAATTGACTTCGCAGTGAAGGAATTCCAGTAATGCTTAGAGTGACAGAATTGGTTACGTAGGAGATTAACGCTGACCAAACGAAGATTAAGATGATGGTCACTATTATAATTACGAAAAGAAAAACGTTCCTTTAAGTAAGAGGGTTATAGAGGATAGAATAAAGAAGAGTAAGAAGGTGTAAATATCGACGCTGTCTAAAAGAGAGCCATTTAAGTGGAATCCATAAATAAACCTGACGCATAGATTTTATATGCGCTCGAGTTTATTGAATTGTTGTTCAGACAGATAAGAGTAGCAGGAGTCTGCATAATCTATGATAGGCAATAAAAGAGTGTGAGCCAGCATGATCTTAGCATTGAGAGGAAGAAAATGCCTCTAACGCCGCAAAAGTGCTACTGAGGCAAATACTTTCCGGTTTACTTGTGCCACATGATTAGACCACGACAACGAGCAGTCAATATGTAGCTCTAAGTTTTTGATTATTGAAGTAAACTTCAGATCGTTATCCTTATTTTATTGCAAAAAATATGTTTTGTATTGATATACAAAACAAAGTAAGAACGATGGATTAGTATTGTGCATTTGTTTAATGGATTTTTCGGTTTTTAGGAAATCAAATATTCTGTTCACATTTTTATATCGGCTGTACAAGGCGTTAAATATTCCAAACAAATCGATTGCAATGCTGTTTTTTATACCTAAAAAGGCAGTAGCAAAAGACAATCAATCAAGAAAACAAACATGATAGTGATTATAACATCACTAGACATGGTTTAGCGATAATAGACGTTATTCTGTTTGAATTTAATAAAATATGGCAGCTCCTACCTATTTTGTGGTTATTCTATTTCTTTAATGGAACTGAAAAGTATACATATACTAAATTTTATTAAAATTGATTCAGTAGTTTCGGAGTTCAACATTCATACAAAATTCGCTTGAAATCGCTCCACATTAAGAGCAAATAAATTGATTTTACTTAGTCGTTTTACGAGCAGTGTTGTGTTGCTGCAAGCAATTTAATATTACCCGTTCACAGATGAAGTCACGGTGATTTGTCAGTAACGCAATAAAAATGCAAATTTGTTCTTATGTTAATTTTATACGATAATTTGTCCTTTACACGAAATGTCAAAGATAAATAAATATTTATTGTTCATACGAGTTTTAATAGAATTAGATGACTTAATAAACAATTTGTGAATAGAGAAGATGAATTAAAGGAGACTGACAAAAAGGATTTATAAGTCAAAAGTGAGTGTGAAAGTTGAGAGGGAAAGACCAAGACGAACATTTCTGGACCAAATCCAGGATATTTTAAATAAGGGCATGGTCAAGAGTATTCTAAACCGAAGAACTTGTATGAAAGTTCTAATGAAAATGAAAGAAGCGAAGGAGATATGCAAGGTTCGTGGCAAATGGAAGGAAGTGGTCTCTGCCTACCCCTATGGAAATGAGGCGTGATGATACGTATATATTTATGTAAAAAACAATTTTTAAACTCCTTAATGTTATAAAGTAATATTTTTGTGTAACTCCACAGATCGCTGTAAAATTTTATTTTAATTTAGTCTAGTTTTGTCTGGTCTGGTCTGGCGATTAGAAGGCATTAATATACATGCAATTTCTCAAATTATTGAACTAACTTTTCTTCGATTGTGCCATATGAACGAACGAATAGAGTAACTACTCTGTCAAGAACAATAAACAATATATATAATTTATTGAAATGAACTAGCACAACGGCATATATTTCATCTGATGTGAATAGATTATCACTTACTATAAATATTTAGGTTACTTAGGTTAAGGTGGATATTTCTAATATACTGTCAGCTTTATCGGTTCCTTAGATTACCCAATGATTTGGCACTTTTGTACTGATTGTATGTGTCCACTAAAACAAAAACATTTAAAGTTTTTCTAGGAACTATTCTGTCCAGAATTCCTATGAACTAATAAGTCATTAAAATTATCATGAAGTAGGTATGTTGTAAGATGTAGCCTTAAATTTAAGGTAGTGAATGCTTTGGTACTTTAAGCATGTTCAATTGGTCATGATAAGTCTATTTATTATTAAACTAAGCTCATAATTAGGATTAGTACCTCACCATAGCTGTATAAAGCAAAATTAAAAGATTAATAAACAATTCATCTATAGAATCGACGGTAAATGTGTTCAAAGAAAGAATACTAATTAACTCGTAGGTGGACAAATTATTAATAGTACAACTTCCGAAGTCACATTGTTGTATATAATTTTGCAAGCAAAGGTCAAAAACGTGCTGATAAATCATAGAAAATAAGACACCGGATTATGTTCCCCATTAAGAGATCAAGAAAGAGCCATTTATATATAATGGTGACAAATGTAAAGATTTAATTATATAAGGGCCAGATCTTTTATGATAGTATATTTAAGCAGATATTTTTATCATAACTTACTCAGAGCTTGATGACTAAATTATTCAGAAAAAGCGTGTTGTGATAATGTATTTGAAATGTAGCCACTAACTATGAGCGTCAAAAGAAAATTACAAGTTGATGGACCATGAACAAAATCGATCAATTGATTTACGTTACAGGTTATTTATATGGCGTAGACTTATTTATTTCAATTGGTTGGTATTATGACAACAATGACGATTATAGTTTTGCAATGTTAGTGAAGGCAAAATTTTCATCCAAAATACAGAATAATTCCAAAAAGTTTCTTTAAAGTCCAAACAGCCATATTAGTGGAATAATTTAAGATAGAATTCAATATAAACGGAATGGCTCATTCAGTGGAAACACCTGCTAGATCTCTTAATGACAATACAGCATCCTCACATATGGAATTTGAAATGTATTTTGAAAATAGGATATGATTCTTTGCATGTCTTAATATAGTTTAGGATTGCTAAATAAAATCAGCTAACTACGACAATAAATGTGCTGGATTTTTCAGATTTACAATTAAGCGCGTTTGAAGATAGAAAGTAGCAGCCTATTAATGTCTCACTGCTGGGTACAGGCTTCCTCACTCATAGGAGAGAGGGCTTTTAGAGCATAGACCCACCACACTACTCCAAGTAGACTCATTATTTTTTCACTCTCATAGTCCGATGTGATGGGAATCCGAAACGACCGGAGAGAGATCAGATGCAGGAATGACAGCTTTACGTGTTCTCCAAAGTACGGGGGTGGAGCACATCGCCAACTTCCCAACTTCGGGCAAATTTAAATCGATCTTAAGATGAAGAGGGCCTAATCCTTGAATAGGTTTACTAAGTTCGCATCACTGCTCACCTGATAATAATAAATTAAACTCTTGTAACTACCTCCAATTTTTTTAAATTTTAAATTAACATCAGAATGGAAGGGATATATTAGCTTCCTAAAAATCCGTACAACAAGTGGAAAGTCGTACGTCCTCTTAAATAATGTAAATAAAAGCTAACTAATAGCATTATCCTCATCAAATTCGACGATGCAATAATAATTTAGTCTATTTTCATACATTAAAGTTAGGTATTTAAATTTCCAAAGATAAATTATTGCAAATTCTTTCCAGAAATATTATTTTCTAAACTTAATCATTTCTTCGGCATTGTCTACGTAAATTACGGCTTTGTATTAAAAATTATCACATTCAATGTTAATTGGGGATTATGGACCAAATAGCTTTCCAAATTTGGTTAGTTTTCTATTTCATAATGGTTGATATAATTTCTCTTCAGCAGATGAAACGGTAAAAATAAAGTTCCTTCAAGATAACTGCGACTAAATGCGAAAAATAAGTTATATTAAATAGTGTAGAGTAGTTTATAGAAACATAAAAAATGTAATGCCATTGATATCGATTTTTTTACACCTATGGCCAATTATGGTCATAAATAACATCCCAAAACCCACCGGATCGGATACCTACGACATTACTTTATACGAATGCAAATAATTTTTTGTTCAAATGTCAGGTGGATCGAAATATGCGTTGGGTAACAATTTATATGTAAATTTTTTATTACTCAATGTGCAATTTAAAATTCTATGAGAATGTTTTGAGTCGCTATTACTTGTTATATTAATAATATAAAAAAATATATATAAAACAACGAGTCGTTTGAGATAAATAGGGAAATGCGACTTTTGCTATACCAAAGTAAGCAAGTTTACTACTAACTAAGATTTATTAAGATTTGCATATGCTTCGTCATAATAATATAAATAGACGAAACCTCTTAACGTCCTACTCCTGAATATAAGCCTCTTTGCGTATAGAAAGGGTTTTTAGAGCAACGACCCACAACGCTGTTCCACTGCGGGTTAGCAGGTTACTATTTCCAGAATTGCTACCTGGATATGCAGATTTCCTCGCGACGTTTTGCTGAAAAGCCCAATATGTGACGTATAATTTTTACCCGACTTCAAAAAAAGGAGAAGGTTATCAATTGGTATATATATATATTTAATAAATTATAGAAATAACTTTATAGCGCTGGAATTTTTAATTGTAACTAATATATAATAAATTAATACATTAATATTAAACTCTAAATATTTAAAATTCATTTTGAATATTTAGAGTTTAATATTAATTTATTGTACGTCCAGTTGCATAAGTCCATCCACAAAATTTTAGGACAAATAATTTAGACGAATTTATTGTGCGTTTTCTATAGCATATATATATAAACATACAGACGCACACAACGATATTGACAATAAATTAAATATCAAATTTGAATAATTTCGCAATAACTACGGACGCCTCGGTCAGATTTTCGAACAGTTTGGATATGCTTATTTTATTCAATGATAAACTACATGTTACAAATATACTATCTACTATTTATTTGAGGATATAATAACTATTTAAATAATCGTTGATCTTCTTTAGCTTTAAGTTCCGGATCGTATAGATACCGATTCAGTTTATAAAATCATAGCCAAGTTTGTGAAATATTGCAATATGCAATTAAACATATTGCAATAGAATGATGAAAGTAATTCTTTAATATTTCTATCTTTTTGTATTGTGCAGATTTAGGAGAAGATTCATCTATGAAAAAGTAAATTAACAAAATTACGTAGAACATCAGAATATTTAAGAAAACTTAACCTCCATAGTAATTTTTCTAATGTAATACGCTGATGATCAAGTAATACTTGCATCATCTGCTAATAAGCTACAGAAGATGGTAAATATTATGAATAAAGCTTTGAAAAGGAAAGGAATGAAAGTATATGTAAACAAAACGCAATATGGCAAATGGCAATATTTTGATAGATGGGGAACAAGTGGGAGAGGTGAGCGAATTTGTGTACTTAGGATCTAAATTTACAAAAGATGGAACATGTGAAAGTGATATTGAAAGGAGAGTGAATGCAGGGAATATAGTAATTGGTGCCAGCCAGATGGTGTCTCAAAGGGCTAGACTGGCTGTGCATGTAGGAGTGTTGGTGCCAACACTTATGTATGGTAGTGAAAGTTGGGTATGGTAGAAGAATCACAAAAGTTAAATAAATGCGGTAGAGATGAGAACGTTGAGGAGTATGTGTGGATTAAAACTGAGTGTCAGGGTAAGAAATGGTGTGAAAAAGGTATGCTTAGAGGGTTTGGGCAGGCAGAGAGAATGAACGAAAGGAGACTGATAAAAAGAATTTATGAGTCAAAAGTGAATGCGAAAGTTGGAAGGGGAAGACCAAGGCGAACATTCCTGGATCAAATCCAGGACATTTTAATTAAGGGTTTAGTTAAGAGTACTCTAAACCGACGAACTTGTATGAAAGGTTTAATGAGAATGAAAGAAGCGAAGGAAATATGCAAGGATCGTGGCAAGTGGAAGGACGTGGTCTCTGGTTACCCCTATGGGAATGAGGCCTGATACTATGATTGTATGTATATGTGTGTGGTTTGTTTTTTTATTGATTTAATGTATTTTTATGCATGATTATAAAAATATTAGCATAAACTATAAGAAATTTCATAGTCTTCAATCCGCGCGGTTTCCATAAAAACGTGTATGAAGATGGTTCCGCAATTGTTGTTCATTAGTCTCGCTAAACTGAAGAACACCTGGACCATTTTGGTTTTGAATTATTTGTGGAAGTCTAGTGAAGATATAAAAGGTGAGTAAATACGAAAAAAATGCTTGGATTTAATAAGAACTATTTCTACCTGTCAAACATTTGATCTTCGTCCCGTCGTTTGGATGTCAATTAAATTAAAAAGAGTCCTTTTATTTTCGACATTTGTCATTGACTGCCAACAGTTTTTGATCACAACTATAATTTATTACGGACTTTGGCGGTAAAGGTCTCGTTTTTTAATTACGAATTGTTTTTATTCCGGTTAAGTTTTGGCGACATTGCTTTCTAAAGTTGAGAATTTTTGTAATTAACATTCATCTTTTGAAGTCATACTTGTTTTGGCGCGTTAGGGAAAAATGATGAGAGTAAATTTTTACAATGCGCGCGCACACCATTACAAAAAACCGACGCCCTGAAGTTAGCTATAGTCAACTTTTTTTTATACATACATAGCATCACGCCTTATTCCCATAGGGGTAGGCAGAGACAACATCCTTCCACTTGCCACGATCCTTGCATATCTCCTTCGCTTCTTTCAATCTCATTAAATCTTTCATACAAGTTCGTCGGTTTAGAGTACTCTTGACCTGGCCGTTATTTAAAATGTCCTGGATTTGGTCCAGGAACGTTCGCCTCGGTCTTCCCCTTCCAACTTTCGCATTCACTCTTGACTCATAAATCCTTTTTGTCAGTCTCCTTTCATTCATTCTCTCTACATGCCCAAACCATCTAAGCATACCTTTTTCAATTTTAGTCACTACGTCTTCTTTTATACCACAACGTTCTCTTATCACACTATTTCTCACTCTGTCACTCAGTTTTAATCCACTCATGCTTCTCAACGCTCTCATCTCTACCGCATTTATTTTACTTTTGTGATTCTTCTGCCATACCCAACTTTCACTACCATACATAAGTGTTGGCACCAACACTCCAGCATGCACTGCCAGTCTAGCCCTTTGAGACACCATCTGGCTATTCATAAAAGCATGCAGAGCACCATTTACCATATTCCCTGCATTCACTCTCCTTTCGATATCACTCGATCGATCACTTTTTTTTATTCATATTTTATAATTATTATGGAAATGTAGCAGCCCATTAACGTCCCATTGCCAGGCACAGGCTTCCTCACTCATACGAAGGGGGTTTTTAGAGCATAGACCCATCACGCTGCTCCACTGCGGATTGGCAGGCATAGTACACAAGTGTACTCTCTGTTCCTTCACTTTCATAGAGAGAGAGAGAGATCAGGCGTAGGACCAACGGCTTAACATGCTCTCCGAAACGCTGGGGTGGATCACACCGCCAAATTTTTCCCAACTTCGGGCAAATATTGAGAAAATCTTAATAATAATCATTTATTTCGGACTATTGTGTCCATATAGTGTTAATAACAATTATCTTACAGACTGTGTTAGTGTTACCAATAAATAAAAATTAAACTAAAGATACAATTAGAGGGAGGCCGGGCGGATCTCCTTGTTCGGATGGATACATGTCCAGCGCTTCCGTGTTAATAGAAAACAATATCGATTTTGAATTAGCCCAACCCGGAAATGGAATCCAGGACCTCAAGTCTGTAGACCAATGAAGCATTATCGTCGCTTCAACCGATTGACGTCCACTGCTGGACATAGGTCTCACGAAATGATGCCCACAAGGCCCGATCTTGTGTCGCCTGACTCCAGCGACTACCGGCGATCCTCCTTATATCGTCGGTCCACCTTGTGTGGGATCTTCCTACACTGCGTGGTCCGCTGCGGGTTCGCCATTCCAGCACCTTCCGGCTCCAACGTCCATCGGTTCGTCGGCCTATGTGCCCCGCCTATTGCCACTTCAGGTTCGCGATTCGTAATAGGCGTTGAGGCATTAAGTAATACCTTAATTATTTTATTATGTTGTTTGAAAATATTTATATAACTTCTAACCCGTGTACCTAAGTACTCACACACTTTTTATATATTTATTGATTCAATGGCTGTGCAAGGTTTGTCGCTTCATTTAGTTAATATTCTGCTGCTGCACGAATTTTGTCGGCTAAAAGTTAATGTATAGATTTGATAATTATCATGAAAATAATTTAAATACCCAAAATATTGTAAATGTTTTTTTTTCGTAACTCCACGGTATGCTATTTGTCAACATGGCCGCGCCGCCATATTACTTGATTTACGCGCCAAAGCCGCAGTTTTGACAGCTCCGGCGATTACGCATTAGTCGTTGACCGTCTATTTCCTCTAGCTTCAGAATTTTAACGTGTTAATATTAGATGATTTAAATCAATATAGGGTCTGCTTTAATTTAATTGATATGTCCATTTTAGATTTTATTTATCGATTTACAAGCGTAAATATTTAACAACGTTAACAGTGACGTATTTATTCTTTAAATTTATTTTAAATAGGGTTAGTAATAATTGGAATTTGTTTTATAAGTTTAAAAACTACAATATATTTGATCTAGGTAATAATGTTTTAAGATTTGATCTATAAGTTACATAAAAACATAGCTTGTTATAAAAAATGTAATAAATTCTATATTAATAAAACATACAAATATTTTGTAATATCCAAGATTAATTTGAAAACGTGACGCCATGAAACGACTCATTACATTTTGGACTTTCTTACAGAAATCAATGTTCATCTGTAAATATCTTCTATAGACAGTAGTTTAATATAATTACTTTTTTACTAACATATTAACAGATGGTGTCGATGATTGAAACTTATGATTTATTACTAACAACACATAATGAATGAAAAAATTATAGCGAAAACAACCACGATGCAAACAAAATAACTGATGGGAGCCATGGGCGTCGCCATATTGGTCTTGGCTGTTTTGCCGAGCGCATTTTCCTCTACTCCGTCGTCGGCTGTAACACAACTTGCGATAGATAGACGTAAAAAATTGAGGCGATATAATAGATATTTCTCTTTAGAATGTTGCGATTAATTTGTCTTAGTTTTGCTGTAGAATTACGATAAAAAATTATATTTACATATTTTATGAATTTAGTTCAACCGTTCGCGTGCCACTGCTGGGTTTTTTCGCTGGAAAATGCTTTTAGGCACGATCCCCCATTTATAGGTCAGGATTGTGGGACTCAGCGACGGTGGAGATCAATACCCACTAAAACCCAGCGGAACCAACTTCATCCATAAGTGAGGCATCAGGTGTTCAACTTTCGCATTCGCCCCTGGTACCTCAGATGAGTCCAATTGAGGATTCAAGGAGACGAGAGGAAACGCACAAACATTTGCCGCCTAGTACCCTGCCTACTTCGGGTATGAGGTATGCAGCAGATGCTCTGCTGCATTCCTTTCTCGCTCATGGGCCTCCTTAAGTAAGACTACGGTGTTGCAGAAGAAGGATACTCCTGCCCATATCCTCTTATTGGAAAGAATCGCATCTATAATGCTCCCCAGCTACAGATCGCCGCCGATCAGCGCCACCAGAAGATGACACTGAGGTCTTGAGGCTGCACAATCCGCCAGAGCATGATGCCTTGAGTCGACAGCTGCACCACACTGTTGGTAAGCGAGTGGCTCCTCCCGGCCAATTCGTTGCCGGAACTTTCCAAAGTGCTGGGAACATGCTCTCTTTCAGGAAAGAGCTTTCTTGAGCTACAACCCTGCTCCATTGCAAGTTGGCAGGCTACACATATCCCAGAAATGCTACCGGGATATGCAGCTTTGCTCAGGAAATTGTTCTTCACCAAAAAAGCTCAATGATGGAAAGAAGAATCATTCATATAAGCTTCTTTTTTTAAAAGAGAATGTTATTGGTCCTGCCTAGGATTCTCGTCTTACCACTAAGCCATCATGGCTTCCTTTATATTTTCATGTATTACATTACTAATAATATCCAGATGTTAAAAATTATTACAAATAAAACCCTTATTGTATTGAAATTCGAACTTTCAATTTTGAAGCGCTGTGCTCCATTGTCGATGCTAATCCATAGAGAATAGTTTTTTTTTTGTCAATAATGCACGGGCTTTCAATAAGTATTCGCGCATCCCGAAATCTAATATGCGTATACAATTTTGAATGAATGGATTTTTTTAATCCACCAAAGGTAGATTTATTATTGTGCCAAGAATGGGATAAATGTAACACCAGAATTTGAAAAGAAAAATAGAAGTTCGCATCTGCCGAATGAATTATTATTCGCGAAATTTAAAACGGAATTCATTTATCATTCTTACGGCAAAAATTAATATCTGAAACTTGATTTTTTTGTGGTTTTATTTAGTGGTATTTCATTTGTCCACGTTCTTAACAAGGGTTTGAAATGTTAATATGTAAAACGAAAAATAAATCCACTATTAAGTGAGATTTGGCAAATTTAAAGAATTATTTGTAAAAAAAAGTCCTCTGAATTTCTATTTAGTTTTATATTCACATTAGATATTACGGTTTTAATCCAAAAAAAAATTAAACCTTCTTTGTTTAAATTGCGTTTTATCGCTAGATATACAGTAGCTAGTTTTCTAGACATACGTTTATATTAAAGAACGATGTAGAATCCAAACTGACCGTCAGTTTAACTAAATCATTTTATAAGACATATATAATGAAAAATTGTTTTCAACACACGTTATTTTAATATCAATATTAGAAAATTTAACACGACAAATGTCAAAGGCCAAGATTCTTAAAAACACAAGCATTTTGATTAATTACAAAAAAAGCTATGTTTACAACTTTACGACTTTAAAATGCACGTTCAACATACTTCCCGGAGGTGACAGACAGACATACAACCAAGATAAGCGCATAGTTTAGGAGGTAATAATAAAACTGCTGTCCTCACCGAACGCTCTTAGGGGCTTGACCGATTACGACAGGCATTAAATAAGGAATGAGGCATATTTTAAATGTATGGTTCTGTAGGTTTGATACTCTTTTTGTTTTTATTTGTAAGAGAGTTATTTTTAAAGAAATGACCTAATTATATATGTCTATTTAACTATGTCGTTATAAAGCAGCTTGACAAGATAGACTATAAGATTGATAACTCAAATTTCAGATTAGATTAACATTATATTTTTAAGAAGTTATTTAATGGAACTGATGGTGATATCTAATATGCTATTTTATGTCACTACTAGATATCAAATCGTCTATTTCTTTAAAGTGCAACGACATTGTAAGGTTCTGTATATAGAAAATACTTCTAGCTCACACGTTGATTAAGAAAATCGTCTGATATTTTAGTAATTGAATATTTATTTAACATTTATTTGAAACTGCCTCATTGGTCTAGTAGTTAGCATGTTCGACTACAGACATGAGGTCCTGGGTTCGAGTCCCGGGTCGGGCCAATTCGAAATAGATATTGAGTTTTCTATTAAGATTTTCTCAATATTTGCCCGAAGTTGGGAAGTCGGTGGTGTGATCCACCCCCGTGCCTCGGAGAGCACGTAAAGCCGTCGGTCCTGCGCCTGATCTCTTTCCGGTCATGTCAGATTGCCGTCACGTCAGACTATGAGAGTGAAGGAATAGAGAGTACACTTGTGTACTATGCTTGCCAATCCCCGTAGTGGAGCAGCGTGGTGGGTCTATGCTCTAAAAACCCTCTCTCATATGAGTGAGGAGTAGGACGTTAATGGGCTGCTACTTACTACTTACTTGTATTTATTAGGCTTTTTCCGAAAAGTAAAAGAAAATTGAAGGCAGGTTGTATACTGAAATGTTGTAAAACTCAAGTATTAAATTTACAATCATATTAAGCTAAGAGTAAGTAGAAAACGTAGAAAAGGATTATTTAATGTTAAATTGAGAGTTCTTTCTGACACTTATACTCTGTATTATAAAATGTTTAATAATTTGTGGATTTGAATGAGATATTTGTGAAGGAACCCCAATATGCCGCCTCCTCTGTCCTCTAGGACACAGCTTAATGCATACATTTTGAAAAAATAAAACCTTTACGAATCATGCTCCTTATCGCCCTCTTTAAGCCTCTCGATAAATGGAGTAAAGTACCGTCATAGAATAAAATAAATATTTGTCGAGATGCGTTAAATTTAAAAATAATACTTACCGTTGATAATTAGATTTTTTTATAGTAAACTGCTCATCTACCAATCATATTTTTTGAATCTGAAGGATTGGGAGGTAGATATAGCTCAGAGCCCGACTTTTGTGATAAAGATTATAAATATATAAATATATTTTTTTAAAACATAGTCGAATACTTTTACACGTGTCGGTGAGGTTAACATTTCATTACATACTTTTAAAAATAATCCCACCATGGTGCTCTTCTGCAGGTTGATAGGTTACTTATATCTCAGAGAAGTACGACAAGGATATTCGGGTTACCTCAGGATATTTTTATTTACAGAGACGCGTTATAATTAATTTTAACCAACAATTAGGCATTTAAATTTTACCGACTCGACGCCGACCGATTCAAACCTATGTTTCTTAACGCTTTGGGCTATCTTGGGATCAAGAATATACTGAGAATAGAATTCATAATAATAACAAACACACACACACGAACATGCTAACGCATACTCACCGGTACATTTATGCCAATAGTCATAATTATTGCTCTGTTAACAAATAAATGTAAATTTGATATGTATATCAACATTACGTTACAGTACGGAATTTCTGCAGGACCATTGTATTTAATTTGTTTATTGTACATTTTCAACTACTCTAAAAAAGCTACTAAATTATATTCTAATTCCTTAAAAAGCCTGATGTGAGACATGAATTCTGGCCTACTTTATTTATAGCTGAACCAGCTGGCTACTACATCAAAGCAGTTTTACCCTTCAGAATAATTAGGCATTAACTAAATTATATGAGAAATGTGCCTTTGGCTCTTTTAATCTTGGTCCACCCACAATGTTCACCGGGAGGTCCAATGATTTGACGTGCCTTAGTTAAGTGCTGCTCACATATCAAATCACTTAGTGAAAATGCTAAAATAAATTAAAAACGCGGATTTGATTTAGGGTATTTACTGTAACTTTTAAGTTTACAAACACATTACGATCCGTTGTCGCTGAATTTTAAAATATAAATTTATTAAGCACTTAGTGTGAGTTAGGGATAACGGTTTAACATTAAGTATTATATGGGAACTTTTATAAATATAATTTTTGAGATTGGTTTTATTGTTTAATATCTCGGAAACTTTTCAGTTTTAAATGTAGCAAGTACCTACATCTATCTAAGTAGCAGTCTAATAGTATCCCACTCCTGAGCACAGACCTTCTCAGTTATAAGAGAGAGGGGATTTTTAGTGCATAAAAGTAAGTCGCAGCCCATTACCGTCCCACTGATGGACACAGGCCTCCTCCCTCATATGAGAGAGGGTTTTTAGAACATAGACCCACCACGCTGCTGCACTGCGGATTGGCAGGCATAGTACACAAGTGCACTCTCTATTCCTTCACTCTCATAGTCCGGTGTGACGAGAATCCGACACGACCGGAGGGAGATCAGGCGTAGGACCGACAGCTTAACGTGCTCTCTGAGGCACGGGGGTGGATCACACCGTCAACTTCCCAACTTCGGGCAAATATTGAGAAAATCTTAATAGAAAACTCAATATCGATTTCGAATTGGCCCGACCTGGGACTCAAACCCAGGACCTCATGTCTGTAGTCGAACATGCTAACCACTAGACCAATGAGGCAGTTTATTGCATACACCCACCACATTGTTTCATTGCAGGTTGACGGGCTTTATATATAACACTAGCAATGCCCCGCGTAAATACCGCTGTTGTGGCAATGGAAAGTCTACTAAGTCTGACTATAGATTTATTTTTGTATGTATAACATAAATCTTTATTACACTTAGTTTTAAATTACTTCCTTTCAGATTATTGGATACCTAATTACATTCATAACGTAATCAATATACAGATTTTACTTTACAACGAATGATTATCTAACTAATAAGTTGTAAATTTCGTAACATCATTTACGGTGAATGAGAGAATTAAACCGGTCCAGTGATTTTTAGCTGGATTACTATAAATTATTAAAAGTAAAAACGAAAAATTCAAAAGCAAAACTATAATATTATAGAAGAGATTTATTTGTAATACTTTATTGTCTCAGAACTTTACTAAACATTTAACATACTTGAGATTTTTAAATTCGTTATATCTTTTGAATCGAATGTCCGATTTTAATAATTGAAAACGTAAACAATAGTAAGTATTAACATGATAAGGATTAATACAGAGGTATGAATAATATGATTTGATTATTGTCGGCAATTTTATTAAGTTGTCCACTGTTCCTCTCACCAAAGGTTGTCTGGAAGACATCGCTTTAATTAAGAAACTTACTCTTTAAGAAAGTTCAATTTGTATGTTTCTTCGTTTGTGTGCAATAAAATTTGAATAAATAAATAACTAAGCTTTAAGACACAAAAAAGTAATGATAGTGGCAAAACTACTTGACGGCCACGCTGGCGCAGTGGTGCAAGTACTCGCCTTGCTAGCAGAGGTCACGTGTTCGATCCCCGGTAAGGCGAATTTAGAAAATTGTATTTTCTAATTTGTCTGAGTTTTGTCTGGTGGGAGGCTTCGGCCGTGGCTACCACCCCACTAGCAAAGAAGTACCGCCAAAACAAAGAGATTTGTGTTCCGGTACGATGCTGTGTAGAAATCGTTAGGGGTATGTCACCTCTTACCAGATTAACGCGCTTGCGTCTTAGACTGTATCATCACTTACCATCAGGTGAGAGCACAGTCAAGTGCTAAACTGTCACCCATAAAAAAAAACTATAGTAGTGGAAAATATCAATAACCTTCTGTAATATTGTAGAACATTTTTTTGTTCTATCATCAACAGTTTCCACAGCGCATACGATCACAGATTTTTTGTTTCTCACCTTGGATGACTTTCCACATTTTTCTTAGGGATCCCTATTTTTTTAGAAGAAATATAGCCAATGTCGCTCAGTGAAAATACAGCTTTCTGATGGTGAAAAAATTTTTAAATCGGTCTAGTAGTTTTTGCGTGAAAACGTAACAAACGTACATACTTACATACATACAAAAAATAAATGTTTCTTCTTTATAATTGTTTAGATAATTCATCCCTGGATAGGCGGGATTACTCACAATGTTGTCCATCTTCGAAAACATATAACAAACACAAGTTTTATAAGCAGAACTTAGTCGTGTTTTCCCAGTTTCTGTACCTGTGACTCGACGAAGAAGGTCTACATCTACATCGGTCTACCTTATTAGAAAACTTGTCCAAGTAAATTTAATGGGTTACAAATTTCCTACTCTCATAGAAATTACATTTCTTCGGAACTAATTACGCCTAATATATTCAACTATCTCTATGTGAAAATCTACAGAAATTCGCACCAGTTGGTATAGAGATTAGATGGACAAAGGGCCTTTTTTTGGTATAAATGCAATGTATCAATAAATTTTCTAGAAAAAACACAAGAAAATAAAAAAAATATCTACAGCTTTTCATAGTTGTGATAACAAAGACTACAATAATTTTTTTTGTAAGGGCAAATCATTTTCGTTTTATATTGGACGACGATCGATTCAGACGTTGCTACTTTGAATAAACAGTGTAACAATTTAAACTGACTACTCAAACTTTAGATTGCAATTTTACTTACCATCGGGTATTCATCCATATATTTACTAAAAATATTTAACAAAAAATTTGCTTAGATAGCGGTTAAATTTAAACAACATCAAACGGCATTCCTGATATTACGTACAGTAAAAAAACGTGCTATATTTGGTGTGAGTTTTGGAGGGAAAGTGCTATTCTGCTTTGTTTTAAATAAAAATTAGTACCGATGTGATTTTGGACGGTTGAAATGACTATTTGCTTACAAATGTCACACGTCGGTAGGCAAATACTCTATATTTACTCGTAGGTGAATATACAGGTGGATTACAATACAAAATTTTACTAAAGTATAAAGTTTTGATAGTTTAGATCATAGACGGAAAAAATATACACTATATGTATTGGATGTTACTATATTTAAATAAATAATTACATTGTAGACGTTATCTGCTTTAATCTTGAGAACACCTACATAAACCTGGAGCAATTTTGGCATATATGTAGCCTGCCAACTCGATGTAAAACTTTTTTTTTTATTGCTGATAGCTCTACAAACATACAACTAATGGTAAGTGATGATATAGTCAAAGTTGGAAGCGCGCTAATGTGTTAAGAGGCAATTTATCCCTTATGGTTTCTCCGAAGCATTGTACCCAAAAATAATTCACTGGCAACTAGCCTTAGCCTCTCACCAGTCTAGACTCAAATTAGAAAAAGGAATTACTTAAATACGCCCTATCAGGGATCCTGGACCTGTGCTAACAAAGCGAGTCCATCAAATCTGCGTGGTGGGTCTACGCTATAAAAGAACTTCTCTCATATTAGTGAGGACTATCCCAATTTCGGAAAATTAAAGATTACTTCTTATAGTTATGCTTTAGTAAATATTAAGTCTTTTGTTCAATAATTGCCAGTTTTTATATTAAATATTACAAAAGGCAAGGCATTTCTTAATAAATTTACTTATCTAAACACATAGCTTTAGAAATGTACAACGAATGAAACAACTAATGCGTTGTTTATTTCAAAAATTAACTAGCCCATGTGAAAAAAATAATCATTTAAATGTACATTTTATGCGAACCTAAGGCCTAGGTGTGAGAATGAAAATGTCTGTAGAAAAGTCAAGTAAAGTTATTTCTGTAATTATTGTTTGCTTGATATGTAGACGAAAACAAAACAACCTATATATATGGTCACGTATGTCACTGGTGGTCCTTTTTTTTCTTTATTACACCCATAATCTTATTTGTAAGCTCTTCAAATTATGCTTTATACAACCAACTTCTGCTTAGTAGACTCGTATACTAGATGTAAGATGTATCACGCTATTTTATTCCACTTTGATACACAAGACTAAACGAAAGATATGATAGCTAATTAGTTTGAAGATAAGATGGCTTAGATGGTTTGGGCACGTAGAGAGAATGAATGAAAGGAAACTGACAAAAAGAATTTATGAGTCAAGAATGAATGGGAAGTGGAAAAGGGAAGACTAAGGCGAATGTTCCTGGACCAATTCCAAGACATTTTAAATAAGGACCAGTTAAGAGTACAACAAACCGACTAACTTGTATGAAAGGTTTAATGAGAATGAAAGAAACGAAGAAGACATGCAAGGATCGTGGCGAGTGGAAGGGCGTGGTCTCTGCTTAACCCTATTGGAATGAGGGGTAATGCTATGTATGTATATATATACATTTTTTAAGGATTTTTTTGATATCAGGTTTTCTTTGTAAATATCGGAAGGGTTGCTGAAGCCCTACATTTAACTGTCTCTCTGATGATGACGTTGATAACAATACTTGCTTCGGTAGCAGTGCTCCCGACTTCGATTTCCGGCTGGGCAAATTTCGGAATTTACATTTTATTATCGGTTTGCGTTTGTACTGGCAGGCTTCGGCCAGCTTAGCGGGCTACCATTTAAGACTGTCTCATCTCTTACAATCAGGTGGGATTAAAGTCAAGCGCAAAGCTGTCGACAATAAAAAAATTACCTTATGTAATTGTGGTTGTGGTGGAAATTTTTTATTTTCGACCACCTAGATTATAGAGGTATTTTTCACGTCTTTGTTTTGGGGGAGGGGAGCTACGTCAGAAGTCTCCCACCAGTTCAGACTCCGAGAACTTAGACAATGCAATTTCCTAATATTGCGGAAATCGCTACCGCGACATTTAAAAGATCAGGGGCACTCACATCATTGGGCTAGCTATAATCCTCGACGGCGCTATCTTTTCCAATCGGTATTTATGTGGATTGCCTAACTGGCTTTGGAGGTCTGTATCCAGCTGTTCCATTACTGATCGGACTAACGTTTCGGGTTTCGACCTCTCAGTCTTTTTCTTTGCAATTTTGCAGTTAAAATGAGTTTCTCTAGGTTATTTTCTAGGTGCCTCTGGGACGGCGGACCGCGGAGGCCACGGCGGAGGTCACGGCGGCGTGCGCAGTTTTACTCTATAGTTAACCTGTAGCGTCGCCTTTGTGACAGTGCGTAGGATGGCGGGTCGTTTTTAGCCGGTAAGAGTCCGGCATAACCGGGACGTCCGCGGCGTCCCGGTATCCTATTGAGGATTTTTTTCCCGTCTTACCAAAAAAAAAAAAAAAAAANACCTAATCGGACCAACGTTTCGGGTTTCGACCTCTCAGTCTTTTTCTTTCCATTTTTGCAGTTAAAATGTTCTCTAGGTTATTCCTAGAGTAAAATGTTCTCTAGGTTATTCCTTCTCTAGGTATATTACTCCTTCGCGCCATCATTCCAAATAATTGTAGACATATCTCGGAATGCCTACCCTACCTTCAGCTCTTCTAAAATAGAAACAATCGTACTATGTGCAGTTCAGGGAATACGCAAAACTCACAGTAATGTAATTGGTGAACATGGTCATGTTTCAACGTGGCTTAGTTGGTTTCTCGTTACCCTAGACACTTAGGTAGAAAACTATGCTATATTATTTTTAATGACATTAAGTAAAAAGTAATTGCTGCTCATTAACGTTCCATTGCTGGACACAGGCCTCCTCACTACTATTCTTTCACTTTCATAGTCGGATGTGCCTGAAATCCGACACGACTGAAGAGAGATCAGGCGCAGGATCGATGGATTAACATGCTCTTTGAGGCACGGGTGTGGAGCACATCTCCAAGTTCCCAACTTCGCACAAATATTGAAAAAATCTTAATATAAAACTCAAGATAGATTTCTGAACCCGACCTGGAGTCCCGACCCGAGACTCGAAGCCAGGACCTCATGTCTATAGTCGAAGATGCTAACCACAAGACCAATGTGGCAGCATAAAGGTTTTTGGATGCAATGAGACATATAGTTTATTTTCGTGTTATTTTGATATTATAGATAGATGCTTAAATTTTATTTACATTAATTTTTCGTCTTCAGACATTCAATAATAAACCCGACAGTGTAAATTAATCTTCCCGTCCCTTTCTTGTTTTTGTACAACAGTTCCGACAGCTCGCTTTAAACAAATAGTACAGCTACGCAATTAAAAAAGGATTTGTCAAACATGATTGTGTATGTTTACATGGTATGCTTGTTTATGGGTTGTATAAAGCCAGCCGCGCTGCCTGTGAATAATTATATTAATATTTATGCGTAGGCGTTAGTATTCATGTTTGTTTGTCTTTTAAAAGGCTTTAACATATGTATTTTGTTATTCCAAGAAACTTAGATGGTGAGAAACTGTTTTAATTGAATTGTTACTACAAATTATAAATAATTTTGTACGACCTATTTGACGTAATATTTCGTGCTAACGTTATGGTAACTAAAAGTCCCGGACTCGATTTCCGACAGTGAAATTAAGGGAAATATGCATATTACAAACGAAGTTAAACTCTACTATTGTCTATTTAGAGCAGTTATAATAGTAACAGTGTATACGTCCATAAAAATATTGACATTTGCAATGTGAATGCACCTTATATAGCTAAAGAAATGTAAATGGAATTGTTATAAATTGAAAATTCATTTAAGGATAATTAAATTTAAATCTTTTACTATAAAAAAACGAATAGAGAAATCGTTCTATTATTTGAAGGACTACTTAAAAGATATAAAAGCGTGGGAGTGGTTGAATTGCTCTGAGCGAAATAGAATTAATCAAAAATATATATTGTAATGATGATGACAAAAAAGGACAACCTGACTGAGTTTTTATTGGGCTCTTCTTAGAACAGGGCGCGAAGGTACTATCGTAACTTTAAGTTTTAAGCTTATGAGGCGTCGTCTTTAATATCATGAAAATATATGGAAAAAAACTATATTTAACTATTGCGCACGCCTACAAGAACAAAGAATTTTTGAATTTGAAATGGAATTTATACAGCATTAACTTTAGCACGATAATAACTTTAGGTAATAATTCTAAGATTTTGTATTTCCTCTGTCGAATATATTGAAATAAAATTAATTTTATTTCCTATGTCTCATTCCTCATCTATCTATATATATATGTATATATAAGAGATAACCAGGTATTTATTGATTCATCACGTTATAACTGGAACACGTAGAGATTTGAAATTTGGTAGGAATATTCCCTTTTCTTTGAAAGAGGCAATGGAGCGAGTACGGGAAGCTGCAGCAGATGCTGCTCCCCTTCGGACGAGGAGGCTGGGCGGCAGGAGGCGTCTTTACGAACGCCTCTTGTCTCCTCCTTGAATATCCTCAGTCAGTTTCATCCGGGAGTGTCAGGGTGAACGCGCAAGGAAGCCTCTGACACTCCTAATTCAGGGTGCAGAGGGTGTCGCTGAATTTTAGTGGGTATTCAGGCCTTGCCGGCGAGTCGTACACTTCCTGCCTCGTGGCAGGGGTGCGGAAATGCATTTCCCAGCGGAAAAAAAGGAATATTCCTTTTGCCGAGTAGAGGTCAGCTATGAACGGATTTTAAGGAATTCCACCCACAAGGGGGTTGCAGGGATGTTAATTAAAATACTTCAAATTTTCACATAAAAAATTTTCGTTTAAATTCGAACTTCACATTTATAAACTATATCTTTTATGGTATGTAATACTTGGTCAGAATGTTTTTTTAACATAATGGAAGCTATCAAAAGTTAATTTTAGGAAATTCCACCTTTAAAGGGCAGTACGGGTATGTTTCATATTTGTAAAACAATTTGCCTAAATAAATGAAAATGCTACCAAAAAAACATTCCACGCAAATGAAGTCGCGTGTTGATCTAATAGCTTCAAAAACCGACAAATATTTTATTTATACGTATAGGAAATATCTTATTAGGAGAACTAACAGTATTGTTTACATAACGTAAATATTTCATCGAAAATATCAGTCCACACTCAAAATAAAAATATAAATAGACGCAGTTTTGATCAAAAGATATTTTTAAAATTAAAGAAGTCAACTGTAAGGTAAAATCATACCAGTAAATAAAAAAAACTTTACTTCAAAAGGTCGATCTGTTAAAAATATTTAAATACCTCGAAGCAAAAAACGTTGGGGCCATCAGTCAAAATTCCTGGACGGGGTGATATAGGATTAAAATAAACTAGTTTTTGTGAACAAGTCGTTTAGGTTACGATTCGACACAATGTGGATTATGCTCCTCTAATAAATAACTTTAAATGTAAATACATTTGTGATATTTAGGACTTTACTTCCATCGAATTATAACCTGATAAACCTGATAACTTGATCTTTCTTCTTTCTATTATACGTTTTTTGAAGTGAAACTTCTTTAGGTTAAAATTTTTACGGATGAAACGCGTGTTTAGCGTCACGAAGACGTGCAGCATTTTTATGCCAATTCTTTTGAAGGTTAGGTAGTTTTAATATTTACAAATAACATGTGGCATTTTAGTTTGCCACTTGTCATTTAATAATTTTTATACACTGTTTTTCATACAATAAATATATTTCATAAATTCTCTTTTCTAAATTTTAAATTCAAACACAAAATATAATCAATAATTTTTAATATTGACAAAATAAAACAGAAATTCTATTTGCATTTCGTCATTTGAAATTTCAATAAATTATTTGCATTAATTTTCGACACATTTAATATTTTAATGACAATTAAATTCCTAACATATCTTTCTTTTTCCATCCCTCTTAGTTTCGGAAATCTAAAGATTTAAAAAATTGTTTGATAAAGAAGTTTCAAGTTTCTAACATGTGTACTTTATACGCACGCACTTTTAATTTTTATTAAAGAAACTAATTTTAAAAAGTAATATTTTTATGCCTTTAAAAAATGTTTAAATTTATACGAAAAGCATTCTGTTTGCTTTTCCTCACACCAAAGTTTGTTTGTGAAAGATTTCTACAAGAGATAAGACCGTCTTTGCGCACTTTATTTTGTAAAATTAGTTAATTTGTTGCCATTATTTTAAGATTTAAAAGGTTCAATAAAGTATAGATAAAACAATAAGCGATCAAGTTTTACTAAAAATGTTAATGATATTTATTTTGAAATTAAAAGATTTAAATACATTGTTTTATTTTGAATTCAAATTGCGAAAACCTAAATAAATATCAATATATTCTATGTAAATTTACACTTAATTTTTATCTTGCAAAATGGATGGACAACTATTATAAAAGTGGTTGTACTTAAGACCAAAATATAGGTAAGGTAAGTAAGCCCATTAACGTCCCACTGCTGGGCACGCATCTTGCTCGTAGGAGAGAGGGTTTTTAGAGCAAATACCTAACATTCTGCTTTGCACTGCAAGTTTGCCAAAGGTTTTGAAGGATTTTACTTCTATCAATTGCACACAAGATTTTTTTACCTTAGCATATGTCATATTATAAACTTATAAAATAACTGGAAAAATGGTTCAACTATATTTATATTAAGTATTAAGTAACAATAAAATCTCTATGTGTGCTTAAGGTAACACGACATAAATGGAACTTTATCAAGGTGATGTTTACAATAGTAATAGTTACTTTCTATATTCATTAAGCAATAACATTTACAAATTGACTGCTTCATTGGTCTAGTGGGTAGCATGTTCGACAACAGACATGAGGTCCTGGGTACGAATCCCGATATAGACCAATTCAAAAATCGATATTGAGTTAAGATTTTCTCAATATTTGCCCGAAGTTGTGAAGCTGGCGGTTGATCCACCTCCGTGACTCGGAGAGCACGTTAAGCCGGCTGTCCTGCGTTTGATCTCTCTCCTATCGTGTCAAATTCCCGTCACATTGGTCCATGAAGAAATAGAGAGTGCACTTGTATACTATGCCTGCAAATCCGCAGTGAAGCAGCGTGGTATGCTCTAAAAACCCTCTCTCATATGAGGGAGGAGGCCTGTGCCCAGCAGAGGAACATTAATAGGCTGCTAATTACTTTTTTTTATTGGCATTAATATATTGTTAGTAATCGATTAAAATATTGCTGTAACAAGTTGATTATAAGTGTTACTTCCGTCGACTTTATTCGAACTGGTGTTACAAAGCTGAGCGTGACGGCTCTATCTTA
Source organism: Elymnias hypermnestra (assembly GCA_015832385.1). NCBI lineage: Eukaryota > Metazoa > Arthropoda > Insecta > Lepidoptera > Nymphalidae > Elymnias > Elymnias hypermnestra. The sequence continues at coordinate 617,004 of JACTOM010000050.1, forward strand.
CTCCATATACACAAAATAAAGAATTCGCGCGTCAACAAAAGTTTACCCTTCAAAAATTTATTCAAGTAATAAATTTCCTCTGCTCCTTTTCTAATTACCACAATAATTACTTTACCAGTAAAAAAACTTCACTAATTTACTTGCACATTTTTAATGTATTTTTACAGACGGCTTAAATCATAATCACTAATTAGACAATATCAAAAATTTCGACTTGTCCATTTGTTAAGAGTTTAAACAGGAATTCCTAACAATTTAGCTATAATATATTTTTTAATACGCATACCAGAGCGTCGGCGTATATCAAACGGGGAGAGACTGGAGCGCGAACTATGCCGCCTGTGTGGCATAGATTAAGAAAACTATAGAGCGTATGTATAAACCTATTTTGAATACACTTATACCATTAATCTTTATGTTAATTTGCACAATAAAGTGCTGTTAAAGTGAAACTTTTTTAGGTACAGGAGGATATTTTTTTACGGATGAAACGAGTGATTAGCGTCACGAAGATGTGCAGTGTTTTTTTATGCCAACTCCTTCGAGGTTAGGTAGTTTTAATATTTGTAAATAACACGTGGCATTTTAATTTGCCACTTATCACTTAATAATTTAATTTTTTCATAAATCCTCCTTTCCAAATTTTTAACTCAAAAACAAAATTTAATTAATATTTTTTTATAGTGACACCAAACATGTGGAATTTTTATTTAAAATTCGTCATTTGAGATTTCAATAAATTATTTGTATTAATTTTCGACACTGTTAATATTTTAATGACAATAAAATTCAGTAAATTCCTAACATATCTTACTTTTTCCGTCCCTCTAAGGTTCGGAAATCTAAAGTTTTAGATTTGTATAAATATAAACAAGACTTAAAGATTAGTTTGATAAAGAAGAAGCACTTCTGACTTGTGTACTTTGTACGCACGCACTTTTTTTATAAACTTTTTCTTATTTAATATTAAGATCTTGACGTAAGTCTCTTTGACAACTGACAATACGATCACTGATTCACTATATAAAAGACTTGCTGATTTCTTACACAAACACTTACTTGGTGTTTTCCAGGAACCATTCTTACCACGGAATTGAACTGAACTGAACTGTTCGAATCATGGAACAATTGGCGTCAATCTAGATTCAGCAAATACGGCTTACAAAGGTTAATGTTTTAGCAAGTAAGCGCGTTGGGGCGAGTCTTTATTATTCAATATTATTCTTTACAAGGTGTTTTGACTTTATCTGTTTAACTATCCTCACTTTTCATATTTATTTAAAGCAAATTGTGTATAATTCTTATATGAATTTTCTTATCGAAAATCTTTAGCAAAAGGTAAAGCTATCAGATGAACAAAGGTTCTATTAGGCGAAAGTCACGAACAGATGTCATGGTTGTATGTATACAATGTTGTACTTATGATAACGTACTACCTCTAGACGTCCCGGGTCGCACCAAATCAAAAATAAAAGCGTTTAGAGTTTTCTATAGTATATTTATTTAATTATTTATTTCAATCTTAGGCAAGCTAGGACTAGATAAGCGAGAAACCTTTTTAAGAAAGAGTGATTGGCCGGTCTCGTTATTTGTAGCTTCCAAAACCGATTATAGCCATAGAAGCCTCGATCAGGGAGAATCCTAGACTGTCAGATATCTCCTTTAAATCTCTAACGGAGACTAATACTTGTTGATGCCTCTATAAATGTCCAAAGTCAGCCAAAATTTATGATTATTTAAATATGTTAAAAACCACTTACTGAAACTGAAAAACTAATTATCCTGTTGCCATTTTATTATTTCTTTGTACGCAAGTTTAGTAATACATACTTTTGACAAGTCATTATATGTAACCATATTTTAAAACTCCACAACATTCCCTAACAATGCTTAATTGAATTGTCAAGTTTTGTTAACTAAAAACCTAATGACTAATAATCAGGTTATAGTAAATCATTATCCAGTCTAATAAAATAAATACTAAAAAAGAATACGTGCGTTTTGCTGATGATTTTTTTGTTTAAAATATTATATTGAGATAATTAAAGCCAGTGATATTTTTGGGTTACGCATTATTAATCTCTGACAACCCACACATACACAATTAAAATAGCAATCTGTCGGTGTGTTTATCACGCAATGCAACATATGTTAAACGCGCCTAAATACAACTCGAAAACATTCACTGAGCCGACCGACTCCATTTAATTTAGACTTTTTGTGTCAAATTTTTTTAATTGTCCGACTCAGTAGCATTTTGGGGATGCCACAATTGTTATAAATTATGCGAGATGAAACTCTACGTCTTTTATCGTAAGGTTTGTGTTACTTTAAAGTATTCAGCGTGTTTTCTTCATATTATAAGCTATAATGGCAGGAATTTTTTCGGGGCGGCCATTTTGCGAACCGGCAACCGACATTTTGTGTAATCTTCTATTCTAGGTATTGATTATTAAATTGCAACAATATATTAAACTAATTAGTGAATGTTTGAAAATTTTTAATTAAAAATTTCTTTTATTTCCGTTTCTTATACTCGTGGGTATTTACAAAGACGACCACAGATTATATAGATTTTAAATTATCATGCGATTTATTTCTAGGTGTCTAACTACCTGCAGGCGTTTTTATGCTGTATCTATCTTTTTAATCTATAACAAGCCTATGAGTGATTTGAAAGTATTAAATTACAATTTTTTTTTTAAAGAATGTGACGTTCGAATACAGGTTAGTGTTTTTAATCTAAAAGTATATTCAAATTTTCAGTTCATGAAGAATGAGATAAATATTCTTATATAATTGCAATTGAATATGTTTTATTTCTTTAAACTTTTACATTTTCGTCTTATTCTAATTTTATACAACTATTGTTATAATATTTGACCTGGGTGGTGAATTTGTCACAGTAATATATTTATATTTCTGTCAAATATAAACCCTTATAGGGTAAGGTACAAATAAAGATTTTTTTCGTATGTCTATGCTTTTACTATTTTCTTGTATATGGCTTAAGAGATTTGAGGCATGTGTGATTGATTCGAAACGACATAACTTTTTCGGTCGTCAAATTGTATTTTCTCATAACTGGCATATAAATTTCTGGGAAGATACAATTCTAAGTAACATCTTGGAGGTGTCCTGTTAAACGATAAAGAAATATTATGTAATCCGAACAATATCGTCTGCGTTACATAAGATAAAGTGAGTGTTAGAAAGAGAATTTGATAAAAAAAATGTCATAGTGAGTCAATCTAGGTTTATAAGCGGTACTTTGTGATACATGATTGTTGCGTAACTTTATTCCTTTAAGTAATAATTTTTTCAAGTATCTGCTACGTTTTTTATTGATCTTCCGCTCGATTGTGTTGTGATGTTATATAGTCGACAACCTTCCTCGATTACCTTTTAAGTTAAATAATTTCAATATTATCACGTCGACTGTCTCACTGGTCTAGTGGTTAGCATGTTCGACTACAGAGATCAGGTCCTGTCTTTGAGTCCCGGGTCGGGCCAATTTAAAAATCGATTTTGAGTTGTGTATTAGGATTTTCTCAATATTTGCCCGAAGTTCGGAAGTTGGCGGTGTGCTCCACCCTCGTGCCTCGAAGAGTACATTCAGCCGTCGGTCCTGCGCCTGATCTCTCGCCAGTCATGTTGGATTCCCGACACATCGGACTATCAGAGTGAAGGAATAGAGAGTGCACTTGTGTACTATGCCTGCCAATCCGCACTGGAGCAGTGTGGTGGGTTTACGCTCTAAAAACCCTCTCTCATATTAGTGAGGAGGCCTGTGCCCAAAAGTGGGACGTTAATGGGCTGCTACTTATCATTTTTACTCGTAAAAAATAAATAGTATAAAATATGAAGAATAACTGCTTAAAGACCAGCTTCTTTTACTGCTGATAATTCAGCACTTGACTTCTTTTTCTATTTGATGGCAGTGATAATAGATTTTCTTCATTGTGGTAAGAGGTTTGTACCTCTTATAGTTTCTACAATGCATCGTATTGGAAAGCAATTGCTTGTGGGCACTTCTTTGCTGGTAGGGTGGTAAGTAGTCACGATCAAAGCCTCCTACCAGTCGAGACTCAGATATGTTATAAAATGCAATTTCCTTAATTACTCTATCGGGAATCAAACCAATGGTCTACCGAAGCGAGTACTTTCATAATTGCGCTAGCAAAACCGTCATATCTGAAAGGTAAGCACACTAACCAGGTCAGAGATAATATACCTCTCAATAGTATACACATAGTATCGTGCTGGAAGGCATGTTTTTAGGTAGAGGAGTAACTAGCCACGGCTGAAGGCCAGACGGACTGTAAGATGTTCTGTTTATAATTTTCTTCATATTAACTTTCAATTTATTTCTTCTGCCATTAGATCAAACCACATATTTTAGTCCTTAATATTGTTATCATAATCGGATATTTTCACAGCGCAAACTGTTTTCTGTGTCCTGATTAAAAGTAAACTAATAAAATGGTCTTTCCAAAATCAGCCTTACTGGTATTGAAGCCAGGTAGCTAACGTTATGGAGCGAAGGTTATGGTCATTTTTACGAAGGTTATAGTAATTTTTACGAGGGTTATGGCCATGTCTCGTAACACCACCTCAAGGCCTAGTATTTGTGTGGCCGGAAAAGTGCTGGAGCAAGTCCGGTAGTACAAGAAACTTCGGCTAACGATGAGAGGAACCCGGGCCAGGAAATAAAAACCGCATCGAAGTTGCTCGAGAATCATTCATCAGAATGAAGAAACTCTTGTGCTGTCGTACGCAGAGGCATTCGAGATGTGGTGTTATCGTCGCATCCTACGCATCAGCTGGGTCCATAAAGTCACGAATGAAAAAGTTCTGGAACTCATCGGGATGACTAGATAGCTCCTTCATATAACTACGCAAAGAAAAGACGCCTACCTAGGCTACGTGCTGCACCGTCACTACAACCTCTTCCAGCTTATAATGATGGGTAAGACCCGGGGTAAGTAAGAGGAGGGGAGGCAGAAGAAGAAAATCAAGGTTGCGAAACGTCAGGGAGTGGACGGGTATCGCGACTGCGAAGAAGTTGCTGCATCTTGCTAAAGACCGAGAACGATTTGCGGAGCTGACGGCCAACCTCCAGTATTAAGAAGAAAAAGGCCATTTCACTGCAGATTGGTGGGCATAGTACAGAACTGCATTCTGTATTCCTTCACTCTTATAAGCCGATGTGACGGTAATATGACATAACTAGAGAGAGGCACAGGGCGTCAAATGCTGTAATTTTTTCATAGAATACACAATATCAATTGCTAAACTCGCCCGACTCGAACACCGGACATCATGTCTGTAGCCGGACAAGTTGACTACCAAACCAATGAATCAGCGAAGCGAATTACTTGTACCATTATGAATAAGTCGTTAATTAGGTTATTTCAATAAAGAATTCTAGACTTCGATTCTATCATTGTAAAGGTTAAGATATTACTGGAATCTAAATTAAATTCCGGACATAAACTAGACGTAATAAATTTATTCCATATTATGACAGGAAACAGGAATGCCCGCTGCATTTGACGCCACAGTTTATGTTTAATATTTTTTAATTTCTTTTTCAAGATGGCCGCCTCATTTGCGCCTTATTGTTGCGCGGGAACATGCCCTTTAGTGCTTGTACTTATAAGTGAAACGGTCATAAATGTATTCCTCTAGCTACTAAAAAAGCTAAAATTATATGCTCATTGTAATCATTAATATTTTTTAATGGATTTTTTTATAGAAGTCCATATTTTTAATCATATTTAAATGAAATGAATGGAGACTGACAAAAGGGATTTTTGAGTCAAGGGTGAATGCAAAAGTTGGAAGGTGAAGATCAAGGCGAAGATGCCTGGACCAAATCCAGGACATTTTAAATAAGGGCCAGGTCAAGAGTACTACAAACCGAAGAAATTGTATGAAATGTTTAATGAAAGAAGCGAAGGAGATATGCAATGATCGTGGCAAGTGGAAGGACGCTGTCGCTGCCTACCCCTATGGGAATGAGGTGTGATGCTATGTATGTATATTAAACGTAGAATTATGAAGGGCACTTTCGCCTTATATATTACACAGTAACACACACAACTGGTTGAATTTTAGTGGAAATAACACACTCACTGATTTCAATATCCCGACGCTTACTTGTTGCTTCTCAGGCCTTAGGAATTTAAAATAAATTTGTCGCCAAAACGACTATTTATCTAGAACAAACGCGGCCGGCAATCGTTTGCTAAGCAACGAGTAAGAGACAAGAATTACGTCAGCTCGTATTACTGTAAAATTAATACGAAATCGATCTATATGATATAAGTAAAAGGCTCCTCCCTAAACATTTATAAAAGTCGCGAGCAGTTGTTATATTTTTATGAATATGAAGAAAAGATATTAAACTAAATTCATTAAAAATGTAATAACGAGATAATAAATTGAAATATATGTAATGTACATAAAACATTCGATGCCGATGATAAACTTTTAAGCTTAAAATGTCTGCTTTACTCGTAAGCATGTTAGCAAACACATATGTTTGCTTAGGGCTCCATAATTATGATATTGTTACAGGTGGCTGGCACCACCATAGCCAACTTAACTTATAGGGTATATTTCGTGTAAAGTTATACTAAATATAATACAATTTTTTTATATTCACGTAAGCTGAAATGAATGTTAAAAAGTAAAATTAAATGACTCTATTCAATAAAGAATCAGAGTTCTTTTGAGAATAAATATCTTATATAAAAATTAAGGAGTTTTGTAGTGAATCATTATGTGTTTTGTTAAGGCTGGCAGGTTGTTGCTTAACTGTGATCTCACCTGATGAATGGAAAGGGAAGCATCAATCTGGTGACAGGCAATTTACCTCTTGTGGTTTCTACACAGCATTGTACGGGAAAAATAACCTTTTGATTGGTGGTCTGATTTGCTGGTAGAATGGTAGCTAGCCATGGCCGAAACTTCCCACCAGGACAGACTTAGACAAATTAGTTATGAAAGTTATTTGGGTTTATGTTCTAAAACCCCTCTCTCCTATCTGCGAGGAGGCCTGTGCCCAGCAGTAGGACATTAGCTACTTACCAAAAGGCTTGTCTGACCCACGCAACTTCGTGTGCGTACACTTAAAGTGAGTAATTGCGTTGACAGCAGAACCTACTTAACGATGTATGAGTTTAAAAAAAATGGCAATAATATTTCTGTTTTTTATTAATACATTAAAATTAAACCTATCCTAAAGAAGAATAATATCCAGCTAAATGAAAAAAATGATCATAATTGATTAAGTAGTTTCTGAAACATCGTGACACAGATTTATACAATGTATATATATTAGTTAGTGGTGGACATTTGTTTCCCTAAGTTTTCTACAATTAATATATTTGTATTACAAATAAATAGCTGAGATGTAAACAATTTGTTACGAAATAGATAATAATTTCCTGTATTGTAAAAGACAAATTCAAACTTCCTATTTTAAACTCCTTAACGACGGAATAGCACTTCACTGTTTTGGAATATTCTCATTGAAAGTTTAGTTATATAGTATATTACATTTTTAGAGGACGCAATTTTATGTGTGGGAGATCAATAGAAGCTTAACCCCGAGTTTGTGGGGTTGCCGTCCCTTGTCCCGCGGTCGCTATCTTGGAAAAAAGTGGTGAAAACACTTTTTTCGCGATTTCTCGGATACTATGAGTTCTACAGAAAACTCATACATAATTTGTAGCAAATAGTATTGCCTACAAATATGTACTTTTTGCCATACATTTAAAATTAAAGAAGTTATAAGCAAAAAGTGTGAAAATTTGTATAAAAAATTTCTTTTTTGCTCTATAACTTTTTTTTATACTAATTTACTATTTTTGAGAGCAATCTTGTAGATGGTCTTAATTACATTCATTACGTTGCAGTCAATACTTCCATAGTTGGTCCTCACAAACAATCAGGTTCTTCCGTGCTTAAAATCAAATTTTTAGGGTTTGAGACTTAAATTTTATTTAAGTTGAAATATATTGTATCACCCACGTAGCTCCCGATTTCATGGTAATATGAGGAAATCTGCATGTAGTGAGCGTCTAAAAAGGTAAGTAGCAGCCCAATAACGTCCCACTGCTGGGCACAGGCCTCCTCGCTCATTTGGTTCTCTCATCTCGCTCGAGAGGGTTTTTACACTGCGGGTTGGCAGGCATAGTACACAAGTGCACTCTCTATAACTTTACTCTCATAGGCTTATGTGACGGAAATCCAACACGACAAAAGAGAGATCAGGCGCAGGAGCGGTGGCTTAACGTGCTCTCCGGGGCACGGGGGTGGAACACACCGCCAACTTCTCAACTTCGGGCAAATATTGAGAAAATCTTTAATAGAAAACTCAATATCGATTCGAACCCAGGACCTCATGACTGTGGCCGAGCATACTAACCATTAGACCAATGAGGCAGTCAGTGAGGGTCTACGTTGTGAAAATCTATTAAATTTCAAGTCAATTTTGGATTGGGGCACATCGTTTACGTAATTTCAAAGTAGTTTCAATGTAAATGGCCTAGATAAAAACTATTATTGTGTTTTGTTTATATAATAGAGTGTGATTTGATTTTTTGTAATTTTTGCTTCAATGGGTGTTTTTCATACCTTACTCACGTGAAATTATTGTGTAGGATTTTTATCATAAAATAGAAGTATATAGGCATTATAAATACGCTCAAAAAATTTGCTATTGAAATGGTACAAATGTTCAAAAGCTTCTAAAGGTAGCCGCATCCGGGTCGCTGGACATCGCTATAAATCTTTGAATTAGTCACAAACGCTGACAATACATACACATTAAGACTTAAAATACCGACTAGACAATGCTATGCTATGCTTTATCTTTTGTAGCTTTGCAATTCTTTACATTACATATTTCCTTTTGGAGATTTCTAAAAGATAAGTCTGGTATTAATTTACATTTTCTTTGGCCATTATTAACTGAACATTGTATATGCAGTTGTATTATCATTACCTAGAATAATTGAGTCGCTTCCTCTGTGTTTTCGCATAGATCTTTTTAAATACTCAATGGGTTTTAATGCAGTAGTCTCCAAAATATAGTCATTTAAAAGGAAAGTTTATATGTATGATACATAGATATTATAGTACAGAAAATCATAGGAATTCAAAGATTTGTTATGTAATGTCGCTTGTTATAATCTTTACATAGTCCAAAATAAAGACGCTTCCTTTGTCTTTTCGCTTAGAATTTTTTTTAATAATCAACGTATATTATTTCAGTTTTCAGCAAAATAAAGAGTGGTTTAAGAGGAAGGCTTACATGTATAGTACAGAAAGACCAAAAATTTGAAAATTTTTAACGTTATCTCGCTTAAATCACAAATATTGGCTAAGCCTTGGAAGATAGATCAATTAAATGTACATGAAACTGTACATCTTGAAAACATTAATAAAAATTGTCTACGATGGTATATATTTATCTTTAAAGGATAACCCATAGTGACGATTTGTATATTTCACATTTCACAAAAACATGTGTTATTTACGAAGCTATTTTATACTATATAGTATTATTCTTTATCCAATTAAACACATTACACTCCTTGTATATTTCATGTAGATCGAAACTGCACTTAACAGCTTGTGATATCTTAGAAGAAATTAGAGATTTAAAAAGCGAAACCATAGCGGCTGGCGGGCCGTACGTTTCATCCCGTTTTGGGCACATTGATTTGTAGATTTCATTGTTTATAAATAAAAAAAACAATCATATTTTATATGTAACTGGAAAATGCAACATTTAAATATAATATAGCTTAAAATAGTCTATAACTTTATGTATAATGAAATCCTTATATTGCAAGAATGGAATTCGCTGTCTTTGTGTTGCACAGGAAACGAGTTTTTTTTGTTACTCTCTCTCTATTGAGTTTTTGGGGATACAATTTATTATAATATGACCATAATGTGTTACATTGAATGACTGCAAATCTATATTGTGTTATTTGCCAAATTTAAAGTGAATTGACAAGAGAATAGGTATAGTGCAATTCAAATGAAACTTCTTTATGTTAAAGCGTTAAAAGCAATTTTAGGAATCAAATGGCGGGTACTTTTAAGGCAAATAAAATACAGTATTGAAAATCAATGTAGTAAAATACAAATACAGAAGAATGTGCATCCATATACAAATAATTTCCCTGGCATAGTGTTTGACTACGATGAAACTAATCAAACTACATTGATTATCTTGCAATGCACACGTTTAATAACTAAATGGTACTTATATCTTTTAAATCGTTAAGAGGTCAAACAACGATCTATTAAGACATAAGCCATATTCGTACTCAAGGAGATCCCATTGGATTTCCACAATAATACATAGTTGTATTATGTAGTTATCTTCTTCGAGTGGAAGAATAAATCGATGATTCTGCTTTGGGTGCCTTTACGTTACTCTTGTGGAGTTAAAATCAAAATATTCTATTTTCAAATAGGCTCAAAAAGCACTTTTAAATCGTCAATAGTTCTGTCTGTTAGTAATAAATCAACCACCGGTTCGGAAAGTTGATTCCGCTGAGAAGAAACCGGGAACAAACGCGACGGTTACTCCTTTAAACATAATTTTTGTACGTTACAATGTGTTTAGCTTTCATGTGCAATTGGAATAAAGTTTAAACATCTTTGTCACTAAATAATCTAATAAGCTTTTTGTAATAGAACATTTTTAACATATTTCTTAAAACTACGTGGAGATAAACCCAGAAGTGATTCGGATATCTTATTAAAATCGCAAAGTCGCAATGTCCGTCCAGTTTCTGATGCTTCGCAGCCATAAATTTTCCTCATGCCAACCCTCCTCTTATCTCGGGATCTTACTTATAATAATTAGCTGGAGAAGGTTGGAAAGATCGTGGCGCAACACGTGTCTCAGTTAGAAGAACTATGCTTAGCAAGTAGCAGCCCATTGACGTCCCACTGCTGGGCACAGGTCTCCTCATTTAAAGGATGGTTTTTAGAGCCACTACGCTGTTGTACGGTAGGCATAGTACACAAGTACAGTCTCTATTCCTTCAAGCTCATAGTCCAATGTGAAAGGAATCCTACACGACCGGAGCGAGATCAGGCGCAGAACCGACGGCTTAACGTGCTCTCCGAGGCATGGGGGTGGAGCACGCCACCAAATCCGAACTTCGGGCAAACATCGAAAAAATCTTAATAAAATCAAAATCAAAATCAAAATATTCTTTATTCAAGTAGGCTCAAAAAGCACTTTTGAATCGTCAGTAGTCTGTCCGTTGGTAACAAATCTACCACCGGTTCGGAAAGTTGATTCCGCTGAGAAGAAGCCGGCAAGAAACTCAACGGTTACTCCTTTTAACATAGCTTTTTTGTAGGTTACAATGTGTTTAGCTTTCATATGCAACTGGAATCATGTCCAAACATCTTTGTCGCTTAAATAATCTTCCACATTATAATATGCCTTTTTTATTAGGACATTTTTAACATACTTCTTAAAACTATGTGGAGGCAAACCCAGAAGTGATTCAGGTATCTTATTAAATATGCGTATGCTCAACCCGACAAATGACTTCTGAACCTTTTTCACTCTAAAATATGGCATTACAAGTTTGTGTTTATTTCTTGTATTAAAATTGTGTGTTTCGCTCCTTTTGCTGTATAAATGAATATTATCACGGATGTATAAAATGTTATTTAATATATATTGCGACGGTACTGTGAGAATAGATATTTCTTTGAATTTTTCTCTTAATGAAACGCGAGATCCCAATTGGTATATGGCACGTATTGCTCTTTTTTGTAAAATGAAGATAGTTTCAATGTCCGCCGCCTTCCCCCATAACAGTATGCCGTAACACATAATGCTATGAAAATAAGCGAAATACACCATTTTAGCAGTTTCAACATCAGTGTATTGCCTCACCTTCCTAACAGCAAATGCAGCTGAACTAAGTTTGCTTGCCAGAGTCTTAATATGGGCACCCCACTGAAGCCCTGAGTCTAACGTTATTCCTAAGAAGACTGTAGATTTAACTATATTTAGCGGACTATTATTTATTTTGATATTTTTACAGACTTCTTTTGCATTTGGCAACGCGAATTCAACGCACTTAGTCTTTGCCGAGTTCAACATCAAGTTATTAACAGAAAACCAACGTGAGACCTGTGACAGGGTACTATTTACATCGTCATAATTATCTACATTTCTGTCTACTTTAAACAGCAACGAAGTGTCGTCAGCAAATAGGACTATATCACATTTGTCTTTCACATGGTACGCCAAATCATTTACATATATTAAGAACAAAAAAGGGCCAAGGATTGAACCTTGTGGGACACCCATTTTTACAGGTGATCCTAACGACTCAACACCGTTTACAAAGACCTTTTGAATTCTATTTTGAAGATAAGAGCTTAACAAATTAAGTGCTCCATCCCTCACACCATAGTGACTAAGTTTAAGTAAAAGAGTGCTATGTTCTACACAATCAAAAGCCTTAGAAAGGTCGCAGAAAATTCCTAATGCATTTTGGGACTTTTCCCAAGCATCAAAAATGTGTCTCGAAAGAGACACGCCCGCATCAGTAGTATTGCGACCTTTTCTAAATCCATATTGTTCAGGATGAAACAGGCTATGGGCACTAAAATGTTCTAGTAGTTGTGTGAGTATAATTTTTTCAAAAACTTTACTTAGGGTTGGCAACACAGAAATGGGACGATAGTTATTAGGGTCAGATTTATCACCCGATTTAAACAAGGGGACAACTTTACTTTGTTTCATAAGATCAGGAAAAATGCCAGAGTCTATGCAATTATTGAAAAGGGTTGCTAAGTGCGGGCTAATACAGTCAATAATTGGAAGAACAACTTTAACTGACATTCCCCATATATCGCCTGTATTTTTTACATTTAAAGTTTTAAAAGTTTTAATAATATCAGTTGCCGAGATATGTTTGAATTTAAAGAGAACACAACACTCAGGAACATGATTCGAAAGCAGAGAATAGGCTTCTGTTGACGATGAATTTATTGTAGAAGTCATAGAAATTGCTTTGTCACAGAATAAATTTTGAAAAATATTAGCAATTTCCGTGTTTTCCGAAATTATGCAATTATTTATACACAATTCAATGCTGGTATCCCGTGGTTTTACTTTTCCAGCTTCATTTTTTATTATACTCCAAGTAGTTAAAATTTTATTCTTAGAATTTCTAATATTATTTTTAATATGCAAAGATTTCGCTAATATGCACACATTTTTAAAAATTTTAGAGTAGTTTCTAACGTAGTTAATAAATTCGACACGATGATCATATTGCTTTATAGCATACAATTCATATAGTCGATTTCTACTTTTATATATCCCAACAGTTGCCCAATCTTTAAACGTGAAATTGTTATGGGGCCTGTGTGAGGTCCTCAACTTGAAAGTGCTCTTAAATTGGTTTTCTATAGTGTTAAAAATGTTACTATAATGCTTGTTAGGATCACCTGAATTCAGACAACGGTGGCTTAACTGATGCTGTACCTTCTCTTTGAAATTTTGAATTCTAAACTTATTTATAGGCCTAAATGTTACAGTACGATTTTCTCGTCTAACTTTATCAGCTATGGAAATCATCAACCCAGAGTGGTCTGACGTCAACTTATTAATTACTGATTTCCCCAATAATTTACAATTAGAAAAGATATTATCAATACATGTAGCTGAACTGCTTGTTACCCTTGTAGGTTCTAAAAACAAATTTGTCAAATCAAAAGATTTAAATAAATTTAGTAACCTAATACTATTTGGTGAGCTGTTCGATAGGTCTATATTAAAATCGCCGCAGACTAATACTTTTTTTTTACTTAAACATAACTTTTTTAAAACATCTTCCATTGAACATTCAAAGATACAGAAGTCACCTGTAGGAGGTCGATAAACACATACGATTATATATAATTCCAGTTCCACACAAGATAGCTCTATTGTGCGTTCCACAGAAAGGATGACAATATCCTTGCGCTCCTTACATTTTAATTCATTTCTCACTAATATCAAGGATCCACCATGAATTGCAGTTTTTCTGTGGAACACACTTGACAAAGTATGGTTTTGAAAAGACATACATAATTGACAACTCTTGAGCCAGTGCTCTGCTATACATAAAATGTCAATATGAAAATTAGATAAAAACAATTCTATTTCTAATTCTTTGCTGGTGATGCCTTGTATGTTTTGAAAAACAATATTCAAACAAGGCACTACCATTGTCTCCTTACCTAGTTTAAACAAATATTGTTAGATGTATAACTTTGATTAGTAATACTACTAACAGTGTCAACATTTTTTACACTAGTAAAGCTAGTGTTGGTGTCAATAGACTTAGAATACATTAAAGTATTTTCAATAATATTAGCTACTAATGTAGCAATTTGTCGCTTACAACTATGAGACAGATACAATGTATCATGAGTCAACCTAAAATTTTGTTTTACAACTATATTTAAGTCAAAGTAAAAAATTTTGTCACTTTGATAGTGACACAAATTGTATAGAGTCATATTTAAATCATATATGTGCTTATTTTGGCTTCTTGTGTAGTCCTTTGAATAAGGAAAAGCACATAGTATGAAATTACACAGGGTTTGTTCCTGTAATTTTATAAGGTGTTCAAAACAATTTATAATATCCTTTCTTTTTGTGTTAAGACTATTACCACATAACAGTAATAAAGTGGTATGTTCATCTAATGTATTGGGATGGATATTATCAACTAAATGTTTATATGAGGCCCCGGGGTAACACAAGTTGGTCACATTTTGTTTTAGACAATTATTCAAAACATGACCGAAGCCCTTGCCCAAACTGTCTGAAACACTAATTGTTTTTGGTGTTGAAACATTGTCTCTAGAATTATTGTCCAAGATATTTTCACAACTATACATCGGAGTACAAGTACATTTATTTTGTAATGACACAAAACGAGCCATATTGTCATTACCTAACCTGAGTAGTTCATCTGCAGCCAAAATTTGTTCCCCAATCTCGACCTGTGACTGCTCATATTTAGTTTTAAAAAATTTTAAACTTTGTTCCAGATCTGCTATATGACAATTTAATTCTTTACATTGATTGTCATAACTTGCCACACATTCTTCAAATTTATCCTGATAGGCTGCTAAATTTGTTTTTAATTGTAGGCAATGTTTCCTTAAAGGCAAATTTTTATTTGAATATTTATTTCTTTTTATTCTTTTTTCTGTCTTTTTAATGAAATTATTTAACTTAATATATTTTTTTAATTTCTTATTACTATTGAAACAAGGATGTCTAAATTTTAAATCTAATTCCCTATTGCATGGGCTGTCACAAGTCAGATCCACAGTCACAATTGGCTGCACAGTGGAAGATGAATTGAGCAGTTTGTGATATAGTTTATGTGTTTCTTCTAAATTGTGTTGTTCTAATTGTGATTTTAAATCTTCAATAATTTGATTGGACCTGCTCAGTTCATCCTCTAATTTGCCTATTTTTGTTAAGGCTTCGTCATAAGTCTCTACACACTCAGTAAATGTGTTAACGGCAGTTTGTAAATGATTACATTCCTCTAATGTAGCTGAATAGGCATTGTGCAAGTCAGCAAGCTCAGATTTTAACTTAGAGTTTTTTTCTAGGATTTTTTTCATCTCTAGCTCATGTTCTTCTTGCTCCCTTAGTAATGCCTCATTAAGTTCTTTCATTGATTTTAATTCCAGCAGGGCAGTTTTTAATTTATTTTGTTCCTCCAAGGCAATCAACCTTCTTGTCTGTATTCTAGAGGCCATTGTGTATATAATCTAAAAATTAAAGCAAAGTGGGTAAACAAATAAACAATGGTTACTCCAAACTAGTAGACTAAAAAGGTAAATAGGGTTACAATTATATATGCAAAAATGCTGTATTATTATAAAATTACAATAGTTCTCTTATTCAATAAGACTCCTGACAATTGCTAAAATATAAATATATTGTAGGCGATTGAAATTCCTCTACAGCTTTACTATAACAATAGGTCAAGTTAAGTGAGAAGATAAAAAGCCTATGTTCAAAGGGTGGGTGGCAAATAACTAATTATCTCTCTATAGAAATATAAGAGAAAACAAATTAGTTACAAGTAACAATATATTCCTCTTCAAATAATATAATAAATTAATCTTCAAATAATCTTCAAATAATCTTCAAATAATATAATAATATAATAAAATATTCAATAATTCATATAAACTTAATATCGAATTTGGCCCGACCTGGGACTCGAACCCAGGACCTCATGTCTGTAGTCGAACATGCCAAAAATTAGACCATAGAGGCAAATTTGCTTAGTGGTGTGTAGGAACTGTCTAATCATCCCAATGCGTTGCAGAACTTTTGATTTATGGTTTTATGGACTCAGGTCATGCTAGCAAGCGACGAGAATACCACATCTCGTTTTAGGACCCAACGAGTGTATTTCTTAATAGTCTATGCAACTAGTGGCTATATGTGACAGAGAAGAATTTGGAGCTTAACGCTTAAGGTACGACAGCACGACTTCTTCAAAACGACACAAAAGAGTGGAAATGAGGAATAAATCAATTATATTATTATCCTAGAAAAAATGACGTTGAAATTCTAAACCTTTTAAATCAGCATGTGAAATAAAGACTGCGGATATTATTGGAGAGTTTTCAAAATTAGGTAAGACGACCTCATAAAGCTATGGTTTAAACTTTTATTTGAGCACAATCCCTAAGCCGTGCGTGCGGTTTTAGTTATGGGGGCTAGTGGTGAGACTAAAGTTTCGATGTCGATATTTTAATTTTATTTAACATCACCATTAGAAGATTTATGCAGACACATGAACACTTATATAATCAATATCTAAAGCTACTTTCTTTCGATAACTCAAATACAATGAAAGATCTATCAAAATCAAATCGAAACATTCTTTATTCAAGTAGGTTTAAACACCACTTTGGAATCGTCAGTAGTCTGTCCGTTGATAACAAATCTACCACCGTTTCGGAAAGTTGAATCCCCTGAGAAGAAACAGGCAAGAAACTCAGCGGTTACTCTTTTAAAGATAGTGGTGTATATTAAGTAATATTTTGCTTCTGTGTGCAACTGTAATCAAGTCCAAACCTGTTTATCGCTCAAATAATCTTCTACATTATAATATGTCCTTCATAAAAGGATGTTTTTGACATAATTCTTAAAAATATGCGGAGGCAAATCTAAAACTTGCGGTATCTTATTAAAAATGTATATGCTCAACCTAACCTATGATTCTGAACCTTCACTCTAAAAAATGGAAATATAACTTTGATTATAATTCTGGTATTCAAATTGTGTATATCACTTTTTTGCCGACAAATTGCTTTATCATAAAGATAATTTATTTGAATATTTAAGGACAACTGCTGTAAAATAAGACATGGCAAAAAGTATAAGGTACGTCAATTGACTATATTGAAATGATAGTATATTGACTATTTTGAAATGTTGTAATTAATGTCAATTTGTTATAATATAATTTTAATAAGTACGTCAATTTAATTTTTTAACACGTAAGAGTGTCGGCCGTTTCCATGTTGTAAATAAAACCTATTAGTTATAAAATTATTTTAAAAATCGTCAATTGACTATTTTAAAATGATAATATAGAGACGAAACCCTATTTTATTTTGTTAATACTATTCAATATATTCTATATTTTTTGTTTTGCTCATGTTAGTTACCGTAATAACGACTTATCTAAATTTTTATAATATAAATTATCTGTTTACTTATTTATTGATTTTTTGAAAATAATGCATTTATGTGTATTTATTAAAGTAGTACCTTAATTTTAAGATAATCTCAGTTGATAAAAACTTCAATTTACAAATAAATCGGTCTTCGTGTTAAATAAATACAATTACTTTAATCAATTAAGCCTAAAAAGATTTTTACACACGTTATATCAAAAGTCATCTGTTTGTTTCTTTTCCTATCTTTGTACAATATAAACACATAGTTTTCCAAAAACACTCTATAAGCGTATTTAATAATGATATGGCTTAATAATTTGATCTCGAATTGCTACTCTTCGCTTTAGATATCTAGATGCAAATTACAAATCTCTTATCTATTTATTATTCTTGGTATTCTTGAGTATATTTAGCCTGCATTCACATCACTAGCTTATTTTAATGTCCCCATTTAATTTCCTTCACGGGCTGTGACGAACCGATTCCAGGAAAAATCGGTAACACGAGTTATTTTCTTTTATTAAAATTTGCAAAATATATTATGTGCTACGAAAGCTAAACCCTGCAAACTTCGTACTGCCTCAATAAACATTAGTTGAAAATGAAAAATTTTATCGAAAAAAAATGAATTCCATAAAAAAAAACTTGATCA
Source organism: Elymnias hypermnestra (assembly GCA_015832385.1). Taxonomy (NCBI): domain Eukaryota; kingdom Metazoa; phylum Arthropoda; class Insecta; order Lepidoptera; family Nymphalidae; genus Elymnias; species Elymnias hypermnestra. The sequence continues at coordinate 635,437 of JACTOM010000050.1, forward strand.
TTACATTTAGATTCCTGCCAAAGTCCGTTAAATATTATAGTTGCGTTTAGAAATTGTTGGTTGTCAACGTTAAATGTCAAAAACAAAGTGAAAAATGAAATTATATTTGTAAATTTAATTTCGTTTTTGAACTACGGGACGAATATTAAACGTTAGACATTCAAAGACATAAATAATGAAAAAAAAAACTTCATTTATAAATTTAATTTGATTTCTAAACGATTTTTAAATTTAATTGATTTCTACACTACGGGACGATGATCAAATGTATGACAGGTGCAAATAGTTTCTAAGGGAAAACGAAACAGTTACTCTTATTACATTCCAAGCATTTTTTTTCATAATAACTATCTTTTAAACTTTCCCTGAACTACCACAAATAATTTAAAACCAAAATTATATTTATAAATGACGAGTTAGTTATATATATCGAAGTTCCACCAAGAGTGTAATTTTTTAATTGTAGATAATGAAAAATATAATAAAAGTATTTCAATAATTACTTATTAGAGTTTCATTCAAATTTTTATCGCTTATATTATTTTATTAAATATTTACTTATTTTCAGTACATTTTGTTTACTTATTAAACGGGATATTGACGACAAATGAGGCAATATCTTTCTAAATACAAATATTCGAATTATATTAACGTCGAAGATTGTTGATTACATTTTTATGATACCATGAATAAGTATAAGGAATCTTCAAAAACAATTTGCAGTAAAACACTTTAAAAATCTGTTTCTCACGGAAGTTAAGGTATCGAATAAATACAAAATAATTTATGTATATGGTTCGAGAGCCTCCTTAGAGACATCATATTTTTATGGGGTAACAAACGCTTGGCTATTTGCATAAATTATTCTAATAAACTGCCATTAGTTCACACTCTTTCTATATGTCTTATTCAAAATTTATATCCTTAATAGAATACTATTTAATTCATCGAATCAAGTTTAAATGAAGAGGTGTCGAAAGAGGTGTTCGACAGGGATGTGTTGCGTCACCATGGCTGTTCAACCTTTTTATGGATAAATGTTTGACAGATTTAAAAGAAAGTATGTATGGGTTAAGAATGAATGAATTACTCATCAAATGTTTACTCTACGCTGATGATCAAGTAATACTTGCGTCATCCGCTAACGAGCTTCAGGAGATGCTAAATATTATGAATGAAGCTTTGAAAGGGAAAGGAATGAAAGTGAATGTAAACAAAACGAAAGTTATGCTTTTTGAACGAGATGAATCTATGATGAATGGCAATATTTTGATAGATGGGGAACAAGTGGAAGAGGTGAAAGAATTTGTATACTTGGGATCTAAATTTACAAAAGATGGAACATGTGAAAGTGATATCGAAAGGAGAGTGAATGCAGGGAATATGGTAAATGGTGCTCTGCATGCTTTTATGAATAGCCAGATGGTGTCTCAAAGGGCTAGACTGGCAGTGCATGCTGGAGTGTTGGTGCCAACACTTATGTATGGTAGTGAAAGTTGGGTATGGCAGAAGAATCACAAAAGTAAAATAAATGCGGTAGAGATGAGAGCGTTGAGAAGCATGAGTGGATTAAAACTGAGTGACAGAGTGAGAAATAGTGTGATAAGAGAACGTTGTGGTATAAAAGAAGACGTAGTGACTAAAATTGAGAAAGGTATGCTTAGATGGTTTGGGCATGTAGAGAGAATGAATGAAAGGAGACTGACAAAAAGGATTTATGAGTCAAGAGTGAATGCGAAAGTTGGAAGGGGAAGACCAAGGCGAACGTTCCTGGACCAAATCCAGGACATTTTAAATAACGGCCAGGTCAAGAGTACTCTAAACCGACGAACTTGTATGAAAGATTTAATGAGATTGAAAGAAGCGAAGGAGATATGCAAGGATCGTGGCAAGTGGAAGGATGTTGTCTCTGCCTACCCCTATGGGAATAAGGCGTGATGCTATGTATGTATGTAAGTTTAAATGAAGTCACCTCAGCGACTCATTGTGACGTTGCTGATCGGCACAGACCTCTCACTGGCAATACTTATCAGTGAGCAGGACTGGAGAGCGGTAGCGAAAGTATAGCGTTCACCTGCCATATCAGCTAATAATAAATGATGATACAGTCTAAGATGGCATTACTTTAACCTCGTAAAAGATGATTTTCTCCTTATGATTTCTACTCAGTATTGTAACGGAACGCAATTTTTTCTTAACGCTTGACTGAATTAAAAAGGTAAGTAGCCCATTAACATCCTACAGTTGGGCACATGCCTCCTCACTCATAGGAGAGAGAATTTTTAGAGCATAGGGGACCACCCTTCGGGTTGGCAGTCATGATACATAAGTGCACTCTATATTCCTTCACTCTCATAGTCCGATGTGACGGGAATACAACACGACCGGACAGATATCAGGCGCAAGTCTGGCGGCTTAACGTGGTCTCCGAACCACGGGGGTGGAACATACCACCAACTTTCCCAATATTTAAAAAATCTTAATATACACACCGGCATATTTTGCGGAACATAAGATGGAATGGAAAGATGGAATCACGCTAAATGACAAGATGGAATCACACTTAACTGGTGAGAGGTATTTTACTTTCTATTGTTTCTACACAGTATTGTACCGGAGCTTTGCACTTGTTGCGTCCCATACAAATTACAATATGCAAGTTTTTTTTAATTACTCCATTTGCAATCAAAACCAGGACCAGGACCTGTGTTAGTTAGGAGAGTATTAGAACTAATTTTCGCAGTATTATCTCATACGGTATCCTACTTTGTTCTGCAGAAAAGGACTTGTATGATTTATAATATGGGTCCATTAAGATGGATTTTATAGAATATACTTTGTTGTACACCACAAACATTAAACAAGTAATACCGAAAAACAAAATTTAGCGAACAGTACTAAAAAAAGACATTGATTCTTTACATAAAAACAGTGAATGCACCTTATATAACATAAAAATGTTTCTGGGGCAGCTAGAATTCTATTTCATTTTTGTATATCTTGTATTATATTTATTATTGTATAATTAGTTAACTAGTATGTTTAGTTACTATGAGCATATATGTATAGCTTATTGTACGTATGTATGGCAAACATGTATAAAAATTAATAAGGAAAGCCATCCATCCATAATTTATTAGGTAAAATGGTCACTTAATAAATGAATAATAAAATTTTATTACGGGCTTACTTAGACGATGAAAAAGCGAAGGAGTAAACGAAATCTAAAAGAAATGAATGAATTAAAAATTTTGTTGTTATGATGATAAGAAAAAGCACACCCGATTCCGTATATTGTGGGCTCTGTTCAGCTTAATTTTAGACTAAGTCGTTATCTAATGTCATCATCAATAGTACATTAAAAAAAAATTAAAGTGCGTGCGTACAAAGTACACATGTCAGAAGTGAAACTTCTTTGGTCTTTTTTATATTTATACAAATCTAAATCTTTAAATTTCCGAGACTTAGAAGGAGGGAAAAAAGAAGATACGTTACGAATTTAACGATTAAATTGTCATTAAAATATTTAAAATTTTGTGTCGAAAATTATTGAAATCTCAAATGACGAATTGTTAAAAAAAATGTGTCATTATTAGAAATTATTATTTAATTTTAGAAAAGAGAATTTATGAAATATTTTTTATTTATATTTTATGAAAAATAGTATATTAAGTTATTAAATGGCGAGTGACAAATTAACATGCCATATGTTATTTGTAAATATTAAAACTACCTAACCTTTAAACGAATTAGCATAAAAAGCGCTGTACATCTTCGTGACGCTAAGCACGCGTTTCATCCGTAAAAAAATACACTAATGCGCCAAAAGAAGTTTCACGTCAAAAATAACATTCGCCGATTCAATAATGCTGTAAAAGCGTACTGACATAGCATAACACCTCGTTCCCATAGGGGTAGCCAGAGACAAAATCCTTCTACTTGCCATGATCCTTGCATATCACCTCCTTGGCTTCTTTCATTCTCGTTAAACCTTTGATACAAGTTCGTCGCGTTAGAGTACTCTTGACTTGGCCCTTATTTAGAACGTCCTGAATTTGGTCCAGGAACGTTCGCCTTGGTCTTCCCCTTCCAACTTTCGCATTCACTCTTGACTCATAAATTCTTTTTGCCAGCCTCCTTTCATTCATTCTCTCTACATGCCCAAACCATCTAAGCATACCTTTCTCAATTTCAGTCACTACATCTTCTTTTATACCAGAACGTTCTCTCATCACACTATTTCTTACTCAGTTTTAATCCACACATACTTCTCAACGCTCTCATCTCTACCGAATTTATTTTACTTTTGTGATTCTTCTGCCATACCCAACCATACATAAGTGTTGGCACCAACACTCCTGTATGCACAACTAGTCTGGCCCTTTGAGACCCCATCTGGCTATTCATAAAGGCGCGCAGGGCACCATTTACCATATTCCTTGCATTCACTCTCCTTTCAATATCACTTTCACATGTTACGTCTTTTGTAATTTAGATCCCAAGTATACAAATTCTTTCACCTCTTCCATTTGTTTCCCATCTATCAAAATATTGCCATTATAGATTCATCTCTTTCAAAAAGCATGTCTTTCGTTTTGTTTAAATTCACTATCATTCCTTTCCCTTCCAACGCTTTATTCATAATATTAACCATCTCCTGTAGCTCATTAGCGGATGACGCAAGCGTAGTTGAATAAAATATTTTTTTCATTTAATTGAATTGCGCCAGCAAGGCCATCAAAACTTATAAATGCCGACTAACGGTAACATAGGATGTACATTAATTGTTTTGGAAACACTGAAAATTAAAACGTCTCAAATTAAATTTACTTTGTAAATTAGTTTCGGGGAACGGGAGCGGTTTATAAAAACAACGTCCTGCTGGTTGCAACGGCCAATGGGACAAATGTGAGGACAAAAAGGGGGTAATTAAGAATTCGGCAACCAAAATGGCGGATAAATATCGCTTCACATACGAGCTTTGTGGACGTATTTAACTAAAAGTTTCACAGAATATGCACGAAACTAGCTGTTCCTTGCAGTGCAATGTAGTTTTCTAATCCCCAGGGTATGTTGGAAATTCTGTAATTAGAGACCGCGTATGGTTAGAGCGTGCTTCATTTCGTGTCAGTCATGAATAGTTTTAAAGATCTCGTTATGTGTGGGTAAGTTTACTGGTCTAATATTATATTTTATTATATTAATAGCCTTAATTGAGTTTACTATTAGGAATTTCTGAATATTTACCCGACGTTAGGTATGCTTCATCCCCGTGCCTCGGTGAACACGTTAAGCCGTCAGTCTTGCGCTGGATCTCTCTCCGGTCGTGTCGGATTCCCGTCACATCGAACTATGAGAGTGAAGGAATAAAGAGTGCACTTGTGAACTAAGCTTGCCAACTCGCAGTTGGTCTATACTCCAAAACTCTTTCTCTTATGAATGAGGAGCCCTTTGCCAAGTAGTGGGACGTTAATGGGCTGCTACTAACCTTACTTTAACAAAACTTTTAAAGCACTTCAGTTGCATGGATTCAAAATTATAATCATAACTTATAGTTGAGAGGGTTCAGGTATGTATGATCAAGTGCACTCTCTACTCCTTCACTCTCATAGTCTGTTGGGACATCAATGCGACATGACCGGGAAGAGATCATGAGGTCATAGGTCATCGATAGAAACATTTCTTGTGTTTTATATATCAAGGCTAATTTGAGGTATTGTTGCCAGGTTTTGATTGGGATCTCAACTGATTGTAAGTAATGGCGTAAGAGATAAACGCGTTAACAATTAAATCTTGTTAAAGGTAATTTACCTCTTATGGTTTATACACAGCGTCGTACCGGACCGCAACTGCTTGGCGACTTCTTTGCTGGTTTTTATTGTTTACAGATTAACGCTTGTGATCAAATAGGATGATATGTGAGGATACAATCAATATTGGAAGCGTGCTAATTGGATAATTCTTATGGTTTCTACACAGTATCGTACAGGTTCATCCTTGATGTTAGGGTGGGGACTAGCCACAGCAGAATCCTCCCACCAGTCCAGACTCAGATAAATTAGAAAATCCAATTTCGTAAATTCGCCCCACCGGCGATCAATCCAGGGACCTCGGCTAGCAAATCGTTCATGTTAAAAGCTTAAATTCAAATCGGCAAAAATATTATGGCACATTTTAACAAATTGGTTATATTAATCTTTACTTTTTCTTTTTTTTTATATTTGCACAAAACCTAAAATTGACTTCGTGTTAAATTTGATTTTTTAAAATTGTGTCCCTATCCTCCTAAAACGGAGATATGTCCCTTTTACGCCTTTACCTAATAACTCTCTACAAATTATTATGTACATTCGTGTCCCGCTTTTTGTCCTGATTCGCGGGACAAGGCGTACGTTTTCTGAGACGTGGCTCCTTAACCGATTGTGACAGAAGGTTAACCCAGTTTGATTTAATTTGTTTGCATGCTGTGGCAACAATTGGTCTTATAGTGACCTTTATTGAGTACGTTACGATCAGCTTATACGACGGATAGCTATACGTTTTGCATTTAATGTTTATTCTTCGTTTTGCACAATCTCCTTTCCTTAAGGTTGCCTGAAAGAAATCGTTGATTAGCTATAAAACAGCCTTTTTTACATTTGTCTATATAAGCCTTGTGCATTTGGTTGTGTAAGCATTGTGTTTGTTAAGTTATACAATAACGAGTGTTATTTTTGTTATTGTATGAGATACAGTAAAACCCGGATAAAAGTAACCCACAACATTAAGCCGTACTAACTGATATACAAATCGCTCGGATTTCTTTTTGCTGGAAAATGCTTAACGCCCACCAGATGAAAATTTAACCTCCATTTAGGAGTGTGTAACTCACTGGCTGTAGCAAGATACCAATGGAGCCCTTTTCAACTGGACGGTGGAATATTTAACATTGACCTATCGTTGACATTTTCAAATCTGGCACCTCTCCACCAGCGAAAAGGAGTAGCATACAAGATATATAAAAGCTAAATAGAATTCTAGCTGTCCCAGTTTCCTTTCCCTTTCTAGTGCCTCCAACTGCTGGATGACAGATGATCCTGATTCATCATCAAACGCAACGTCCACTTTGTTCTCCTTCAACCAACGACATCAGGAAGTCGGGTTGGGTTCCCACAAATTGTATATCTAACTCATAAATATAAAAACTCATAAATCTTGTCATCTGATTTTGATTTTGTATGTAATTGCTGGTTTTTTTAAGCAAAGTAATGTATTTCTTATGAAACTATCGTTTCACTTAGCTGTACTTACATGATAGAGCGTAATGTTAATAACACGTTTATAAATATGATTATCTTTTAATCAAAATCGTTTTATTTCGTGCCATCATCAAAGGTGTCATCATCAAATTAATACTATCTTCGTTTTCGTAAACGGTCTCCTTGTAAAGTGTATACCTTCTTGATATGATTTTCAAATGATTAATTATTAACTCAATTCATTCAATAGATAATAGGTATAAAACATTGTATATTCAATGTCGTACGACACATTAACTCTATGTGTAAAAGACAGCTTTGTAGCGCTTTAGTGCGAAAATAAGATGTGCTTTTTTAAGGAATAATGTAAATTTAAATTTGGTGTTAGTAATTAACACTTAATTTAACGTATTATTTCTAAAGTACGTAACCAATTAAATAAAACTCTGATGTCATTATTGTAGGTGTATTATGCTTTAGTGGTTTGAAAATTTTGGCTTAACTAAATTCAAGTTAAAACGATCAGATAGTTCTTTTAATGCTGACAGATTAGCGATTGACTGTGATCTCCCCTAATGGTAAGTGACGAGTTAAGATAGTTGCACTATTAGGTATTGTACCTTTCATGGTTTCTGCACATTATCCTAAAGGAACTCTAATTTATGGCTTGGCCGTGCGTCATATTTATTTCCCAATTTCAGTTAAAATACTATGGATATTTTTTAAACAGGTAAACCCACATCTCTTACATACTTACTTGGGATAGGCAGGATACGTAATTTTTTTGAAAAGTGGTTTACGGGTTTCAAATAACTAACTATTTTTTTATTATTTTATCAAAACAAAATGAAAATATTCTTTATTCAAGTAGGCTCAAAAAGCACTTTTGAACCGTCAGTAGTCTGTGCGTTGGTAACAAATCTACTACTTGGAAATTTGATTCCCAAGAAACTCATCGGTTACACCTTTAAACATAGTTTTTGTAAATAACAATGTATTTAGCTATCATGTGCAACTGGAATCAAGTCCAAACATCTTTGTCGCTTAAATAATCTTTAAGATTATAATATGCCTCTTGTAATAGAACGTTTTTAACATATTTCTTAAAACTATGTGGAGGCAAACCCAGAACTGGTTCGGGTATCCTATTAAAAATGCTCAACCCGACAAATGATATAATCTATTTTAGTCATGTCTATTGAGTTACCAAAGTATTATCATTTACATTGCCATAAAATTACTTGGATGACACATATCCGTTATAAGCACTAAGAGCATCACTTAGAGATAGAGTCAGAACTAACTTAGTACATATATTAACAGTTTTTTCTATTTTATTACAATCCTAGAAACTTTTGTTCCTAATATTTCCGAAATATATCTGTTTCGATTACCGACAGTATTGATCTCCTTGGTGTAAACACACTAAACTTCCCGCAATGCATGGAATCCAAAGCACAAACTGCAGCCAAAAAGCTTGGTGTCCTTAATAAGGTCAAACATTACTTCATGCCGGAAAAGCTATCGAATCTGTATAAAGCTCAAGTTCGATCATGCATGGAGTATTGTAGCCACCTTTGGGACGACTCAGCTAATTACCAGCTTGATGCTCTGGATTCGGGGGATCGCCGGGCTAGGAGACTCATAGGCGACAAAAACCTCGATAAGAGAATGGCAAGCCTACAACATCGACCCAACGTTGCCTGTCTGTCGGTATTCTACAGAATTTATTTCGGAGAGTGTGCGCAGGAATTGTATGATCTTGTTCCTCCGTTACCTTTTTACTTAAGATCATCAAGGCACAGAAACTATTGGCATCGGTACATAGTGGACATCCCACGATTCCGGACCAAGCGTTTTACCCAATCGTAAACCGACTGTACCGTGTTTCCTGACTCCTACAATTCTGGTACTTTCAAATGCGGAGTGAGTAGGCATCTCCTAGGCAAGCGCGGTCCACCCTAGGCTGTATAAACACTTTACATCAGGTTTGATTGCAGCCAAGCGCAGGCTTGTTATGAATGAAAAACAAAATAATGCCAACTTCTCTTTTCGTCGTTCGATTTACAATATGGATCCAAAAGAATCGCTAAGAACCAAATTCAGAACAGTTAAGATAATGACAGATGACATATATATATATATATTAGAAAACTTGTATGTACATAAAAATATTGACTCTATCAATAAAAAGAGTGAATATACCTCATATAAATTAAGAAATATTAATAAATGGTTATAAATTCTAGTAGGCTGCATAAATTTATACAGGATATCTTAAAATTATATCTTATTGGGAAAGTGTGAGTGATACGTTGAATGAATGTGAACCGAATGAGCGAATAATTATGTTAGGAGATTTTAATGGATGGGTAGGTGTGAAACGTGATGGATATGAAAGGACTCTTGGTATGTTTGGTGACAAACGGGTGAATGAAAATGGACGAAGTTTGCTTGGAATATGTGTGGAACATAGTCTTTTTGTGGCAAACACTATGTTTGAGCACAAGGGGATTCATGTGTATACAAGGGAAGAAGGGAATGCTAGAAGTATGATTGATTTTGTAATTGTGGACGAAAAACTGAAGAAGAAAGTTCTAGATGCTCGAGTATACCGCGGGGTCGACATCGATACTGACCACTACCTGGTTGTTGCCCGAATCGGTGGTCTTTTTAATCGGTGGCGCCATAGAAAGAAGGAAACTTCGAGCATTCTTGAACGAATAAAAGTGGAGAGATTGCAAGAAGAGGATGTTAGAGAAGAATATCTGAAAAATTTGAGTGGGCGATTCAAGAGTGAAGACGAAGGAAATGAGATTGAAAGTTTATGGAATAAATTTAAAGATGGAGTGGTTGGTGCTGCTATTGATGTATGTGGCGTGTCTAAAAGGAGGAAAGGTAAGACAGAGAAGAATTTGTGGATGGACAAAAATGTTCAAGCAGCTGTGTGTGAAAAGAAGAAAGCTTGGTCCGATTGGTTGGCTACAAAAGCGAACCAACGAATGCAAAAGGCAACGAATGATGACGTAAAAAAGGCAAGAATGGAATACAAAAGGGTGAAAGTAATCGTGAAAGAAGCTGTAAGAAAGAAAAAAGAAGAATACAGTGATATGTATGATAGGAGACTTTCTGATGATTTTCAGTCAAACAAAAAGTTTTTCTGGAAATCAATACAATTTGCCCGAGGGAGATCTACTTCCTCGGAGCTTTGTAAAATCAGAAGTTTAGATGGAAGTTTAATAAAAGGAGAAGAATGGATATTGAAGAGATGGAAGGATCATTTTGAAAGTTTGTTTGAAAGAAATGAAGCAGAGGTAAATATGGCCTCTGCGGATAGCAATGAATGTAAGACAAGTGATAGCGAGATTAGTATGGATGACATCATGAAAGCGATAAAAGGTATGAAATCAGGTAAGGCTGCTGGGTATGACAGAGTGTCAGTCGAGATGCTGAAGGCTGGCCGCGGGATTGTGGTAGCTCAGCTGTACTGCCTTTTCAATATATGCTGGGAGAAAGGTCAAGTCCCAAGAGATTGGAGCAAGGCCGTAATTGTCCCTCTATATAAAGGAAAAGGGTCACAGCAGGAGTGCAAAAATTACCGCGGTATCAGCCTTCTTAGTGTCGTCGGCAAATTGTATGCAAAGATATTAATTGAAAGGGTGATTAATGAAACTGATGGGAAAATATGGGACGTGCAAGCGGGATTTAGAAGAGGAATGGGATGTACGGATCAGGTCTTTTCTTTACGGTGCATAACTGAAAAATGTTTGGCTAAACACCAAAAAGTTTATTGCGCGTTCGTAGATTTAGAAAAGGCCTATGATCGAGTGGTGAGGAATGAGCTGTGGTCAACGTTATCTACGTATGGGGTGAGCGGTTGTCTGATCCAAGCATTGAAGTCTCTCTATGAGGGTTCTAGTGCCTGTGTCAGAATAAACGGAGCGTACACGGAGTGGTTTCCTGTCGAAAGAGGTGTTCGACAGGGATGTGTTGCGTCACCATGGCTGTTCAACCTTTTCATGGATAAATGTTTGACAGATTTAAAAGAAAGTATGTATGGGTTAAGAATGAATGAATTACTCATCAAATGTTTACTCTACGCTGATGATCAAGTAATACTTGCGTCATCCGCTAACGAGCTTCAGGAGATGCTAAATATTATGAATGAAGCTTTGAAAGGGAAAGGAATGAAAGTGAATGTAAACAAAACGAAAGTTATGCTTTTTGAACGAGATGAATCTATGATGAATGGCAATATTTTGATAGATGGGGAACAAGTGGAAGAGGTGAAAGAATTTGTATACTTGGGATCTAAATTTACAAAAGATGGAACATGTGAAAGTGATATCGAAAGGAGAGTGAATGCAGGGAATATGGTAAATGGTGCTCTGCATGCTTTTATGAATAGCCAGATGGTGTCTCAAAGGGCTAGACTGGCAGTGCATGCTGGAGTGTTGGTGCCAACACTTATGTATGGTAGTGAAAGTTGGGTATGGCAGAAGAATCACAAAAGTAAAATAAATGCGGTAGAGATGAGAGCGTTGAGAAGCATGAGTGGATTAAAACTGAGTGACAGAGTAAGAAATAGTGTGATAAGAGAACGTTGTGGTATAAAAGAAGACGTAGTGACTAAAATTGAGAAAGGTATGCTTAGATGGTTTGGGCATGTAGAGAGAATGAATGAAAGGAGACTGACAAAAAGGATTTATGAGTCAAGAGTGAATGCGAAAGTTGGAAGGGGAAGACCGAGGCGAACGTTCCTGGACCAAATCCAGGACATTTTAAATAACGGCCAGGTCAAGAGTACTCTAAACCGACGAACTTGTATGAAAGGTTTAATGAGATTGAAAGAAGCGAAGGAGATATGCAAGGATCGTGGCAAGTGGAAGGATGTTGTCTCTGCCTACCCCTATGGGAATGAGGCGTGATGCTATGTATGTATGTATGTATCTTAAAAGATTTTTATATATAGTGGACCGATTTAAAAAAATAAGCCGTATATAGAAAAATGTTTATTTATTATTAAAATACACCTTTTGGGGATTTATTTTTTAAAAATAATATCATCTAAATTCACTCATTTAATCGAATAGTAACATTACTTATGACTGCTCGGCAGGTGGACTCAGGGATGGCTACCATTTCGTGACGGATATTTTCTTTCAAATGCTTCAGGGAAGTCAACTTATTGGCATAATCTGTGGATTTCAGATAACCCCATAGGAAAAAGTCCATAGGGGTTAAATTAGGTCAGTAAGTCAGCTCTCCGGGAGATCAATTTGCCTCAGAAAATTTCACGAATACGTCGCAGAGACATATTGGACGTGTGTCAAGTTGCTCCGTCCTGTTGGAACCATGTTCTTTGGTATATATAGCCAGGAAAGTTTTGCAGTTCAGTTAAGAGGAAGTTGTCTATCATCTTTATATAATGCTTTGAATTTACTATTTCGTCTTCAAAAATTAAGCGCTGATAATTCCTCAAGGGCAACATCGCAGCCCATACAGTCACTTTAAGCGAATGTAGAGTTTGTGTTTCGGATTAATTGCACTCAAGTGGCGGCTGTTCTGCTTATTTATTTGGTTATTAGGATAAAAATGAGCTTCATCCGAAAACAAAATTTTTGTTAAACATTGAAATCGCTCAATCACCTGATTTACGAAATTAATTAGAGTCGCCGAATCACCGTTTTTGTAAAAGTTTCACGCGCACAACGCGTAGTCTATTCCTGAGAAACGCTCCGTCGCAACTAAATTTTCAAGAGCCAGGCTACTGATTGACATAACCCGCGCGACCCTCGGATACGTTGCGTTCACGCAGTAAGTGAAATAAATATTTCTTTTTTGAGATCCGTGATATATAAGAAGAAGATATGTTTAAACGTCTAATACGTGTATGTTACACGTTTACACAAATGGACATATTAACTTATAAATTTATCCGTCGAATTAGGTATTACAAAATTCTTTATATACTTATTCCATGTTATTCATATTCTACTTTTATATAAGTATACGTGATGTATTATAATAAAACTTTTTTTAGCTAAATTACTTTAATAAGATATCTATTAATCAATGACAATATTATTAGGTGATTGATTTATCATTATTATATGTTATTAGTAGTAATGGAATAATAATGGAATGTAATGGAAAATAATGGAATAATAAAGCTTAGTCAACAGGAAAAGAATTTAATGGTACAATATTATTATTTTTAAGATCTTGGAAGACACATTCTTCTTTCTAAAGTATTTTTACTAATTTATAATACATTTTAATATAGGTCGCTTTTATGAATTGTTTTTAAAGTTAACATTGTATTTGTAAAGATATTTTAAATACAATTAATATTATTCGTACGAGTGTAAAATATTATAAAATACAAAACAAAATGGAGTCTTTTTTGTGACTTCCATATATTTACATTGCAAAATTGTACCCAGCTATTTGCTTGTTTATTTATTGTACATATACTTAACCTAAGACCTGTTTTTGTTCATGTACTTTAACAGCAAAACATAAAATTCGTAACGCTTTTATGTAATCATTGCTTATAAAAGACGTTTTCAGTTAATTGGAGATGCAAAGTTATTTAAATTGACATCCATTACATAGTTTCAAACGTATCATGTATATTCAAGGAATTGATATAAACATCTGTTATATATACAATGAGTTTACTTATTACTCTGTTTAGTCAAGCAGAAGCTTGAGCTACTCGGACTTTAATTTTGTAAGTGATTTTCTTGCTTATAACATAATTTAAACAGAATACCTCGCGGTGAATTGCTGAAATATTATCGCATCTGATATAATATTTTATTAAAAAATAATGCGAAGATAAAGATAAACATATAATTTATATTAAATTTTTATCGGATAAATGTATCTATACATACATAGCATCACGCCTCATTCCCATAGGGGTAAGCAGAGACCACATCCTTCTACTTGCCACGATCCTTGCATATCTTCTTCGCTTCTTTCATTCTCATTAAACCTTTCATACAAGTTCGTCGGTTTAGAGTACTACTGACCTAGTCCTAATTTAAAATGTCCTGGATTTGAACGTTCGCTTTGGTCTTCCCCTTCCAACTTTTCCATTCACTCTTGACTTGCAAATCTTTTTTGTCAGCCTCCTTTCATTCATTCTCTCTACGTGCCTAAACTATCTAAGCATACCTTTCTCAATTTTAGTCACTACATCTTATTTTATACCACATAGTTCTTTTATCACACTATTTCTTACTTTGTCACTCAATTTCAACCCACTCACAATTCTCAACGTTTTCATCTCTACCGCATTTTTTTTGTGCTTCTTTTGACATACCCAACTTTCACTACCATACTTAATTGTTTTAAACTTAAATTTTCGTGGTTTATTAACATATTGACTATTTGGACGGGTACATACCACGATGGCGTTTTTAATTTTGCCGATATTTCGACCCAGTTGCATGGATCGTGGTCACGACGTTACTGCTGTGGGCGGTTGTGTCAAGCTGTCAAGGGCCAAATTAAAACCATCATAGATGGTTTCAAGCTGGCTGATACGTGGAATCCAGTGGTAAGTTATGCCAAATGAACAAACGACGCAATTTTTCAAAATTAAAACGTGACGCTGTGAGTGTAGTATGCCGAAAAATGCATGTAGGTGCTGTGAAAAAATAAAAGGATCAGACGTAGGGTAGACAGATTCTGCCCTTGACGGCTTGACACAACCGCCCACAGCAGTAACGTCGTGACCACGTTCCATGCAACTGGGTCGAAATATCGGCAACACCTCTTTCGACAGGAAACCACTGCATGTACGCTCCGTTTATTCTGACACAAGCACTAGACCCCTCATAGAGAGACTTCAATGCTTGAATCAGACAACCGCTCACCTCATACGTAGATAACGTTGACCACAGCTCATTCCTCACAGCTCGATCATAGGCCTTTTCTAAATCTATAAAAGCGCAATAAACTTTTTGGTGTATAAATTTATTTGTCAAATTATATTAAAATAAGAAATTACAAAAGAAATAAGACATCTAATGTTCATATTATCCTTACTAATATTAGTTTACATGTATTGAGGGTGCCCTACAAATGTCAAGTTAGTCGGCCGAGCCGTTTTTGAGATACGATGGAGGAAAGTTTGATAAACACAATTTTGAGAAAAACGCGTTTAAAGTTTTAAGTCCGTTTAAAACTATAAAAATGTCAACTTACCTTTAATCGGTGATGCCTGGTCCATAGAGTATTTCTTTCTCTACCTCTTAAAGCAGATTGTTCAGCTCTTGAGTCAATCTTGGCTTGTTTCAAAAACGTATATGTATAGAAAAGGGGAACCCCAACTACCTACTCAGCGCTTCGGACAGCTCTTTGTTCTACCTGCTGTATCTTTAAAGCGACTTTGAATTTTCATAAATCACTTTTCTGCCGTACTCTAGACATGTTAAGAACGTAATTTATGATAGAAAGAAATGATTTTTTGAGTCCATCACATGGGATAACCCCCTTTTAATTAAATTTATTACACAGATAGTGTAGAGCATGAGAAAAGACAAGGTACACTTCAATACGAGATAAAGAATTTAAAGTGACGGAGTATCGTCATTTTTAGAGCATGTAACTTATTTTTAGGCTATTGGTTCGATATAAATAAATATGACTTTCAAAATCTGTAAAAACTTTACCCTCGAGGTTGTAAAATAACAATTATTACTAATATTATAAATGCGACAGTAACTCTGTCTTTTAGTCGCGCTTTTATACCTTAACTACTAACTACCACTACTAATTTAGTAGTGAAATTTGTTACACAGATAATCTAGAGCCTCAGAAAGGACAATTAGCTTTTTGAAGTGTTAAAAATAGTTGAATTAGCCGAAATAAACTAATCTGAAACTTTCTGCGTGCGTGAGAAGGCTTAATTTATATACTAGTAGCACAGTGTTGTTTCAAATCATTGCTATTAAACAGTTGCAGGCGTCTATTATGTATGTTGTTAAAACTCCGAAATAATCGGCTATAGTATCAAATTTTTCAGACTCTCGCAATGTCCTCTCAGGGAGTGTTGGAGTATTATGCAAATAAATCAGTATTAGTTACTGGAGGCAGTGGCTTCATAGGCAAAGTGTTGATTGAGAAAATATTGAGATGCTGTCCAGATATTAAAGCGATATATCTGTTGCTGCGACCAAAGAAAGGAAAAGACCCTCAACAACGTCTGAAAGACCTCCTGAATGGAAAAGTATGTTTTATATACTTTCATTAGTAATTACATTAATCAGCTATCATTTCATAGAATCTTGAGATTAAATATTAAAAGTAAGGGGGTTAATGTAACCCCGACAATAATTTATTATATGTAATTTTTAGACAATTTATTTAATAAGCGTGAGTTCAGGCCATGTTTTATTATAATTTGCTAATATATGCAAACCGAGGAAATACAGCGAAGTCTTTTAATATACAAATATCCACTGAAGTTTTGAACATTTATATTCAAAGTGACTCATAGAACAGATCCAGTATTCAGTAGTTTCACTCGCGTAAATACCGATCTCGTGACAGTGGAACGTCTACTTAGTCAGATTATATATTTATTTTTGTTAACACAAAAGTTTTATTTTATAGGATAATGATTAATACATAGATATGAATAATATGGTTTGATTATTGTTGGCACTTTTATTAACTTTTAAAATGTAAGTAAGTAAGTAGCAGCCCATTAACGTCGTTATTAGAGCATAGACCCACCACGCTGCTCCACTGCGGATTGGCAGGCATAGTACAAAGTGTACTCTCTATTCCTTCACTCTCATAGTCCAATGTGACGGTAATCCGACACGATCGGAGAGAGATCAGGCGCAGGACCGACGGCTTAACGTGCTCTCCGAGGCACGGGGGTGGTTCACACCGCCAATTTTTTCCCAACTTCGGTCAAATATTGAGAAAATCTTAGTAGAAAACTAATAACTTTAAAATGTAATATGTCGTTATACTGGCATAACTACAATAGTTGGACGTATGGTATTGTAGACTTAATACGTTCCATAGTACTGTAGATCATTTTTTTGTTCTATCATCAATAGTTTCCGCAACGCGCGCCATGACATATTATTTGTAACAAATTTTTCACACCTTGGGTTACAATAATGCGTTTTTATTAGAGACCCCTATTCTTTTTGAAAAAGTAATATAACCTATGTCACTCAGTGAAAATGCAGCTTTCTAATGGTGAACAAATTTTTGAAATGGCTCCAGTATTTTTTGTGTAAAAACATTATATACAAACAAAAAAATACAAATGTTTTCTCTTTATAATATTAGTATAAACAATGGATTACATTCTCATTTACATAATATCTTGACGACTGATCAAGACGATCACTTTCAAAGCATTTGTTAAACTTATTATTAAGATATATCACTATATTTCAGTGTTTCGAAAAAATAAAAGATCTAAACGTCATCTCTAAGCTCCATGTCATACCCGGAGATATACAAAAAGGAAATCTTGGCATCTCTGAAGTGGACAAAGTTATCTTACAGAAAGAAGTTAATATAATTTTTCACGGGGCTGCAACAGTGAGGTGATAAATTAAAGTTTTGTTTACTTACTTACTTTGGATTAATTTAGGTTTGTGACCTGTGGGGTAACAATATCATCTGTGGCAAATTCTTTTGATAGTACTTAGTTTAATTTTAATATTACCACTGAAGTAGTTATCAAAATCTAATAACAATGTTATTTTCAAGAGCATGGGCTTATACATTTACATTCACCAGCCTATATACACCGCTGGGCATAGGCCTCCTTTAGGCGAGAAGGAATGAGCTATAGTCCCTACGCAAGCCTTCACCAAGAGACTTCACATTCATCACCCACTCGCTAGTCTTTCGATGAAGGAACAACAATTTAATTTCAAGGTAGAAAGTATTTATCAAGCAAAATTTTTATTTCGAGCTTTCTGTTTTAACAAAGGTGTCCATTATATTATAAAAGTTTAAAGACAGGCACTATGGCCATGTCACATAACCTCTCTTGTCCCATGTGCTTCTTGGGCCGGGGCCCTCTAGAGCCAGGGGCCCGTGGGCTTTTGCCAGCCCTCCCACTCTATAGTTTGTAACATCCTGAAAATCTTTTAGGAGCAATAGTCTCCTTTATGCCACATCGTTTATTAAAGTGTTATTCTTATTTCATTTGAAGAAGTTATGGGCGCGCTTATTAAAGAATACATATTTTTTACTAATGATTGTGGGAGAAGGTAAGTTTGAAATATGTGTAATGTGGCTTTGTATTTCAGATTTGATATGAACCTTTGTGAGGCTATAAAAACAAATGTTGTTGGAACCAAACACTTGTTGGACTTAGCAGAAGGAATAAAAAATCTTGAGGTAATTGCGAACGACATCATAAAAAATGTATTATTTAAAATTAGTTTCCTAGCAAATAATAATACAATAAGAAAATGACTTTATTTGTCAAGCACACAATGCATTTCATATATTTAAAGATGGAAAGTTTGAATGAATTGATTGTGATTGTAGTCCATTTGCGGATGATATCGGAAAAATTAGCCAAGCTTGAGTCTATTTCTATTATTTCTTAAACCATCTGTTGCATATCCTTAGGGAAATACGACGACGGACGACTTAACAAATATGAAGTTTACATCTCCCAAGTAGATTCACCTATTCTTTGAAACATTTCATTTGATTTAAAATTTTATACAACTAAGTTTCAATGTATTGCATAATGTATTTCCATTTATTTACATATAAAATTGTAGCTATTTTTATATAACAGATATTTGATATTGGATCTACAGCCTACAAAGAAGACCCAGACCCGTAGACAAGTCACTTTCGACGATTGCTAATGCTTAAAAAATGTATGGGAATGACATTTCATGTCGAATAATGAAACGTCATTTCCATACATTTTTTAAGCGTTAGCAATCTTCGACAGTGACGTGTCTACGGTCCCTAGTGCATTTAAAGCACCTTCGCGATGCTCCTCCAACTTCCGCTATAGCCTATTTTATTTATATAGCGGCTTGTAATCAAACAGAAGTTATCAATGTTCTATATAAAGAAATATTTTAGTTATAGTTTATGTTTATATTGTAATGTAAAAAGACTAAACATGTTGGCATATGTTCTACTAACCATTCGAGGCAAGGGCGGGTTGCTGGTTTAGTAATAAGAATAATGCCGTAATTCTTAAAGTGAAACTAGGCGCATTAGGCTAAAACTTTACGGATGAAACGAATGATTAGCGTCACGAAGATGTGCAGCGTTTCTTATGCTAATTCGTTTGAAGTATAAGTAGTTTTAATATTTAAAAATTAGATGTAGCATTTTAATTTGCCACTCGTCATTTAATGATTTAATATACCGTTTTCTTAAATTATAAAATAAATTCTCTTTTCTAAACTTTAGTTAATAATTTCTAACATTGACCGAAAACAAGCATTTTTATTTACAATTCGTCATTTGTGATTTCAATAAATTAATTGTATTAATTTTAGACACTTTTAATATTTTTATGACAATTAAATTCCTAATATATCTTCCTTTTTTTCCACCCTCTAAGTCTCCCAAATCTAAAGTTTTAAATTAGTTTGCGAATGAATTTTTACGCACGCACCTTTAACTTTCTGTTCTTATTGTAGGTATTTGTGGACATATCTACTTCTTACTGCCATGATGAATTAGTTACTTTAGAAGAGAAAGTGTATCCCTCTGTCCATAAACCTCAAGATGTTATGGACCTTTTGAGCTGGATGAACGAAGATATACTGGATTCTATTCAGCCTAAGTATAAGCTTGCATTGCAAATGTTATTGTAATATTTCGTTTCGGTGTGAAGACACGAGACGATGTCTTTTTTAATTAAGTTTGATATTTGATATAAAATATTGCTGTAAAGGAATTAAACAAGAATATTTCTTCTTTAAATGTTGAAATA
This sequence comes from Elymnias hypermnestra, assembly GCA_015832385.1. Taxonomy (NCBI): domain Eukaryota; kingdom Metazoa; phylum Arthropoda; class Insecta; order Lepidoptera; family Nymphalidae; genus Elymnias; species Elymnias hypermnestra. The sequence goes on from JACTOM010000050.1 coordinate 655,645, forward strand.
TTTTTAAATAACGGGGAACATCTTACCTGTATTTACCAAACTCTTTTCCTATTTTAAGGTCACTGAAACACCATTTGTTCGTAATTTAGACATTTATACGTATAGAGATGTGTTTTAGTTTGTATAACCCAGAATTTATGTTATAAGGCTCTATTACTTAACGACGATCTTATTGCTCCAGTTTGTAAGGTTTTCCTAATCACATGTTAACATATAAAGGTGATATGCATGTGTTTTAAGATATTCTTTTTGGAATCTTTATATTCCAATATAAACTTTAACTAAAGCTTAATACCTTTCTGAACTCGATAGGTCTTTGTCTTCAGCTTTTTAAAATATTAGCTGCCTTTAGAAGTTTTTCTCGTTGTCACACGGTCTTACAACGTGGGTACTTTTATAAACGTTTCGAATTATTAATTGGAAGGAATGGAAAAATAGTTTTAGGGATGACTATTATGTATTTTCTAACATTTTGCTGTTTCTTTTAATTAATATTCGCGTTTTCAGGTTGATCGCACCATTCCAGAATACATACGGATTCTCAAAGAACCTTGCTGAGGAATTGGTGTCACAGTATAAGGATAAGTTCGCGATTGCAATAGCAAGACCTTCAATTGGTAAAATATGTCTTATTCCTTAATTTTAAGTGTCCTCATCGTAATTACTTATGCCTATTTCGTTATAATTGACACACTTTAAGTGATATTGATAATGAAATTGACTGCCTCATTGGTCTAATGGTTAGAATGTTCGACTAAAGACTATGAGGTCCTGGGTCGGATCAATTCGAAATTGATATTGAATTTTCTATTAAGGTTTTCTCAATATTTGCCCGAAGTTGGGAAGTTGTCGGTGTGATCCACCCCCGTGCCACGTTAAGCCGTCGGTCCTGCGCCTCATCTCTCGGATTGCCCTCACGTCGAAGTTTGAAAGTACATTTGTGTACTATGCCTGCCAATCCGCAATGGAGCAGCGTGGTGGGTCTATGCTCTAAAAACCCTCTCTCATATGAGTGAGGAGGCCTGTGCCCAGCAGTGTGACGTTAATGGGCTGCTTCTTACTTACTTACCTTATTAGCTAAAACAAATGATGCGATATAAATGCCATTAAATATAAATGATTTTTATAATCGCATCCATAAGAAGGCAACTAAAAAAAATTAATGATAATAAAATCGGGGAATACAGTTTGGTGTTGTACCTACATATCTATCACCTCCATCCGAAATTCAATTACAACACTGGATAACTAAAGGATCCACACCCCACATTGCCTGCTATCAGGTTTTCTAATATTTAATATTGTGAAAGCACAGTTAAACTCTTAACTGTACTGATAATAAAAATATGATATCGCGCTCTGTTTTATGAGGAACCTGCAACAAACTGATACAGGTATCCCTTTTTCCTTTCTTATCCTTCACAGTAGGTATAGTATGATTTTGTCATTCATACTCACATGAATATTAGAAATAAACTATTTTGTTAACTATCATATAACAAATGTACTACAGGACCGTACAATACCATACGAACTTTTATAAATAAGACCAGATAAGCGTACATGTTCACATAGTTCGCAGAACCGATGGTCGTTGGGGCCGGAGGTGCTAGAGTGGCGGCCTCGCATCGGAAAAGGCAGCGTCGGCAGACCCCCCACCAGGTGGACCGATCACATCAGGCGGCTCGCTGGCAGCCGCTGGATACAAGCGGCGCAAGTTCGGGCCCAATGCAATTCATTAAGAGAGACCTTTTTCCGGCAGTGGACGTCCATCGGTTGAGACGACGACGAAGCGTACAAGACGTACGTAAAGACAAATATGTTGTATTGCTTTTCAGTAATTGCAGCATGTAAAGAGCCTTTTCCAGGATGGATAGACAATATAAATGGACCAACCGCAGTTATCTATACCGGCGCTATTGGTAATTGATTCGTTATTGCAATTAGTATTTAGAATAGAATAGAATTTCTGAATGGGTTTGCAATATAAGTACCTAAATAAGTAGTGGTTCGACGACTATTGAGACTGGGTGCTCCTTTGGGACAGGTGCAGATCTCCACGGTCTTGCATGGGCTAGTTTTTGACGTGAATACGTCTGTAAAATCGCATCCATTGGGACACAGTACAAAAAAAACGAATAATAACAAAATCGGGGGATAGAGTTTGGTGTTGTAATTACATATCTATCACCTCCATCAGAAATTTAATTACACCAATGGATAGCTAAAGGATCAAAGAGTTTATCACGCTAAGGACTGTAACAGATCACCCGCGGCGGAGCCCCCCCATTTTGAAGTTATTACCCGTATTCACCTATAACAAAGGGCCGTGATCATTACACAGCCACACTCCGTTTATTTATAATTTCCTTATTGCTGACAGGTTGCGTTGCTATAAAGTAGTGCTTCACTATAATCACCTGAAGGTTAAAATTATAGAGAGAGAGAGAAAACACTTTATTGCACACAAGATAAAAATAAAAAGACAAACTAAGATACTCATTACTATAACCATAGCGTGCAAAGGCGGTCTTATTACTTACTACAAGTAATCACTGCCAGACAACAATGCTATAAACTTAAATAGAATAATTAAAAATAGTTTTAGTTTATAACTATATAAGATATTCGTTTATGAATATATAATTTAATATCTACATATAAGTGAATATGATCTCTAAATACATATTAAAAATAAACTGTAAAGGAAAAGATGTAAACGTGTTATTCACAGCAGTTTTCAGTTAAATACAACTCTTTGAGGCGCGTTTTAAGGATGGCTATTGGCTGTGAGTAACGTATATTATCTGGTAAAAAATACCATAAATTTTTAGCTTGGACAGTAAATAAATTTTTGTAATAATTAGTATGACAAACTGGAAATATGGCACTAGTGATCATAAAATGATTATAGATAGATAGATAGAAATACTTTATTGCACACAGACACAGGAAATACAAAACTAAGAATAAAAACTAAAGCTAGGAGAGTGCAAAGGCGGTCTTATTGCTGGTCTTAGATGCTTATTTATTAAATTAATTAATTTATAAAGCAGAACTAATGCTTAAGTATAGTTTGAATCAAATTTAAAAAAAAACCATATACATAGTTCCCAAAAAACCCATCAAATTTTACGTAGAAATGACTTACGTAGTACTTATAATGTAGTGTAGTTGTTGTCTTGTAGTCAGTTTACCATTTGCTGTATATAGTTTAGTTTATTGTTCATCGTTAATTAACCTTTGGATTCTATTTTTGAGTTTTTCTAACAAACACATTATTGAAAGCTGTGTACGCCTATAATTGGCTCATACATTAGAACGTATCATTATTACTAACACTAGTTTATAAGCGTTTAATGTATGTGCTGTTGGTGTTCCTAAATAAGTAAAAAAAATGTCGTAATGGTGACTTTGTATATGTTATTTGTAAGTAATAAAGAACATCATACGTACGTCATAATTACGTGAAGTAATATTAGGGAAGTGTTACATAAAGAAGCGTGATATAATGACTAGTATGTGAGTCATGACTTACATAACTTCTGATATAGTTCAATATGTGTCAAAAGAAAGACTACTTAGATTTGTAATTATTTATTAATATAATTTAAAACTTGTGCTAACTTTTTAAGGTATTTTACATACCGTTTATTGCAAGGAGGGTGTCCTGGCAGATTTCATTCCTGTCGATGTGGTGGCGAATGGATGTATACTTCTTGCTTACACCACCGCACTTGAACGGTATGTAAGACATAAATAACATATCCTAAATATAATCTACATATCCTAGATACTTAAGACATTAGAATATCAAAAATGAGGAGAACCATGGGAGTAAAGTCACTGAAACCTAACAGTGATAGAGGTCAGCTAAATATCTCTTAATTAAACTGGAAGGCTGAGTGAAAAAGAGTGGGAAAGGCCTTAAAAATATATCATTCAATTTAACCAGCCCAAAAGTGGCCTTTTCATTTATGTCATTTTAAATATTTTTACAACTGTTTTAATATACTTGCTATTAGTTTACACTCTCCCTAAATACGTTTTATTCAATTATAAAATCCTTAACAAAATATTTTGTATTAGATCTACAATTCATTGTTTTGTTTTCCAAATATTAATTCAATATGTGAACTGTATTTTTTGACAACGTGATCAGCTCAATATAATGAAATTTAAATTTCTTTCTGTGTAAACGATATTCGTGGTAGATTAACTTTAAATTTTTACTTGTGTTTCAGTTCTAAAGATGTAAGAGTTTGCAACATTACTCGGTCTGGTGTAAATGCTACAACGTTGAAAAATAGCATTAGAATCTGTAAGTTTATATAACGTACACATAAATCTAAGGGACGCTTTTGGCTTCTGTGGACAAATGGAATCAAGTCCAAACATTTCTATCGCTTAAATAATCTTCAACATTATAACATGCCTTTTGTAACACACCGTTGTTTTTGACATATTTCTTAAAATTATGTAGTGGCAAATCTAAAACTGATTGTGGCATCTTATTAAAAATGCGTATGCTCAACCCGACATATGATTTCTGAACCGACTTCACTCTAAAATATGGCATTACAAGTTTGTTTTTAATTCTACTATTAATATTGTGTTTCGCTCCTTTTGCTTTATAAATGAATATTATCACGGATATATAAAATGTTATTCAATATATATCGCGACGGTACTGTGAGAATTGATATTTCTTTGAACTTTTGTCTTAAGGATACGCGTGATTCCAGTCGATATATAGTACGTATTGCTCTTTTTTGCAAAATAATTATCCGCCGCCGTACCCCATAACAGTATGCCGTAAGACATAATGCTATTAAAATAAGCGAAATAAACCATTTTGGCAATTTCAACATCAGTGTATTGTCTAACTTTTCTAACAGCGAATGCAGCGGAACTAAGTTTCCTCGCTAGAGTCACCCCACTAAGTATAGGCACCCCACTGTGCCTGTGTGTTAAATTACCTGTTACTAGGTTAGCGTCACATTCTATTATCGATGTTACTTTGCATTGAACATGACTTTAAAAAGGCCTTAATATAGTGACTATTTGAACGGGTACATACCACGCCCACAGCAGTAAGGTCGTGACCACGATCCATGCAACTGGGTCGAAATATCGGCAAAATTAAAAAACGCCATCGTGGTATGTAGCCGTTCAAATAGTCAATATGTTAATAAACCACTAAAATGTAAGTAAACAAAGGCCTTAATGTATAACAGCCATATTAAAATCATCATAGGTCATACTAAAATCATCAAATTTTACATATAAATTTCTTAATGGAGACTTTATACATCATATGTATTATGTAAGTCTTACGTCAAGAAGAGTGAAATATCAACGCATGTGACCCATAGCTTATAGAAATTCTGACAGAACAATATAATTTTGAGGTAAACATATGATGTCAAACTGCCTCATTGGTCTAGTGGTTAGTATGTACGACTACAGACATGAGGTCCTGGGTTCGAGTCCCAGGTCGGGCCAATTCTAAAATCAATANCTTGGAGTGAGGAGGCCTGTACCCAGCAGTGGGACGTTAATGGGCTGCTACTTACTTTTTTACTTACTATATGATGTCATAATGATAGTAACTATCTGTTGTTGTATCTGTGAACTTTTTGGTTAGTCTATGATTAGAAAGTGATAGAGATAATTCTCGCCTAATCTCAGCTTCAGCCCAAGGGGAGAGGGGAGGGTCGCAAATGATTGCTTTTTATGTGTAAGGGTTAATAATATATATAAGGGTTAATTGAAATACATGGAAGACAACTCTATACCTAAACAGGGACATTACATTATCAACACAAATCATAGTAAACCTCAATATAGGATAGTTCAATAAAAAAAATCATTGCCATTGTTTAAAATGATTGAAAACGTATTCATTATAAATGGCCACATATAGAATTGTAAATAAGGGTTGCCATAGTAATCCAAATTAAAAGTGCGTGCGTACAAAGTACACATGTCAGAAGTGAAACTTTTAATTCTAAATTAATTTTCAAGTCTTGATTATATTTCTGCAAATTTAAAACTTTAGATTTCCGATTTCCTCCCTCTAAGGGAGGGAAAAAGGAAGATATGTTAGGAATTTAATCAATTTTATTGTGATTAAAATATTAAAAATGTCGAAAATTTATTGAATAATAAAACAAATTCTACATGTATTTTGTCCATATTAGAAATTATTATTTACATAGTTTATGAAAAATAGTATATCAAATTATTAAATGACGAGTGGCAAATTAAAATGCCACATGTTATTTGTAAATATTAAAACTACCTAACTATTAAACGAATTGGAATAGAAAATGCACATCTTCGTGACAGTAATAAGGCGTTTCATCCGTAAACATTTTACCCTCATGCTCCTAAAGAAGTATATCTTCAATAATGTCTTAATCTATTTTCAGTAACAGAGTGTGCCATAAAATATCCCACAATCCGAAGCGTTTGGTACGCTTTCGGGAGTCCTAAACAGTACCGCTTACAACATAAGATAGCGGAGTTTTTCTTTCACATCATACCTGCCTACTTAATAGATTTCCTACTTCTATTGCTTGGACAGAGAACTTTGTAAGTGTTATTTTCAGTTAAATTTATCTGAAATTGTGGTTCTTGTTCATAATAGTGAAAATAAGAGATTGGTGAAGTGAGAAGAAATGGCAAAATTAACATAATATATGAGGTAATTTTGGGCAAGTGATATAAGAAAGATCTTGCTACTCCATCTACTACGTACTTCTTCATTTAATTTGACAATTGCATTAGCACTATCTTCTGAAATACAATTATTGATTATATTTGCTAATAAATTAGTATATTACGCACTTAGGGCCGAAAGTGTGACACCGCCATCCGCGAGATAATTGTCGTGATAAAAACGCGGGCGGTAATGAAATACTTTCGTCCTGTGGTGCGTTTGCAATTTGTCATCAGACCTGCATCAAAAGATCCATAAAAATATAAATAATAAAGTTTAAATTCATGTGATATAAAGTTAGATATTGAATCAAAAAAGAACTCGTATGCTTCGACTAAGTAACAAGTAATATAATAAGCACAAACTATATTATAGCCTAAAAATAAGTTATCTAGATATGCAATCAAAAACGCAATAAATCTGCGAAACAAAATACAACATTTTATATAAATTAAAGAAAATAAGTTGTAAGGAATCGTAAGATTTAAGTGAAGAATAATTACAAATTTTGAAAATACAGCAAAACAAATTGCCAAATATTTTGACATATAAAACAAGCGCGCATGCGTTGAAAATTCGAGGTATGCGCACTACGCATTACGTAATAGATAATATATTTTTAAATAATGTTGCATTAAATAATTACCTCAATCAGAATTTAATATTCACAGTTAAGACAGAACAATGCCTGTGGAGCCAGCTAACATCTAATATAAAGCTACGAGAAAGACTACCCTCTTAAACACGCAGAAATGTCAGAGTCAGCAATCACTTGTGTTTAAGAAATGTACATACTTATATGCACATTTTTTATATAATATTCTACATGATTTTTCAGCATGATTGGAATAGAAAATCGTATTCGAAAAGGACTAAACCTTTTGGAGTACTATTTAAATAAAAACTGGGTATTCAAAAATGATTACTTTAGATCTTTAAAAAATCAAATAAGTGTAAAGGAAAATGAGATTTTTTATACAGATTTATCGGTAAGATTTCGATATAATATCCTTAGTATTTTTCTGACTTTTCAGGATATTGCTTGGCTGTAACCTCACCTTATGGTAAGTGATGTCTAAGATGGAAGGGCGTTAACGTGGTAAGTTACCTCTAGTTTCTAGTCTTGGTAGGATGGTTACTTTTCCACGCTCTACCGAAGATCGAATCCAGGACCTCTGCTAGCAGAGCGACTAATCGTCCCAATATGCCAGCGAGGCTGTCCGCAACTTAGTCTGTATCACTGAGAGCTTTCGTCATCTTATATTTGTGGGTAAATAAGTAGATATCTAATCATGGACAGTAACTCCAAGTGGAAGATGTTGCGGAAATATTAAATGATGATACACTTAAGACTGTATCATCAGGTGACATTACAGGCAACCGCTAACTTGTAAGGTAAGTAGCAGCTCGGCCGTCCAGCAGGCCTCCTCACTCATAGGAAAGAAGGTTTTAAGAGCATCGAACCACCACGCTGCTTCGCTGGGGTTTGTAGGCATATAGCACAAGTGCAGTCTCTATTCCTTCACTCTCATAGTCCGATGTAACGAGAATCCGACACGACCGGAGAGACAGAGACTCACCCAGGCACAGCGGTGGAGCACACCATCAACTTCTAACTTCGGGCAAACATTACGTTAATAGAAAACTCTTTAGCGATTCTTGTATTCGCCCGACCTGGGGATCTAATCCAGGGCTTCATGCCTGAAGCCGACAACTAAACCAATGAGGCGGGCGAACCTATATCCTATAAAAACCCTTTAGATTTTAATGAATAATAAAAGGTGGACTTTACCTACTATTGTGATTACAGAAAATGGGTTATATGGAATACTTGAAAGTTTTCTGTCTTGGTGTAAGAGAGTTTATAGCGAAGGAAGATATATCTACGTTAGAGAAAGCAAGGAGAAGGTATAGACGGTACGTAAAAATATGATTTATAAATTACATATTCTTTATTACTCGCTGGGAAATACTTTTATGCATCCCGACCAGTTAGGAGTGTGCCATTCACTGAAAAGGCAGAATATCCACTAAAACTTAGCGGTCCCTCATCATCCTAAAGTGGAGTACCTGCGGTTTACTTGTATAATCTAATGTGGTGTACCATATTAATCGAGGTTCTTCTTCTGCCACCAAGCCTTCAGCGTCAGACAACTAGGACTTCAGACACCAACTGCCGCTTCCTCTCAAGTGTATCCTTTAGCGAAATTACGGTCTCGCAAAAGAAGGCTACGGCCGTCAACGAGAGGTCTCCCGCAATCAGCATACTCCTTGCAAGTTCAGGTCCTAAGTTCAATACACGGCAGAGCTTATTTAGGAAATAGCATTTTCCAGTTTGAGTAGAAACTGGTAGGAATATCCCATTATGAGTAATTGCCACACTGAGCGCCAATACTTTTTTCTAATTAAATCACTTATTTTTGTTTCAGGCTATATTATCTGCATGTTACCACGAAATCAGTATTTTACATACTATTAGCCTACATTGTGTATGTAATATTTTGTAGATTTTTTGTATAAATAATTATATATAATTGGTATAAATAGAAACATTATATTATGTGGGTTAACAAGATAACAATGAAATATTTTTGTATGATCAGATTAATATAAAAAATCTATACCTAGAATTTGGACACCAGATAAAGAACATGTCAAGTTTCTTAAATAAAAGTGGAATTGCCAGCAAGTCTTTTATTTGTCATTCCTAAAATATGTACATGTAGTAATCAATTCTGCTTAGGCAATTAGCATAATAAAATCAATAACCAATTGAACTTTTATACGAGCTATTACATTTCATATCCGTAGCAGTGGATTTACTTAATTGACTATACAACTGAATAACTTAATTAGCCCTAAAAGATGCATTTTGTACATTAAAAAAAAAGTTAAAAGTAAGTGCGTACAAAGTACACATGTCAGAAGTGAAACACCTTTGGCAAACTAATTTTTAAGCCTTGTTCATATTCATACAAATTGATAATTACTAACTTTACGATAATGACGAATGAATAAATAAAACAAGCAAATATGTTTTAGTGTTTAATTATACCAAAAGCCCAGTATTATAAAATCACACTTTTTGTTTACTAAATATAAGAATTTCAACTGTCTTCAAGCTTCTATTTTAATATTTACAATTTATGTAACATATTGACATAAACAAACATGAAATTGAAAATTTAAAAGGGTTAACTTTATTAACACATCCTGTACGAGTTGTATATGGGGGGTAAAACAGGGCGCAATACATAGGCTTAAAAAAATCAAGTCTATATCGTGCAATGTAGAAGCGACTTCCTATAAGGTCGCATTTAGTATCAAATCACAACTTCAAAATGGCAGTAGGTAGAGAACGTCATCGTCCGCCTTTTTGTATTTTTTCAGATACGCAATCGCATACAGCATGTTTAAAATTATTATAAGGGAAATATACAAAACTGAAGTCGTTTTAGTTTAAGCTATGTTTTAGCACACGATGCCGTATGTACGTTGTAAGTAGCAGCCCATTAACCTGCCACAGCTGGGCACAGGCATTCTCACTCATAGGAGAGAGGGTTTTTAGACCCACCACGCTGCTCCACTGCAGATTGCACTCTCATACTCCGATGTGACGGGAATCCAACACGATCGGAGAGAGATGGTCGTGCACTCAGAGGCACGGGGGTGGATCACACCGCCAACTTCCCAACTTCGGACAAATATTGAGAAGTTTAATAGAAAACTCAATACCCATTTTTGAATAGGCCCGACCCGGGACTCGAACCCAGGACCTCATGTCTGTAGTCGAACATGCTAACCACTAGATCACTGAGGCAGTTAAGTTGTACGTTGTATATTAAGTAATTTAATCATTATAGAAATAGATAGTATTTTTTTACCAATGGACTCCCGAAACTATTTGACCGATTTGAAATTTTCTGTGTGTAATTTGGTCCAACTCAAGAAGTATGGCTATCGTTTTAATTTATACTAAAAACATATATATTTCAAGTTCTGCAATGAACTATGTTACATAGGTATCAAATAGATTTCCGCCGTGTTCTAATTTCCACATTAAGATGTAATTGTTAAATAATGCGTGCAAGAGTCTAAAATTAGCAAGTTTTAGAGAAACTTATCAAAATTGATACCAATAACTGTGGTTTGTGAAAATTTAAATATTTGTTTCTACGTTTTACCGTTGCCCATATAACAGTGGAATAGTGTTGAAAAGTATAAGTGATAGTTTGTTGTATGTCAATTAGTATATTATATTTATTATACATTTTTACATTAAAACACTAATTTCTTACAGTCTGGTGCTCTTTTAGAACAAATAAATATTCAAATAAAAAATAATATATTATCTTTAGAAGCTTCTGTACAAGAATTTACATTGATACATACATACTTATCCCTTTCTATGGCTAAGTTATTAAGACGAAATTTAACCTAGATATAGTCTAACTATAAAGTTAACAGGAATAAATGACATGCAAATTTTTCATGACCCTCGCTGTTTTGTTAGAATAGAGACACAATTCAAAAAAAGCTTTAAAGGAGAGCCGTTTAAAAATTATACAAATATGCAGTTTATACGCAACATTTACATTGCTATTATTAGCACATGTATCACACAGTAATATGTTGTTTGATTCCCATACAAATCAACTGGGGTCTTTTGGTACCCCCGTTTGGATAACTTTTTAAATTTTTGATACTTAGGGCCGGAAAGGTTAACACCGAATGTTACATTTGAGTTTTTGTCACAAGAAATAGATTATTCTGATTTTTTTAGATTCAGTGATGATTCTTTCAAGGCATATTAAAAAATATATAGACCGTAAGAATAAGAATAACCTAACCTACTAAATAGAAATGAGATCAACATGGATGCCAGTATTCAAATTTATCAAATGTTATGGCAGATTCTGCTATCATTTAAAATCAATGTTAGGTCATTTTATATCTATAAATATTTAATTAATAAAAATCTATGCCTAATGGTTGGTTGGGTTAGGTTATTCTATATTATTATTAGATTGTGTAAATATTTCCAAAAAAACAGCGATATGGTATTAAATCTTAATTCCAAAATAAACTAAGCTTTTACAAGAGAAAAATAAACATTGGAAATCCCCTTTTACTGATTACGGACTACTATACTAATTATAATACATTACACAGAATTTATACAATATAATCTTTTTTTAATGACGAAAATTAAAAAATCAATAAACAAAATATAGGATATAATAATCTTTCAAATTATATCAATTTCTTTTTTTTTTTAAACAGTGCAATCATTAAAAATAGATCATATTTTTTTTATATATAAACTATTGTTTTTTTTAAATCTAATGAAACAGTTCATTATAATTTCGCATTTCATATAAAGATATTACAGTAATTTACTTAACATATGGTTTCAATGGCTTTGAAGCGCAGTAAGTTGTGCGCTTATTTGATTGAAAAGACTCGAGTCTAATCTACATTTTAGGCACTTAGCACCCTCATTGTAATTTTATTTACATATTCTCATATGATTATTTTCTAATGCCTCCTCTCACCTCTAGTTAACCTTGTTTCTAACTTCTGTTTTTCTGAAGATACCAATTTTTTCGCGTTTTTTACAGACTGCCCAATCCAGATTTTGTATTATGTGCCTTCTCTGACTTCTAGATAGCGTTACGTTTTTTGATATTAGTTATAGTTCACAAATTGATAATACATTATTTTTTTATAATTCCCATTTTTTCCCTAAAAATCTGTCCTATTATTTTTCACTTTTTTTCGAGTCTACGTTATACTCGTAAATGATTAAAAAACCCGGTCATTGTTTGGTGCTATTTTCGCGATTCGAGATAAACTGAGGCATATCAAAAGATTTTTATCGCGTACGCCGTAAAAAAAATTATATTTTACATGTTTTTCAATATTTTATACATCCCCACATTTCGTAAACTTGACAACTTTCATAGAAATAGGTAGAGTGTAATCTCTGATTATGAAAACTGTAAAATCTGTACAATAATAAGCGACAAAACTCTAAGTACATTATTTTATCATCTTTTTGTACCTTGCAATATATACTCTAACTTATGTTGTGCCACATTTATCACCGATGTGATTTTGCAATAAATTTATAGCAAGAGCGTTGTATGTCCAAAATGCACCGTAATGAGAACTTGAACGAAGGCCCTAAGATTAAATATTATATAATGGAAAATAATTTTCTGTCATCACGCGATACATTTATTAAAGACTGTTATCCCGGTTTGAGTATATAAAAAGTTTCTAGGAAGTTCTATGGTTTCTAATAACAATATTGAAAGAAATTCTTAGCTCGTTCTTGCATTCGTGGCTATAATAGTTATATGTATGTCAACTAAATTTTTTTTCTATCACTTATTAAAACTACCCCCTTTTTACCAAGATTTATTTTTGAATTCGTGTTTATTATCTCAGGCCTAGTGAATTAATATTTTAATATCACTGTAATGTTATTAGTAACAATTTCAGCAATAGGTTACGTGGCATAGCCAGGCACGGAACCCCCACTCAAACTGTTATTAAGATTTTTGGCCAAAGATATAATAAAATTATCACCTTTACAGGAGTTATTTTAAGTTTTGTTTGCCTACTATATTTTAAACAGAAAAAATCAACTTCCTACAGGGTATAAGTAGTTTTTCCAATTACAGATATGCTTTACTCTGCATTTTTTTTCATTTTCAGATTGTCGTTGTTATTTTGTTTCTATGGACGCAAAATGTGTAGTAAATTTGAAACGATTACTAATTACGAAGAAACAATTAATGATTTTCTTTAAATGAGTTCTCAACAAAAGAATAATTAAAAAAACGCAAATTTATAAGCATCATTATTTTGTTTTATACATTACAATATTTGTAATAATATGATAAAGAAATATCACTTAAAAATGTGATAAGTCATTCCGTCATTTACAATTGACTTATCATACCTAAACATTTAAATGGACTATTTATAGCAGAAAATATTTGAAATTAAAAAAAAAAATATTGCAGAAACTATTTTGGCAACCCAAAAAAAAAAAAAAACTAATTGATAGTGTTTTGAAGAAAAAATGTATTAAAATGAAAACAAAAATATCATATACTTATAGTAAAGTCTAAAATACTTTAAACAAAACCGTAATGTGTACTAATATAAGTGCCAGAAAATCTATACATACTTTATACATATTTTATAAAAATTTATACAAAAAAAAAACAATGTGTAAGCTTTTTTTTAGCAAATTTAATACTTTTTCCAAGTAAACAAAAATCAAAGTGTATATTAACAGAAGTGTCCTGTCATCTTGATGTCAGAATGACTGACCATTTTTAAATTTTCAATAATTAAATAAGAAATATTAATTTGAATGAAGTATCATAACAGAATCAAATATTGAAGTGATAAATGGTGGTTACTATGATGCCAATATCAAAAAGCGTGAGAGAGATTGAATTGCTGTAACATACATGAAATAAATTAATATTGTAATGATAGTGGTATAAAAAAGGATAAAGTAGTTTTTGTAGGCTCTTCTCGGGACAGGTCGCGAAAGAACTCTCGCAACTTTAGATTTTAAGCTGTTCTTTAATACCATCAATCGTTCATTAATGTATGGAAATACCTATACTTAAAAGTGCGATAAAGGCCTATTTGATAAAAGATTTTTAGAATTCGAATTTAATTTGATTTTAGTCATGTTTATGCATAAAAATAATAAACAGCATTGAAAACACTCGTTATATAAGGTAAAATGCTATAACAAATTTTGTTTAAATATAAATAGGCAAAGTAATTGTGTCGCAAAAGCCCTTTTTAGAGCAAAATGGAGTTTTTGACAATACTGGGTTGAAATATGAAATTGCTGATATATCAATTTGGAAGATAAATACTTCTTTTCGAGACGTTGTCGATCGTTTTAATTTATAGCTTTATCGAAATTATTCAGATTAATATTCATACGAAATACTAGTCTCGAATATATTTTTTTTATAAAAAAAATGTACTTAGACTTAAAAGAAATGTTGTATAAAAAATCCTTCAGATAAATCAACGTAAACAAATAAACACAAGCTAATTTAACAACAAAAGATTAAAAACAAAAATATTGAGTATAATAGAAAAAGTAAAAAAAAAAAAATTAGGAACAAACATTCATAAATGGTGTAGTTTTTAAAATATCAAAACACAGGATATATAAAATTTTTATTTTTTGAATTTGTGCAAAATATTAAAGCGAAAGCTTATTCTCAACAAAATGAAAATTAAAATGTTTGTATTATCCCAGATTAGTTTCATTTAAATATAATAAGAAATATATAACATTTCCAGTTACAGTTATTAACGGAAAGAAAATAATTTCTACTTTTTTTGTTAATAACAGTATTTAAATAAAATAAAAATATTGATGTAACAATTTAATTATATTAACCTAGCCGGCCCGAAGTGGGGTATTTAAAATTCCCGATGTACAAGTTTTATATGATAATTTGAGTATTTGAAGTATTACTTTTTTTATTATATTATATTTCTTTAAAATTATAAAAGCATTATGAAAAAACCTTTTCCCGTTTCTTATATTTTCATTGAGAAAACCCAAATAGTTGACACGCAATATTTCTATTATTGGCACGTTTTGTTTTAGTTTGCAAATTACGTTATAATTTGTTTCAGATTTCCATACAAATGAAATCTTTTGGTACCCCCATTCGGAACACACTTAATTTTTTGATACTAAGGACCGGAAAGGTTAAGCTAAAGTGTAGTACCCTGTTATTTGTTAGATATATAACTAAAAAATACATTAATGTCTGAAAATAAATAAGTATCTTTACATTTTTATAAACGATAGTAAACCGAAGTGATTAGATGAAGAAACAGGAAGTATATATATTCGTGTAAAATAAAAAAAGATAGATGGAAGCGAAGTTTTAAGAAATAGCCCAATTTTATTTGTCATACATTTGTTATCTGTTTAAAGCACCGTGTGATGTTATCACAGAACTTCTCCACTCTGATTATTGATCAAATTTATTCAATACTCACGAATTGAAATTGATTATCCATACTTTGGTGTTTCGTCACATTCCTATCCGATTCCCGAAATAAATCGTCAAGTATCGATTTTTTCGTCTGTGATCTCTAAATCGTTTGTTTTATTATCTATTATTGATATAATTTTAAATGATTCATTTTTTTCTAGTGATTTTTTATTTACTATATCATTGTTTTTATTAAAATCATCATTACGTGTATTGATAACTTTAGTATCTGAGGTATTAATATTGTCTATTTTCATATAATCATTATTTAAATTGTTTTCATTAACGTTATTTATTTTTTCTATATGAGAATTATTTGTGATTTCACATACGATTGGATTTTTACCTTGAACTTCTGTTTCGAGTTTCATTTTCTCGTATGTCATCTTTTCTTTTTCCTTCTCTTCTTGTTCTTTCTTTTCTGCGAGTTCTCTTCGCCTTTCTGCATTCCACCATGGTCTGAATCGTTGGAAGACAACTCGTGACCGATGCTCGCGTTTAAATACCCAAGAAATCGCCATTTCGACATCGGCTATTCTGAAATCATATTTATACAATACCTTCAGTAATTTTCAAAGTCCTAAAGATTTTTAAATGGCACCAAGAAAACGGAAGTTATAGTGCCAAAAACCTACGAAAAAAGGAGATGGAAAGACAACTTGCCAAACGGTTAGAAAAGACTAGCAATAGACAGTTCCAATTTTGTAGTACTATAGGCCTATGTCAATGACAACCTGATCGGATTGCTTATAATACAACAATATATGTACACACACATGTTATAAAGAGAATCGTGGGTTATAAGTTTGCTTTTAATTCTTTTTCTTGTTAAATCGGTTTTAAATCGGTCAGAGAAATTAAAAACACTATATATTTATTTAAATAAAACCCTACAAATAATGTGAAATTTTGAATACATGTACTTTAAGGTTTGTTTTATACATTATATTCCAATCCATGATGTAAAGTATATCAAAAGTGTAAATAAAATTATTGAATTAGAATTTAGCATAATTACGGTGAACTCTTTAATATTAGCTATTACTGGATATTCGCTAGTAATTTAGTATGTAATTGCTACTCGATAAACAATAAAATATATCGAGTTGACCCAAATAACTGCTAGTTGCTTTGGATGTATTTAAGCATTACGACGTAACAACATTTGTTTTATTTAAGTCTTTAAGTTTAAAATGACATATTATATATAATTTCATATAATGCCTATAATATCCATTTTATCATAGGTTGCGTAAAATAAACATTCAAGTCAACTTTCTATAACATATTTCCTAAGAAGCAGATAGACCTTGTACCCCATACATTACTACGTGTTCTTTGAATGTTCTACAAACTGGAGGCGTAGGAATTTAATATCAAAAAACTTTGGGTGTTTCATTTGATATTATAATTTTTGTTCGTTTTTTTTTACTAATTTTCATAAGCTTAGACTATGAGATAGACAGGTGAGAATAAAACGAGAAGTCGACGTTAACTCAAATTCTATTCAGACAAACCTTGTTACAGTTGCTAATCTCTACATAACATGAAATTACATGTATAAAGGCTTGCCCTCATTATAGAACGAAAATATGAATGATTTTTAGAAATATTATATTGGCTTAGTGACTCTTAGATAATTCATATTATGTCAGTTTACGTATGTGATATATATTAATATGTTGATATGTATATTTATTAGGATGTAGTTATCTGCCTGTATGTTTATGTTATTGCCTACCTACCCTCTTCCCTACAGCTTTTTTACCTAAAGGTTGTCTGGAAGAAATCGCTATTAAGCGATAAGACCGCCTTGTACTTTCTTTCTCCATTTAGTTAAGTTTCTTATAATGTATTACTCTTAATGTGTAATAAAGTGTATAAATTATTCATATCTGGATTTCAGATACATATTAATAAATAATATTTTGTTTTCAGATTTTTCAACGTTCGTATTAATTCCCTAAAACCAATATATAATCATTATAGAAATACAGAATTACTTTGTCCTTTGGCTATCCCTTTTTACCCTTACCACAAGACACAATAACAATTTGTTTGATTACTGTATTACATTTCTATATAGTAAATTCCATATTGATACTAATAACCGAATATGACCTTTAAGCTTTACTCTTCCTAAAGCATGTACTTCAGATATTTCTCAGAAATGTACATAAACAGATAAAACTTTTGTCTGTTATGTACATAGATATATACTATGTACATAACAGACATAAAAGTTTTATCTTATACATCTACATAAAGTTTTTAATCTATTGGCCATATATTAGCCTTAACAAATTAGGTAAATTAAAACAGAAAATGATTGCATTTATACACTTTATGTAGTACAAGGATAAGACTGCCCTTACTTTGTATAAATCTCGACTTATAGACCATGCAATCAATTTCCTTAAAGTTGTTTTGGTATCCGTTAACGAGATAGTATATGAAACGCTCTAACAAATTGCATCAGGCGGCTAACGCCAATGTTTAATCATAAGTCTTAAATAATTATGAAATAATACTTTTTCAACTTCGTCAATTAACGATACGGGACTTAATCTAAAACAATATCCCTTATTTTATAATTTAGGACCATATCAAGTGGTATATAGGCTAACATTTTCAAATACTAGGTAAGATTACGTACGTCCATCAACGTCTACAACAACAAATAAATTGTAATTTGTAAATTGTAAAAGGTTTCTCAAAGAAAATATCAAATTACGGTTATTGAGACGATTAGAATTTTTAAATTAATCATCAATGTTAGCATAAGAATACAATTCCAGTTGTCTCCAACAATGTTATCCATATATTTCCTGATTCCTCGGGAAAACCCGTTCCTTGTAAACGTCTACATCACGAAATTATTATTTTTAAAAATTCAAGTAAACCGCAAATAGCTTTGAAATCTCGTGATGAGTCAGGTGTGAAGGTTTTGTGATTATATATTTCTTAGTATACTTTATTGTACATCAAGAAATAACAAATTAACTTATAAAACTTACTAATAATAGAAACGAGTACAAAAGGCGGTCCTTTCGCTAAATAGAGATTTCTTCCAGACAACCTTTGGGTTTAAAAAGCGGTGAGTATCGAAACTGATGGGCAGTGCCATAAACATACATCGAAATATTTACATACTATTATATCTAAAAACAAGGAAAATACATCATAGCAAGGTGATGCTTACCTTCGCTTAAAACGCTCTCGGTCGAGAGCGTACCGCTCCCAGTGTCCAGCTCTGGCTTTTTTCGCTGCGAAAGCCCAGACCCTCATCACGTGGACTTTCGGTGGTTGGGATGAGAAGGTGACCTGAAATCAATGAATAAAAAGGTAAGTAAAAGTCTATTTACTGTTGATGTTGTAGAGTTTAGACCCATCACGTTAATTTACTACTGTAACTTCTGCCACCAAAATTATTCGCAAAATATAGGAGCTACCTTCCTTTTCCCTATAAATCAAATTTTAAATCTCTCCCTATTTCTGTTGATATCTATGGCTCACTAGTATTAAAATACGCAGTTTGATCATGACACGATGACTGGACAGTTTAATAAAACTTTTCCCTAAATTAGTCAAACCACATTGAAACGGTATCCTTCACATGATAATTTAATACGATATTAAAGTATATTTAGTTATAATAAAGTTACCTCTAGATATGATTGGACTATGCTAAAAATATTAAGATAATTTTGACTAGTGACGTATTTATAGACATTACGTAAGAGGACTTAATATCGGCTATTTGAATCACTCGTGACGTCACTCAATCGTTGTTGAGTTTACTGAAATAGTCAATCCTATGAAGAATATCTAATTTTAGTATCCTTCTAAAGTTAAAGAAGCACGTTTCGTTATCTTTCCCCAGAAATAAATGCAGAAGGCAAATTACTCCTCTATCTAATATTGTATTATAGAAAATAAGACAAGATAAAAAAATTTGGGGTTATTTTCTAGGTTTATTGCTCCATGAATGATTTAGAAAATGATACCCTTCTACGTTTGTATGGGGAGAAAATAGAAATCTTCACAAGACGAGATTACTAAGACAATAACAAAATTAAGTATGAATCACCTGCTTAAATTGACTTGTTGAAAATCATATCTACGGAGAAAAAAATGGTTTTTTTATGAATATAGATAGATATACTTTATCGATCACAGAATTTTTAAATGCAAAAAGTTTATAGTATTGAGCAGATTGACTTATGAGCATGGGCAGCCTTATTGCTTTAAGCTTTATTCAAACAAGTCAATAGACATTTAGTTAGTGAAAAAGAAAACTAACAAGTATTTTTAATAGATAAAGAAAAAAAAAATTTGAACATTTCTCAAGCATTCGAGCTATAACAATTTTGTATACAATATTGAGGAAAGGAATAAAATAATAAGGAAATGCCCTACTCACTAATGGGGCCTTCAAATTAAAAAAAAACAGACTGCGTTGGGGAAATGCGTAGAATTTATCTTTTTTTAAAATTGTTATGGCAGACAAACTGGCGGGTCACCTGATGTTAAGTGATCACCGCCGCCCATGGACACCTGCAGCACCATAGGTACCACTGATGCGTTGCCGGCCTAATAAGTGGGAGTTGATTCGCCTCTTAAATACATCTGCATCATAGCCTTGCGGAAACACCGTTGGCGGGAGTTCGTTCCACATTTTACACGTCCGTGGGAAAAAAGATCGACGGTATCTAAGTGTGGTTGAGGGCCATGCATCCATTATCTAGACGTGCTTAGAAATATACACATATCCCTGCCTTGGAAGAATAGTGAAGCAATTCAGGAAAAGCCAATTTTATGGAGCCATTGAGTAATTTTATCCGCATGGAATTTATAAGACAAGAATAACTAGGTTATAATTGTGGATTGTGTTATTATTTATTCGATATCGGGATATATTTTTCTTGTGATCTCGGATTAAACAAAAAACATTGAATGGTAAGCTACCTACAAAGGCCATTCATTAGCTCTCTATCTTGACCTCGGAACACGAACTACGAAAAATAAATCCCAAACGTCGTTTATGATGTTTGATCGTTAACCTTATTATATTAGTATTAGCAATGCCCCGCGGTTTTACCCACGTAGATACTCGAGGCAATTAAAAGTTTAATGCCGTTATATCTTTTGAATGGAATATCCTATTTTAAGAATTTAAAAGTTTTTTACAAGTATTGTAACAGTGTTTAATAAAATATCACTTAATAGGATATGGATTAATGCAGAGGTATGAATAATGTATGGTTTGATTATTGTCGGCACTTTTATTAACTTTTAAAATGTAAAAAACTTTTTAAAAGTAGTTGGACGCCATACGTATAGCGGACTTTTTTTATAGATATTAATACTTTCTTTAATATTGTACAACACTTTTTCTTTCTATCATCCGTTTTCCTAGCGCATACGATAACAGATTTTCTGTTTCACACCTTTGGTTACAATATTGCATTTTGCTTGGGGATCCCAATTTTTTTAAGAAAGTAATATAGCCTATGTCGCTCAGTGAAAATGCAGCCTTCCAATGGTGAAAAGTTTTTTGAAATCGGTCCAATAGTTGGTGTGAAAACAGACATACAAAGACACAAATGTATCCTCTTTGTTATATTAGTTCAGACGTTAAGATACGGATAGTTATAGCGTAATTAATTGAAATCGGTAATGATTTTAAAATAATAACCCATGATATATATTTATGCACTGGTTGTGGTAAAGAAATTATTTAAATTTTGCTTTTAGAAGTAATTACATTTCGTAAAAATTCTACGAATCTTGTTATACATTATAATTTATACAATATTTATGTATTGTTAGTTGTGAAAGAAATTGTTTTGTCTTGAAAATTTACTATTACCTAAATTCTGGAAAATGATACGACGTTTTCGATGAAAAATATCTAACACACCTATAACTTACTATCAATTATGTATGAGTTTGATATCTTTTCCTATTCTCAGGCTTATTCGTACTTAACTAGAGTTCAACATCCGAAGTTGTCTGTATCTAAAAATATTTCTTATAACAGTGACAACGGTATAACAGTTATTCGGTATAATATTTTCATAAAAGCAGTGCATGGAGAATTAAGTATGTGTTGTATGTACAAATCCTGGTAGAGGGATAAACCCTTTCTATGAAATAACATTGTTCTCAGTTGTTCACTGTGACGTTTTGTGACGCAATACTCAGTTTTAAGTAAGCCGAGTTTTAAGGTCGTTATATTATAATAAATCTTATAACGTAATCTTTAACAAGAAAATAGTTTGAGATTTATCATGATAAAATAACATAAGAATTGATTTGTCTGATTAAAGCAAAATATTTTTTGAAATAGATTTATTTAAAAACGGGAATACATATTTTTAAGTCAAGTTTGCGATCTGTAAAAAAAAAAACAAAATCTTGCTGCTCATTAAATATATTATTAAACATATAGTGCAGAATAATAGTTTTGTCAAATGTTAATTTATAAATTAAATTTATTTTGCGTGAAATTATACAGTGCCATTTATCGAAAGCTCACGCAAATAGTTTAACGGTTGCGTTCTTGTAATATTTTTTACATAACTTCTTTAAAAAAGTAAAGTAAGTAGTAGCCCATTAACGTCCCACTGCTGGGCACAGGCCTCCTCACTCATAGGAGAGAGGGTTTTTAGAGCATAGACCCACCACGCTGCTCCACTACGGATTGGTAGGCATAATACACAAGTGCTCTCTCTATTCCTTCACTCTCATAGTCCGATGTGACGGCAATCCGATACAAGCAGAGAGAGATCAGTCGCATGACCGACAGCTTAACGTGCTCTCTGAGGCACGGGGGTGAATCACATCCCAACTTCAGGCAAATATTGAGAAAATCTTAATAGAAAACTCAATATCGATTTCTGGATTGGCCCGACCCAGGACCTCATGTCTGTAGTCGAACATGCTATGCTAACCTAACCACTAGACCAATGAGCGACCTCTTTTATAAGAGAATATTGATATAATGAGTCACAATCAGTAATTTTACCTTGTTTCTTAAATATCACCATTTCTTAAACAAATCTAAAAACCCTGCTCAAGGGACAAGCCTTTTGCATGACCTAATACTGCACTCAGTCCAACATTCAATGATTTTATGACGCAACTTGTGTACAAACATTAATAGTCAGTCAAAACTTCGCATCTCTCTGTGTGTAATATACTCAGAAATGACGTTATCATGATGACTCATTCGCATCGTCACGATATTGTTTATAACATAATTTTTTGAGCAACAATGGTAATAACAAAACGAGGTGGTTGAATGACCTCCTAAAAGCACTCGGTGATCGTATTGATTACAGTGATTAATTTAGAGCAGAATTGTGAGGAACTAGCCCAATATCAATACCTTTCACTGCTGTATTGCTTAAAGATTTTAGGATTAAAAATATTTTAAGATGTTAGCGATTACGGTGATTTCCCTGTACCTCAGAGCATACGCGGGCTCCCAATGAGGGTAGGCAAAAATATTTTGTAAAAAGTATTAATAATTCTATTATAAAGTTATGTTTTAAATGAACTTACAAAGACCTTAGACTAGGAACTTTGGATTAATGAAATACAGTACGTACTCCTTATTCAAGTGGATTCAAAAAGGTATTTTGAATTATTTCCGTGGATATCATCACAAAGGATGAACATTTTAAAGACACCGCCCGAAAATTCTATAGCCTAATTTAAAGTTATTAGGGGTCTCTATAAATGAAAAGTTTTATTAATGCACCATAAATATTGCGGATTAGATAACTAGCGATATAGCTTAATAAAATTCTTATCTCACTACATTATCATAACGTACAGAAAAACTGCCGAGCTAGATGGAATATATAAAGCTTTGTGTTCGCAAAATATAAACCTAGGTATTGGAAGACAAAGTTATTTAAAAAAGTCGGTTGTTGCAATGTTTCTTTGTTCATTATACATTAACGATATAACTGGAAAATGTTTTTGCACAATAATCGTTTAAAGTCCCTATCGTTTTCGAAACTCCATGAAAAATCGATTTAATTATAAAGTGACTAATATAAGTATACCTATGCCAATGTTACGTCTTTATAGCATAACATTTATTTTAAAATACAAAGGTCGAAACTAAAATAATTGACCAACAGACATTACGACGCAGTAGCAATAAACTGGTCCTTTGTTTATTATGATATTTATTTATAAAATTATATGAACGTTCAAGGACACCAATATGCGTAAATGCAGTTTGTAATAATTAAGCTAATAATTGATGAGAATTTGGTATTCTTATGATCTTTCTATGCTGATTAACCTTCTACTACATAAAGGTCAATTAAATTGAGGTATATTTTCGCGATGTAAAAACTATATGAATGATTACTAGACCATTGTTAAGTTAAGCTTCAGTATTCGCATTTAAATTTCTTAAAGTTTAACTTAACAATGGTTTAAAAATAATAGATGTTAAGTAAAATGAAGTCGTCTTCAAAAAAAAGCCTAAACGACCTTTGAGACGTATTAAGCACTTGTACCTATATTAACCTCTTAATAATTAATAATGTTATCAAGTAATTAAATATAAACCAACTGTAATGATATTTAGATAGCTGTTTTGTAGAATCTTAAGCAGTGGAAAATAACAGCCTGCCGGTTTCTGTCATAAATTAACAATCAAATCAAGTAAACTAAAAAAGATTAGGTCAATTACAATTTTTTAAGGTAAGAAAATTATGTAATATTTCATAAATTATTAACATCACGTGCCATCTGCAAATTTAAAAAAGTATTTGAACTAGAGCCAACCCACAGTGAGGCAGCGTAATGAGACTATGCTCTAAAACCCTCTATCCTATGAATTAACAGGCCTGCGCCCAGCAGTGAGATGTTAATGAGCTGCTACTTACCTTGAACTTAAGCGGATGCTTGTAAATACAAGTCTGGGTGTCAGTAAGAGCTACCATTTGGAAACTATAAAAAATTGCACAAAAAGTTGATAATCATGAATAGTGGATATAGATAACATATTTTGGCGCCTGATTCGATAGCGAAGTATTGATATGTTGCTATAGATTACTCCATTGTATAAAAGAGGATTTAATTGTAGAGGCGAAAAGAATTTGAAAAAGAAGAAAACATTTGGATCTTCGAAGTTCTAAAATTCTCAAGCAAAATGTCAAGTACTCATATAGTAGGCTCTCGATATATTGGCACTCTGTAATTTGAATCTCTTGATTTTTGAATGATTTTCCCCAGTTTCTTTAAAAATACTCGATAAATTGAATAAACCCAAAAAATTTAGTCTGAAATTGAATGAATTGTACGTTGTTCGCCCAAATGCAATGATTTAAAGTACGGGTTTCTTTACTATTTAAAACACATCATTATCATTATCATGCACTTTATCTGTCGTTTTTTCAAAAATATGTATGGTCTGAAAATCTGTTTAAATAAAATGTTGTCGAGTGTTTTCATAGATACAATAATATATGAGCGATTTTGCTTTCATATTCAATCTTTGGCTTACAAATTTTTTTATCCCTCTCCCCCCCATTTTTGGTTATATAAATTACTGTTATTTCGAATTATGTGTTTAAAACTGTGACATTTTCCTGAATGTAGTTTATCATTGAAATCATGTTTTATACCAATGATATTCCCTTAATTATTATATTACGCTGGTAATTTCCAATTATCGGAATGAGTGTCAATAGCTATCCAACTAACTCGGCTACGATGGTTATAATGATAATTTAATACTAAAAACCCAGTAGAATACATTTTATCTTCAGTTACTGTTAGCACACAATCGCCTTATACATACAATACTATTTCAAAATTTAAATCGTTAATATAACACTTATTATTTTTTCACTCGATATCAAATAGATTTTTTCAATCAATATAGACTTAAGTAAGAATTGTCTCTGTTATTTTTTTATTTTACCTTTTTAACTTAATACGAAGAACTAGCTCGGGGACAAGAGTTTGTTTTACAGCCAACATACAAATGAACACATCCCAGTTAATTGCGCGAATTGGATTTTGCATTTAATGCCTGGGGTGAAGCCAAAACATTTATAATTATTTTCGGTTCGACTGATGGATGACTTAACGCGTCACTAACTTTTATCTTCATTGTTACTATTCATCTTTCTGACGACAATCTGCCGTCAAATAATTAGCACGAAGAATCCCATCATGTGTTTTGTTGTTAAGATAATTGTTCTGTTGATAATTTTAATTACACCGTGTATTTACAAGTATCTGTATAGTAAATTAAGAAAATTTATACTACACCTACACAAATATAATAATATCCATCTTACTACATCAGCTGTGACGGTCACTTACAAATGGAAGTTACCCAGCTATGATCGTAACATTGCGAAGTATCAATCGCATATAATATAATTAATACAACGCTATCAAAAACTTTTTAAACACGTTACATAGTAAGGAGTAAAACCCTTACGTAGGTTTTAAATGGGTGGTCCAGACGTACAACATCCCACCTTCTAGACCGGAGAATATACGCACTTAGATATCTTAAAAATTGGCTAGACTAGAAATTCAAACCTAAATTTTAGACATTTGCATACAAATAGAACACTTATATGACTAAGTAATAGAAGTTTGACAATATTATTATCTGTTCGTTAATAAGTGTGTCACCTAGCCTAGCATAGTGAGTTTGAAAATTTCCAGGTCAAATAAACTTAATTCGGCCTAACAATATTCAAAAAGGTTTTGTTTCATAACGCACAAACGTACTACAATCAGGTTATTATTTTATAACAACCAGTTAGAAAGTTATATGCGTCTTGTATCTTGTCTGAAAGTTTGCCCTACTATTCAATGTGTAATGTTAATAAAGGGCCCCATGAGTCTGTCTACAATAAGACGACAGATATCGGCTTCTCAGATAAGTTTTGTCGCGGATGAAACTTGATGTTAACACATTTTTTTTTTTCAAATATTACTTCATTGAATTTTAATTAACCAATACGAGGTGTGTTCAAAAAGTATCGCGAATTTTGTGTTTTTTCAAAAATTATTTATTTATTCATGAATATCTATTTTGTCCCCTTCAAAGTAATCCCCATGAGATATTATACACTTGTGCCAACGGTTTTTCCAATCTTCGAAGCACTTCAAAAAATCATTTTTTTTTATCTTGTTCAGCTCCTCCTTCGATGCCGTCTTTATCTCGTCAAGAGAAGAGTAACGTCGTCCTTTCATGGGCCTCTTCAGTTTAGGGAACAAGAAAAAGTCACAGGGGGCCAGATCTGGGGAATACGGTGGCTGCGGCATCATTAGTGTGTTGTTTTTGGCCAAAAAGTCGCGCACAAGCAACGATGTGTGAGCAGGGGCGTTATCGTGGTGCAAAAGCCAATTTTTGTTCTTCCACAAATCCGGGCGTTTCTGGCGGATTGCTTCGCGCAAATTGCGCATAACTTGCAGGTAATATTCCTTATTGACCGTTCTTCCCTGTGGCAAGAACTCATGATGCACCACGCCCCTGCAATCAAAGAAAACTGTCAGCAAAACTTTCACATTCGATCGAACTTGGCGCGCTTTTTTCGGTCTTGGTTCGTGCGGCAGCTTCCATTGAGATGATTGAGCTTTGGTTTCCACGTCATAACCATAAACCCACGATTCGTCACCAGTTATGACCCTCTGGAGCAAATTTGGGTCGTCGCGGACAGAGTTTAACATCTCATTAGCAATGTTCATGCGATGCTGTTTTTGGTCACAATTGAGCAATTTTGGTACGAATTTCGCGGCGACCCGTCTCATGCCCAAATCATTGATAAAAATCGAATGGCACGAGCCAATCGATATGTTTAGGTCCTCAGCAACTTCTCTAACGGTGATTCGACGATTGGCCAATACCATTTTCTCCACTTCATTAATTTTTTCGTCTGTTGTTGAAGTGCTCGGGCGTCCGGCACGCTCTTCGTCGTTCACATCTTCTCGGCCTTCTGAGAACATTTTGTACCACCGATAAACGTTGCTTCGGTCCAAGGTAGCTTCTCCGTATGCCACAGTCAACATTCGGAATGCATCCGCGCACTTAATTTCGTTTTTCACACAAAATTTGATACAGGTTCTTTGATCCATTTTTTTGAATAGGTAAAAATCGAAGACGATCCAAAACACGTGCAAGCAAAGCAGCTGTCAACAATTAAATGAACATTCAAAATGGCCGAGCTTGTCGGCATAAGTGAGAGACATGAGTACCAACATAACGCCACAAAAAATTCAAAATTCGAATATACGTAACCCGCGAAAATTCAAAATTCGCGATACTTTTTGAACACACCTCGTATATTTTATTATTGCTTTGATTGTTCGGTGTTTGTAGGGCCATTAGACCTCACAGTTAATCGCAACGAATAAAGATCTGTCACGATACCTGGCATAGCATCTTTAATTGTAATTTTATTTATTTATGATATTATTAAACCTAGTGATTACCAGAAAATTATCGTTAAAATATAAAAAAGCATCCACGGCGTGAAAGTGAAGTACCATCGGAATGTTCTTTTTGTATGTTATCAATATTGTTACCAACAAGTAACAATATTTTAATGTTTCCATCTTTTGACGAACTGTCAATGTGTGGTGCCGTTCATTTGGTATATGAAGAATGTGGCAATTGTTATTATTTACACTAAGTTATGACGAAATAAGAATATAAGTTCTGTTTGATATTTGAATACATTTATTTTAATAGGCTGAATACGTCACCGTTGATTATTCCTGTTTAAAATAGTTCGGTGGGTCATCATAATGTGACAGAGATAATAGAATTAAACATGAAAGAATGCCACACAATTGATTTGGGGAACAGTACAAGAGGTGTGATAACACAAGGTAATGGCATCAAGGAAATTGAACCTGTGGTAAACCAACATGATGAAATACATTGCAAAATCATGATAAACAACACTCAGTTACTGTCACGTAAAGCATGATAACAGCTATTTATGTCAAAACTGTTTCAATATACAATTAACGATATTGTCTAGTCGAAGTAAAATAATTTAAAAAAGCAAGTAATTTAAAAAATATCTAGCAACTTCTATAACTCATGACATAGATATGAAATTTTAATCCTTTATAAGCTTTTACATAAAACATGTAACTATACTTCTGTGGATGAATAAAAAGGTATCTTAAAATGTGCACTACGTCATCATCTCCCTTTAGTATATAGGGAGCGTGTGACCTAATAGCAGGCATCGAATACAACTGTTTTGCGTTTGTAAATTCACAAGTAATTAAAATATTGAGAGAAATATTTACAAAAAAAATGGATTTCTTAGACTAACTATGAAACACAAAGCATCTTCGTCATCGTTGAAGTTTAGTCAGCCAGGCGCAGTAAAAAACAATACCAACAAAAATCAATATAACTCCAACGAAATATCAATAAATAATGTGAAATTCATAAGATTTCCTAATACAGTGTAAGCAAGCACTTGTGTGAAGTATTTCTTCACAATTTCACATTATTAAATCAGTAATGACTAAACATTTTGCATTTTGTACATCGTAGTTCCCAGACTAGATGACACACTCTCTCGCGTGGAGGTCAGAACCCTGAGTTATTATAATACGAGTTAAAAATACAAAGAATATTAACTTCAGTAGAATTTTAGATAGAAAAAAGGGGGTAAAAAACAAGGTTTGCAACATATTTTTCAATTCCTACTATTAATTCACACCCTTCCACAAAATCGTTATTAAAATACTTATGTTATTCATCTTATGTTGTAGAGGTTGATACTTGCGTGTTGACATGGTTTATTCGGATATTAATTCATTATTGACTATTTGAACGGGTACATATCACGATGGCGATTTTTAATTTTTAATTTTGCCGATATTTCGACCCAGTTGCATGGATCGTGGTCACGACGATACTGAATTAAAAAATTAAAAATCGCCATCGTGATATGTACCCGTTCAAATAGTCAATATGTTAATAAACCACGAAAATTTAAGTTTAAAACAATTAATTCATTATTTAAATTTATCAATAATCGTAGGTATATGTAAAAGAAAAATAGTACAAAGCCATCTATTGAAAGTCACCGTAAAAGGATTTCTAATGGGTTTTTATTTTGTGGCGTGTGGTGGCGTCATAACAGACTCTATTTTTCATATTACTTTTTATAAGAACGAATAAACAGACGTTTTACTGGTTATTTGACATGGGACTGTTATCAGGAATCTCCCAAATTATGCTAGCTAAAATAATTATGATTAGCTCCCTGAGCTACTTGTGTGTTACTCTTAACAGAGGCGGTTTTACCAATTTGTAAGAGGTCTATCCGGGTTTCTTCTCAGTAAAACTGAGAAATACGGGCCCGAAGCAATGCCTCTTTGCCCGGGCGATTTTTTTCACGCATTCCTGAGATGTCTGGTAATTTGTTTCTCCCGTTTGCGGGCTGGATCCCATCATCGACGCCAGCGGGTCCATCCACGTATGTGTGTCGCCACAACATTCGCGTTATCTCCGTCAACGCCCATGTCAGAAGATGGTGATAGCAGGAGCTCACGAGGAAAGGGACGCTCAGTATTTGTTGCTCTTGGGTGTGGTTGGCAATTCCGTGGGCTTTTATGTGCGGCGAGTAATCTTCGTGGCGGAACATAGTCCTCGTAAACTTCAGGACGAACACTTCCAAGGTAGGCGTCCTGATGTCACGCTGAATGACGTCATTTCGGACGTACCTTGGAGCTCCTGCTATCATATGTAAGCAATTGTACCGCTGGGTCTGCAGGCTCCTCCTTTGATACCCCGATCAGGAGTAACAGGCAGGGGGAGCATACGTCAGTCTGGACCGGACGTAGGCTCCATAGACCTTCAGTTCAGTTTAAATGTGCGCATTGCACAGAGGGGGAAGCGAAGTTAGGGGGCGCCGGCCGCAGTACTTTAAATTAACCTGTGCTCACTATAGGACACTTAAGCAATGATCGCAGTCAGGCGCTACGTGGGCGCCTCTCATCTTAAATAATGAACAATTAGCAAAACGCCGATAATAAACTAATGGGAATCCCCCAACTAAAAGATAACAAGGCCAGAGATTTTATTATCGATAATAATAAAAATATATATAAAAATACGAGTCAACATTTTTTCGTTTTCATTCTAAATCTACAGTTTGTCAAGTAGAATATTAACATACATTGTGAGTTACTTTTTAGGCGTGCAATAAACAGTTCAAAAATTACAACGGAAATGTCCCGCATTACCGATATCGTAGTTGGATTTTTTATTACATTCATTTAATATATAATGCCGTTGTGAACACACACACCCATCACTTGATCTTCAAAACTCTTACTTAGTTAAAATCCTCTCACAATGCAGATGCTCACTGCGATTGGGTCTCACCATATTGCTACGGACTACGCAAACAACCACTGAGGGAATCATCAAGACATCTCCAAATGTAATCATCAGATTGATTTGAAATTCAGAATACACATTCCTTTCGGGACTTATGCTTACTTAAGCAAGTATACCCATAGAACAAACAGCTAGGACATACGTGTTAGCTGTACTGCATGTCTACGCAAATTGTTTGCATTTCTAACACTCTATAATGTTACTAAAATAAGCAATTGGAACTTTTTAATGGAATCTGTCATTTGCATGACGTGAAACGGAACGTCACGACAATAGGTGTGAAATAGATGTTTGACAGAAATATCACGCTCAAACGTAACGTAAAACATTTTTTGCATGGTTTGATTTAAGTTTACGTAATATATTGGGTACAATTTTTGTCTACAGAGAATTGTCCATGATTGTATAATACTTTACGACGCCATAATTCCGCATCGCTTTTAGCAGCTGACGATAGCAACGTATTTAAAACACGTGTATAAATTAAATAGTGTATTTGTTTAATCAAATGTTATATAAAGAATGCTTTATTGTTTTGTTTATTTTTAATGTTATAATACCTCGTTTTTTTTCAACAGCTGTTGTTAAGCTTCTATCTAAAATCTCACATACTTCATCAGGCCCCTACTGACAACCCCTACTAATATAAGTGATTTTGAGTTATTCTTTTTCAAATTACTGAATTTGTTCCAACTTATGTTAAAAAAGTGCAACTTTTTGTTTCAATTCTTAAGCTCTTGACAAACAATAAGTTCCATAAGCTTCAAAAACATGTTGCCTTATTTTAAGAGTCACATCAAAGTGTATGCAGAAGAAGTTTCGCGGATTAACTAATATGTATATATGTGTACATATACTCAGTTCTTTTCTATTCCCATGAAAAGTCATTTCCAAAGAAAATTTTCCTATAATATTTAGGTTAGTATATCTTCTAATAGGACTATAAATGTATAATATTGTTCATTATATCACAATTCACGATTTTATATTTTGTAAAACAATAAAATTTCATGAAATAGCCTACCATATGTAGGGATTTGTTTCTGCTTGTTTGAAAGAAACATTAACGCATGAACTAAATTTAAATTTTAGAAATATTGGTGTTTTTAATTCAATCTTAAGTGAACCTTTGAGTTATTTGGCTTTTAAGTTATATAAATTTGTTAATGATTCTCTCAAAGAATGTTAGTCTTTTTTGTTTGTAATTATATTTCTTGTTATTGTTAAATTGATGTGTGTTAGTTTATTAGTTTACGAGATGGGGCTGGCGGCGTGTATTATTAAAAATACAAAAGCCCCATAAAAACAAAAGAATAAAAAAAAAAAGGTCAAGTCAAGCCAATATGTAAAGAATATCCTTAAACAAAATGACACAAAATATTATTTAAACATATTCTTTTGTTATAGTAATTTAAAAATCAGCAAAGATTAAGTACCTGCCTTTTTTGTAATTCATGGTTCACACTAAAATTGTATGTATTTTTGTAGACATATTTATTTACTTCATATATAATACATTATCCAGAATAATTTGGTTTACAAAAGATATCGAATCAGGAAAATAGCCATCTTAATAGATTAGCCAATCAATGAGTTCAATATTTTTATATTTCTACATAATATGCATATTCAGTTATCATCCACTGAAATTCTAGAATTTTTTTCTTTAGAAGATTTGCATTTGTAAACCTAAGCCATGTTGTCTATTTAGATTACAAATGTCAAAAATTTGTGTTTGATTGTCGAGGGGTTGCAAACACAACAATATGCCACCTAATTTGAACCAATGACAATAAAATATCAACCGATGATCTTGTCATATCAATAAATGTACAAATAGCAATGAATAGTAATCCATTAACATCGCATTACTGAGCACAGGTCTCTCTCTCATAGGGGAGAATGTATATGTATATAATCTTAGTTTTACCTTAAGGAATGGCTCGGAGTATTAGAGAGGGAAGCTAATATATAATCTGTCTGGCCTAATGCCGTATTTTTTTCTCATCAGGGCTAAATAAAAAAAACTTTTTGTTAAAAAGTATAATACATGACTTTATAAACAGAAGGGTATGTAAATATATATATAATTCTGATTAACCTCCTATTACAACTTCTGGAATGATTTTGATTAATGTTTTGAGTGGGTTTAGGTGAATCCAGAATGATTAAGAATATTTTCACATATCACATTATTTTTACAAGATCAGGTACAATGTTTTAGTTCCCGATCTTAAATATAAAATCACTAGAAAAAGCTAGTATGTAATCTTCACATCACATTATCCAAAACTCATTAAAACAAAATGAAATTTGTTTATCAATAATTAGAATTAGGAATCAAGGTCGAAATTGTAATCAGCATAATATGGTAACTAATAACATGTACACATAGAGCCCAGTATAAAGTCCTAATTTTGTAAGGAATTATAAAATAAATAAATGTTGACCTAGGATGATGAATAATGATTGAAATGTCAGAATGTCTAAAATTTATACAACTCTTTTTATATTGGGCCCATCAATAAATGCACAATAACATTTCTAGAACGTACAAAGAGCATATTATTTAAAACACAAAACAATAAAATTGATTAAAGTAAAAATTTACTTCTAGCAAAATTCCAATCATGTCTGCATAATTATAAATTATTATGTATCACAACGTCTTAACTTATTATCCAAGGTTAAATGAACATAAGGAAACAAGTTTTATATAAATGCCAAAGAAAAATTAATATTGTAAATTGTACATCTAGTTTTCAGGAAGCTTGTGTATATTCCCTTTGAAAAGATATTTAAAAAATTTAGATAATCAAGAGTGATTATTTAGTTTCTAGAATTTTTCACTTTTAAATGGATAAAACTGTTTTTTGGTTAAATATGAAACAATTTTAGCATACATCATACATTCTCTATATTGATAGCAAACCGATCTAAATAAAGCAGAATGATCTATCTATAATCACTCATTAAGCAATCATTTACAAACATTAACATAATTTTTGAAATTGTTGAAAGGTAGAATTGTTAATAAAATAAGTTTTATTCATTTTAAAAATGAGTAAAAACTTATGAGATTATAGAACTATATTTAATTTGTTTTGCATGTATACATAAGGCAACAGAAATTGCCATTCAATTGAATAAATCTCTAGTTGTTCCCCACCATGGCATCCATTTAGTTTTTGAATGTGTAGGAACATAGAAATCCATGTTTAGCAGCTGTTTTAACTCTGAACATTACTGATCTTAAACCCTTTTGAGTGAGAGTTTACTGGTTTATTACATTTGCATTACTGCCCTTATAAAAAAAACTGTTTAGAGCACATCAATTGGATATTAAATTCCAGAACGATAATGGACATATACAATTTTTATGTTTAACAAATATTATATATAGATTAGAATACATATATATATAAACAATAAGTACTTGTATCTACAATTACATTTATTGGGAAATAATGCATACTTTTGCCTCAACATCTAATGACTATTTTCTTAGTATTGCTATTTGTCAATACAGCAAGATTTACGATTCAGTTAGCACAAACAAAACATCAATTAAGATATTCAAAGAATTACCATGCACTCTTTTTATTATATTAGTTTTTGTATGTATTATATAATATACTAGTTGTGCCAGCCTGATTCATTCACAGAGTTATTAATTACTATAGGATAATGGAGATATGCCTTCTTAGTGAAATAGTACATAGTACAAGAACTGAGTCACTTAGATTAATTTCTAGTCCATAGTGTTTGGAGATCTCTTCATGTGTCAGTAAGTGATAGTTTTTCAGGTATAAGTATAGATAATAGGAAAAGTGTTTATGATTGTGTTATCAGATATTTATCTTTGACTATCAACTGAATATCTTATTAGTGCGAATAACTAATATAGATAACAAACCTCGAAAGAACCTATGAAAAAGATTTCCTTACAAATTCAGCAATGTACATTATAGTTTTAAATGTTTATTTAGTGGACTGCCCTTAAATATAATTAATTTTATCCACAATATCTTTCTTCAATAATTATCAATCATGAAAAATAAAAAGATATACTGCCATTTAAGACTTAGAACTCTTCCAATGTCTACCATAAGAGATTTGTTATTACTTTAGGATCTGATCCTACTTAGTTAGGATCAAACAGTATTTAGGAAGCTATACTGAAATAATATTTGTAAATAACTCACAGTTTTAGGTGGCAGCTTCGATTTCTCCAATTTCCTTTTGTCATTCAACAATAAGCCCTTTGGTTCCCCTTCAAATGCTTCATATTCATTGTCACTTATATCTCTTGACACTAGCACACTATCAACAACATCACAGCTATACAAACTATCATCTGTTAAATCTCCAAAAGTCCTCGACAAATTGTGAGCTAATTTGCATGTTATACCAGAGTCTTCTTCACCTTCAGAATCTGAATCAGTATTGTTTCCATCAATGGCAGAATCTTCACCAAATATATCATGTGACATATAGCAGTTATTAGGAGAGTCCTCAAATACAATAAAGGAATCTTCTGACTCACAATCAGATGGTATCCTCCTTCTACAGTTATTAGGACTATCCGAGAAGACTATTTGGAAGGAATCATCACTTTCTAACGAAGATGGGAAGAACTTCCCAGTCACTTCATTGAAGTAATCATTCTCTGCAGAATTTGATACATCAGTAGGATGAATTTCATTTCCAAATACTGTTTCTGTTGGTTCAGATTTAGTTAATGGTATTGGAATGGGTTTGGTGATTTCAATATCATTCTCTTTTACTTCAGATTCCTGTTTTACAGATTTATTACACCTTGATTGCAAAAATGCCTTTAATTTACTTAATTTGTCTTCACAAGAAGACACTACTTCTTGTGTATTTACAGGGTTCGCATTTATCACAGTATTGTCATTTACAATTTCTTCTTCATTACTTTTACTTGGAAAAGGTTTTACTATATCCATAGATTCCTTAATACACATTTCAGTCTTAACTTTAGGAGCATCTGTAGTCGAATATTCTTCGTTCTGATGATTATTGTAAGGGCTATAATATTCAATATAGCTATCATTTGCAAGAGCACCAAGATCATCTGACGAAAAAGCATCTTCATATGATTCCTCCACTGAACCCACATCAACAAAGTACTTTCGAGATCTCCTCTGTGGTTTTGATGATTTTGTATTTTTTTTACTATTATTAGTTAAAAATAATTGAACCTGTTTTAATTTCTCCTCGCATTGTGTGGCGGCGAGCCTGCAATCCGCGCTCATTTCTTCTTCCAATTTTGTATTTACTTCATTGTTACTGCCAAACATATCCCGCTCATTTTTATTTTGAACGTTAGTTTTGGAAGTATGCCAGGGATTGGGCGCCATCTGCTGGTCATTGTATTCTTCGTAACAATCGTAGTATTGAGAAGTTGGTGAACTTGATCGTTTCTGGAAAATAGCTCCCATTACATTAAGGACACCAGAGAAGAAATTTGTTATACCCGCCAGTGAAGGGTAATAATCGGGCCTCTGAGGCCTCTCCGATTCCTTTGTTTCAACCATTTCTTTCTCCTTTGGTTCACCTGTTATGACAGAATCAGCCAAATTCTTCTTCAAAGGATCAGGAATGAGATGGAGATTGTTGATGAATAATGTATCTTCAAATGTAAGCTTCATTTCACCTTTGGCCCGCGTGTCTGTTGAATAATTTGTTATCGGAAAGTGGATTGGAGCGAAGCCGTTTAAATCCAAAAGATTGCGTCTTTGACGCATACCATTAAAACTATTCATTTTTACAATTTTACACTATTTTTACAGGTCCATAGAGGATGCTAAGCCATTTTAAACTCACACGCACATATTGGAAACCCTATTTTTAAGTTTAAATATATTTGGAAAAGGCTTTGTGAAGCACTGCAAGTCCATTCCCTTGTGAAAATCCCAAGGGCTAGAATCCACGTAAATCACTTCGTTAATCGTGCTACACACTGTATCTGTGCAATATGTAACTCTTGAATTAACACTTGCTTCGTATTCTTGAACAAATAAATCGTTTAGTGGCTCCATTTTAATTACAACTTCAATTTACGTCCTTATAGTTCAGCCATTTTGTAAAAATAATTCCTTTTTATAGGTGTTTCTTATATGATAGCTTTATAGATAGCACAAGAATTCACAGACTAAACACAAAACAAAGCGATTGAAATGTAGTCGATTTTATACATCGATGTTTTGCTAGTCTATGATAAAACCGTTTAAGTCGATTGAAAAGTTTTGAAAAATGAAAATTAGTCATATAAACAAAATAATATTTATAGAGGGAAATTTATTAATTTAAGTACATTATATACGTAAACTTAAATGCTGTCTTTACAAGTACAATTTTTTTGCAATAAATTTGATCAAATCACATTTTTAAAGAAATAAAAAGCTTTTAAATACTTTCTGTCATTATAGGTAGAAAACTTCCATGATATATTTTTTGCAGTTATTCTTAGAGTTTAGAATCGATTAAAAGGAGAAACCAAATCAAACTTCACGGGATTATGAGTCATAGACAAATTTATCTGTTCTGATGCAATGTTTCAAGGTGTATTAAAATACTACAAATTTTATTACAACTTTTTGTCTTTCAACCATTGTCTTTAACTATGAAGCAAAGATTAAACAGATTCGATTAAATCCATGTTTTCTGTGGTAACCAAACTATCGTAATTATTAAAAAGAATATCTTGAAAACAAACAAAAACTATTTTTTTTTTAACTAATGTTGATTATGTTTTATTAATTATATTTCTGTTTTTGCTTTGATTCTAATAATTTTGGACGTTCAATGAATGAATGAATATTTAGATCCTTCACAGACATAGTATATGACCTATTATACAACATTTATAATATACCCTAACTATTAAAAATACTGGCAATGAAGCAAATACAGTGGAATGAAATTAAAAAAGATTTTTTTTTGAAATACAAAAAAATGTTTTCAATCCATAAACATACTTAACGAAATGTGGTATTCGTTTAATATTAAAAAAGCGTAAAAAAAACAATTAAAATATAAAAATAAAAAAATATATAAAGTTAAAACAAATGTTTAAATTTGGCTAATTAAATAAAATCATTGAACGAGAGAATTTCATTACAAGAATTTGTTTCAGATTAAGATCTCGTTAGTGATTGCATCATGGCAGAGAAAAGAAAGTAAGCGTTAGTTTATCATTTTTAGACTGTACTTTGAACCACATGAATCAATATTCTCTTCTTTATAAACACTTATTATATTACGCTTTACCCCCTAAAGACTTGATTAAGTATTCAACATTATGTCGTGATTAACGATAAATTTCAATTAACTGTTAATTACAACTATAAATCTACTTACTATAGTCCATGTTTTCATTTGCACTAGTTCTCATAAGTGGGTACTTTCTTATTGTTGTTTGTCGTATCTGATCATATTGAATGTTTAAGATGAAACCATGTAAATTTGTATCAGCTTACGTTCTGACCAAATATTTGGTATCCTTTAAATAAAAAACACGGGTTGTGGCATTGTTATTGACACGACTGTTTGTTGTACGTGAATACGTCTCGTAACGAATAATAGTTTCTATAGAAAATGTGTTGAGTCCTTACGTATGATTCAAGACATTTATTTTCCATAAAAAAATATTCACTTACATGGAAACTTAAGGCTAATCCATAATACAAAAATATTACACTTTGGAAGGTACATTTCTGTAAGCAATGTTATTACTACTTAAAAAATTGTTTCTGCAATATTAGTTACGTTTTTAGTGAAAGCTCTTCATAAATGTTTTCTTTAATTGAATATACTATTTGATTGTTTAATAGTCTTAGGAAATTAAATATCAATTCGAGCACCTTTAAATGTAATATATTTTTTTCATAATTGGTTCTCGGTTCCCGTAATAAATTCTTTGACACTTTAGCTATCCAGTGGTGTAATTGAATTTCGAATAGAGATGTGTTATCATATGATTTTTAGATACCTGAATCCGATTTTAAAGATCCACATCAAAAACAATATAATTTGACATCTATAGGTCACGAGCAGCATCGGCAGCCGGTGATGCTCCTCCAGAGAAGAAAAAAGAGGAGAAACATGAAATCGCGAAACCAACTAAATCTAAAGTAAAAATGAGGATTTCGGAGTTACCCCCGCCCGAACCGGAGGATCTACCAAAAACTCCATCGCAGATCGCTAGAGAGTAATTAGTGACTTTAGTGATATTTATTGCGCTTTCATAGATTATTCACCAATAAGTTTATTACGCTTTCATAGATTTAGAAAAGGCCTATGATCGAGTGGTGAGGAATGAGCTGTGGTCAATGTTCTCTACGTACGGGGGTAAGCGGTAATCCGATTCAAGCATTGAAGTCTCTCTATGACGGTTCTAGTGCTTGTGTCGGAATAAACGGGGCGTACACGGAGTGGTTTCCTGTCTAAAGAGGGCTTTGACAGGGATGTGTTGCGTCACCATGGCTGTTCAACCTCTTCATGGATAACTGTTTGATAGATTTAAAAGAAAGTATGTATGGGTTAAGAATGAATGAAT
This sequence comes from Elymnias hypermnestra, assembly GCA_015832385.1. NCBI lineage: Eukaryota > Metazoa > Arthropoda > Insecta > Lepidoptera > Nymphalidae > Elymnias > Elymnias hypermnestra. The sequence goes on from JACTOM010000050.1 coordinate 695,445, forward strand.
TACTCATCAAATCTTTACGCTGATGATGAGTAATTCTTGCGTCATCCGCTAATGAGCTACAGGAGATGGTATATTATATGAATTTGAAAGGGAAAGGAATAATAGTGAATGTAAACAAAACGAAAGTTATGCTTTTTGAAAGAGATGAATCTATGATGATTGGCAATATTTTGATAGAAGTGGAAGAGGTGAAAGAATATATACTTGGGATCTAAATTTAGAAAAGATGAAACATGTGAAAGTGATAATGAATGGCGAGTGAATGCAGGGAATATGGTAAATGGTGCCCTGCGCGCCTTTATGATTAGCCAGTTGGTGTCTCAAAGGGCCAGACTGGTTGTGCATGCAGGAGTATCGGTGCCAACACTTATGTATGGTAGTGAAAGTTGGGTATGGCAGAAGAATCACATAGGTAAAATAAATGCGGTAGAGATGAGAGCGTTGAGAAGTATGAGTGGATTAAAGCTGAGTGACAGAGTAAGAAATAGTGTGATAAGAGAACGTTGCGGTTTAAAAGATGTAGTGACTAAAATTGAGAAAGGCATGCTTAGATGGTTTGGGCATGTAGGGAGAATGAATGAAAGGAGAATGACAAAAAGGATTTATGAGTCAAGAGTGAATGCCAAAGTTGGAAGGGGAAAACCAAGGCGAACGTTCCTGGATCAAATCCAGGAAATTTTAAATAAGGGCCAAGTCAAGAGTACTTTAAACCGACGAACTTGTATGAAAGGTTTAATTAGAATGAAGGAAGCGAAGGAGTTGTGCAAGGATCGTGGCAAGTGGAAGGATGTTGTCTCTGCCTACCCCTATGGGAATGGGGCGTGATGCTATGTATGTATGTATGTGAAATATTTAAGTGACCATTTTAACAGCGTGTATTCGTTTTGATTATTTCGCATGTGATTCGACGTGAATAAGATTCTCAACAGGGCTGACGTGGGTATTCTATACAACGTTGCACCGCAACGTCTATTATTTATTTTTGGCGACACGTTTTTGTTGGTAAACTAATTCCGGCTGAATCTTTCCAAAAGTCCAGACTCGGATAAATAAAACATATGCAATTTCCTAAATCTGCTCTTCCAGGAACTGAATCCGGTATCTATGCTAACGTAGTGAGTTCTTATGATAAAGGAATTTCGGTGAAAAAGTATACAGATGTAGTAGTACAGTAGATGACATCCCAGGATTTTCTGAGCGAAAATGGGAGGGATGGGAGTGATACGTGCGATGACCCTCGTGTTACAACAAGATAGAAATAAAAAAAATAAAAAAGTAAATGTTAGGTTAGAAAACAGTTGAGAGAATGTGGGCAGTACTAAATGGCAGAACAGGGAACATAGGGGATAACAAGACATTATTTAGAATCTTATTTATCAGAGTTCATATGGCGACAGCATTAGCTAAAAAAAATACGTGACTGTTTTCAATCTAAATTAAAATTTATCAGCGGATTTTCCACCGAAATCCTTTGATTTTCAGTAAAGCGTTAAGCATTATGATAGTGTATTGATTTTAGTTTACTTTGATGACATCGCAAATATGTTAAGTCTAGATTGGCGGCAATTACAAACTGCCAAATCTTTTGATATGTACAAGTATCACTCAAAGACACGCTCAAATATTTTTATGCAGGGAAGCCGAGTATAGGGCGATGTTACGCAAACAGCGCTTTAAGCGACGGTGGCCATCCGTAACAAAGGTCAAGATTAAAACACAGCCATGGTTTCCACCGCCACCACCCCAAAAACCACCACCAATTGTAAGTTGACTTCTTCAACAATCAGCAACAATTGTCTGTAGGTAAACTTGGTTATTGTCTATGGGTTTCATGGGAAAAAACGAAGTAACACATTGAGCGATGGAGGAGGCTTTTCGCGAAGCTTCTCTATGCGATCAAATCAACGATGAGAAGATTCGTTGAGAACTGAAGTCAACGACACCGTCTAACGAATCCCAAAGCTGAAGTGATAATGAGCGGAGCACAGAGTCCTGGAAGGTGCAGTGTGGACGACCGACATTAAGCAGGTCCTCAGATATAAGCAGTGCAAGATAAAACCTGGTGGACGTATTGGGTGATCACTATGCCCAGCAGTGCATGTGTATCGGTTGAAGCGAAGACGACGACCACTATGCGCAAAAAGCGGCGAAGTAACGACGTCATTAAGGTATAGGATGCTTAATCATAGGAAAGAACTTGTTTCTATACGGATTGACAACATCGCGTATTACATCTAAAATGCTACCAGCGAATGTATTTTTTTATCATAATATTTTAATTATCAAAAATTTTACCAAGTTAGTTAAGTTTATAAGAATTAAGTTCGTTATCTTTGTTGCAAATCTCTTTTTCCTTACCAATTTTCGAGTATTTATTCGTGCTTCCTGGTTCATCACAAATGAACAATTACATCACGACCTGAATGTTACCACTGTCAAACAGGAAATTCTTTTCCATACAATTACATACAAGGAAAAAATTAAGGATTAATCAAAGAGCTTGGCTAATGTCTTGATGGAAGACGGCAATATAATTCGTAGATTAAAACGAAAGATGCCCCAAGACAACTTAAATTGCAACAGTGAAGTAGGATACGACACAGGTCGTATACCGAGCATGCCATTCAAAAACCCAACCAACCCACTGAGAAATGTCCCTGTGGTGACAGGTCGCAGTGTAAAGCATACATACATACATAGCATCACGCCTTATTCCCATAGGGGTAGGCAGAGACAACATCCTTCCACTTGCCACGATCCTTGCATATCTCCTTCGCTTCTTTCAATCTCATTAAATCTTTCATACAAGTTCGTCGGTTTAGAGTACTCTTGACCTGGCCGTTATTTAAAATGTCCTGGATTTGGTCCAGGAACGTTCGCCTCGGTCTTCCCCTTCCAACTTTCGCATTCACTCTTGACTCATAAATCCTTTTTGTCAGTCTCCTTTCATTCATTCTCTCTACATGCCCAAACCATCTAAGCATACCTTTTTCAATTTTAGTCACTACGTCTTCTTTTATACCACAACGTTCTCTTATCACACTATTTCTCACTCTGTCACTCAGTTTTAATCCACTCATGCTTCTCAACGCTCTCATCTCTACCGCATTTATTTTACTTTTGTGATTCTTCTGCCATACCCAACTTTCACTACCATACATAAGTGTTGGCACCAACACTCCAGCATGCAAAGGGAGACAAAAAAATGTATTCATGCCTCGGAGAGCACGTTAAGCCGTCAATCCTGTGCCTGATATCTTTCTGATCGTGGCGGTTGGTTGTCATATCCGACTATGAGAGTGAAGTAAAAGGGAGTACACTTGTGTACTATGCCTGCCAACCGGCAGTGGCACGGCGTGGTGCGGCTAGCCTCTTAAAGCCCTCTCTCCTATGACAGAGGAAGTTTGTGTCCAGCTGTGAGATGTTAATGTGCTGCTACTTTTCTTATATTTAGACTATTGCTCTCACGTTAAGGCCGCTTTGTGTCCTACATTATAGCGAAAGCCGCAAATCGCAGCTAATAGATCTTTTGCAAAAACTGTTTAAAAATCAACAGGTAATAGAGTTACCAGAGATTATAAGAAGAAAATGGGTGCCTCCTTATTTGAGACGACGAAGGCGACGTATGAAGCTACCGCGAATTCCACCAGAGGAAATGACGCAGCCGTTATATGAATGTGCCAAGTTAAAGAAGGTAAGTTAATATGATTGTTTATATACAGACAATGGGTCTCTGCTCACTTAAATAATTATAGAAACTAAAAGTAATTAACTTTAGTTTCATTTTATTTTTGATATGAGGTAAAATACCTGTAATAAATAATTTATTTTATATATGTTTACCAGAACTGCCTCATTCATCTACTGGTTAGCATGTTATGCTACAGACATAGATCCTAGGTCTGAGTCCCGGGTCGGAAGAATACAAAAATCGATATTGCGTTTTCTATTAACATTTTCTCAATATTCCTGAAGTTGGGAAGTTGGTAGTTTGCTCCACCCCCGTGCTTCAGAGAGCACGTTAAGCCGTCAGTCGTGCGCCCGATTTGCTTGTCAACCCGTAGTGGAGCAGCGTGGTGGGTCTATGCTTTAATAACTCTCTCGCCTATAGGTGAGAAGGTATTTTGATGCAATTACTTCCTTCTATAATTGTCCTCGCTTTACGTCCTGCAAGGACAAAGTACACTAAGTTTTGTTTTTTATCACTAACATTTTAGCGCTTGACTGTGGTACCATCACACCTAAAGGTAAGCGTTGATACAATCTCAGAAGAAAGCGTGCTAATCCAGTAAAGAGCCAATTTGCCTTTCACGGTTTCTACACAGCACCGTACAAGTAGACATTGTTTGGCGGTACGTCTTTGCTGGTATGATGGTAACTAGCTACGGCCAAAGCCCCCCACTAGTCTATAATCAAATTAGAAAATACATTTTCCTTAATTCGCCCTACCAGGGATCAAACCCGGATCCTCTGCTAGCAAAGCGAGGACTTGGACCATTGCGCCAGCGCGGTGGTCAAGTATTTAATTTTTCTAGGTCTACATTTTTGCAAGGCTTTTACAAAGACAAGGAAATATATTTTTTTAGGCGATAACAAAAACTTTCCTTTCAGATTTGGCATAATTTCCGTCAAGTGGAAAAGAACAAGATGATGCTTCAAGGAAGCATCGGTTGTAATTCAAAGAAGTATTCTTCAACTGCTTGTGGTACGTACAACCAATTGCTGACCTGGTTACTCTATAGACTTATCCAACGTTTTATGCCACATTATAACACGCGACGTAATTGCTGTTTTATTTTATGTAGGCAATTTGTCTACATGTAAAATAGTCATAAAATAACATTTTACTTCAATATTACTTTAAAACCACCAAGTACTCTGTCCAAATTTAACTACATTGCCATGTTGTCATGGTACAGTTGGGAATTGATCATTATCACTATAATGCACTGTGGAGAGGCGTCTTTAAGGTACTTCCACCTTAAAGTCGCCTCTGCACACAATCTCTCTTTGACTTTAAAGAATGAAAATAGAGAATGCATATAAAAAATATCTACGCTAGACAAATGAGCCCGAAATGAAACGACTTGACTAAAATTATATATATATTATTATATTAGTTAAGATTTAAAAATAACAAATAAAAACATCTATTTGATTTACAATTGTTATTCCTCCTATGAAAGTTTCAGATTAATGTTTTATTTTAAATAGCATTATACAAGCAAGCTTTAGTGCAGTCCGCTTAAAGATATGAAGGTTATCCGCCAATTTACCAAATGAGATATATTTTTTATATGCAAGTCAAAATAATAGATTTTGACTTACATATATACTTAATTGAAATACCAGGTTCACAGACCGCTTGTATAGCTGTAGTATGTCGTGCTCTACTTGAAGAAAAGGGTATATCAGACCTTAACAGACACGATGTTGATGAATTGATTGATGCTGGTGATAGATACTATAAGCAGTGCATGTTGGCTCTCAAATGTTATAAGGGTGGGTATGAAGTTTTAAACTACTATAGCTGAGACAGGCTTTACTAACTTTCTAAACAATTACAATTTGTTAAAGTACCTTTAGATTTTGGAAACAGCTTTGTATTTTTAAGTGAAAAAGATTTCTATGATAAAATAGGTATTTTTTTGGATTGATTTACATAAGTCAATCAAAGGTTTGTTTCACGTTTTTATATGAAAAATTGATTACATTCTGTACATCAAAATAAGTCTTTATTTTAATGTACAGAATGTAATCAATTTACACAAAGGTCACAGTTACATAACAGAAATTATGTCAACATAAGGTACAGGTAAGGTAACTACCGTATGAACGTCCCAAAACTGGATACAGACTCGCTCCTGACTCATAGGAGAGAGTGGTTTATAGCAAAGACCCACTACTGCTCGCTTTCTGCTCCGCTGCAGGTTTCACGTACTCCAACATTAGACCCGGGATGTGCATGTTTTCTCACGGTGTTTTCCTTCTCCGAATAGCACAATAATGGAAAGAACGATAAAACACGATAATTTCATTTCGAGAAACTTAACGGTGCCTGCTCAGAATAGGAACACGTTATTTCTCTCATCGAGAATCAACGCGTCTTACCACTAGGCCACCATGACTATTTCAACATAAGTTGATATTTGTTTTCCTATTTCACGATATCATGGGAGATCTCCAAATGGGCCCTGGGACCGGGCGAACCCAGAAATAGGCTAGCCTTATTCTGGCATGCGGGGCTCTGCCAGAATGGACCTATGTTCCCTTGCTACTCGTGGGAACGCAATGGTGATATTATTACATTCCAAAAATGGCGGCGATGAGATTCGCAATCCATCACGTCACGTTCCTAATGGGGGCGAAAAGCGGGCTACCGAGAGCCGCTTTGCTACTTTGAATGTAAGAGGAGGAATGAATGAAAAGATTGATGAAGTATGCCAGATGATGCATGATAGGTGCATAGATGTACTCTGCGTGAATGAGACAAAGAGGAAAGGATGTGATACCACGAAACATAGCCCTTACACAGCTTACTGGTCTGGTGTAAGCAGTGATAAGAGAGGCTGTCAGGGAGTTGGTATCATACTTTCCGAAAGAATGGATGATTGTGTGAAAGAAGTGAAATACGTGAGTCCTAGACTCATCTGGATCAGGCTAAAAGTTGGACTTACTCGGATCTTTGTCTTGGGTGCTTATGCTCCGACGGATCTGGGCACCAGAAAGTCCAATAAAGCCCAAAAAGAAATAGATGAGTATTGGGAAAGTGTGAGTGATACGTTGAATGAATGTGAACCGAATGAGCGAATAATTATGTTAGGAGATTTTAATGGATGGGTAGGTGTGAAACGTGATGGATATGAAAGGACTCTTGGTATGTTTGGTGACAAACGGGTGAATGAAAATGGACGAAGTTTGCTTGGAATATGTGTGGAACATAGTCTTTTTGTGGCAAACACTATGTTTGAGCACAAGGGGATTCATGTGTATACAAGGGAAGAAGGGAATGCTAGAAGTATGATTGATTTTGTAATTGTGGACGAAAAACTGAAGAAGAAAGTTCTAGATGCTCGAGTATACCGCGGGGTCGACATCGATACTGACCACTACCTGGTCGTTGCCCGAATCGGTGGTCTTTTTAATCGGTGGCGCCATAGAAAGAAGGAAACCTCGAGCATTCTTGAACGAATAAAAGTGGAGAGATTGCAAGAAGAGGATGTTAGAGAAGAATATCTGAAAAATTTGAGTGGGCGATTCAAGAGTGAAGACGAAGGAAATGAGATTGAAAGTTTATGGAATAAATTTAAAGATGGAGTGGTTGGTGCTGCTATTGATGTATGTGGCGTGTCTAAAAGGAGGAAAGGTAAGAAAGAGAAGAATTTGTGGATGGACAAAAATGTTCAAGCAGCTGTGTGTGAAAAGAAGAAAGCTTGGTCCGATTGGTTGGCTACAAAAGCGAACCAACGAATGCAAAAGGCAACGAATGATGACGTAAAAAAGGCAAGAATGGAATACAAAAGGGTGAAAGTAATCGTGAAAGAAGCTGTAAGAAAGAAAAAAGAAGAATACAGTGATATGTATGATAGGAGACTTTCTGATGATTTTCAGTCAAACAAAAAGTTTTTCTGGAAATCAATACAATTTGCCCGAGGGAGATCTACTTCCTCGGAGCTTTGTAAAATCAGAAGTTTAGATGGAAGTTTAATAAAAGGAGAAGAATGGATATTGAAGAGATGGAAGGATCATTTTGAAAGTTTGTTTGAAAGAAATGAAGCAGAGGTAAATATGGCCTCTGCGGATAGCAATGAATGTAAGACAAGTGATAGCGAGATTAGTATGGATGACATCATGAAAGCGATAAAAGGTATGAAATCAGGTAAGGCTGCTGGGTATGACAGAGTGTCAGTCGAGATGCTGAAGGCTGGCCGCGGGATTGTGGTAGCTCAGCTGTACTGCCTTTTCAATATATGCTGGGAGAAAGGTCAAGTCCCAAGAGATTGGAGCAAGGCCGTAATTGTCCCTCTATATAAAGGAAAAGGGTCACAGCAGGAGTGCAAAAATTACCGCGGTATCAGCCTTCTTAGTGTCGTCGGCAAATTGTATGCAAAGATATTAATTGAAAGGGTGATTAATGAAACTGATGGGAAAATATGGGACGTGCAAGCGGGATTTAGAAGAGGAATGGGATGTACGGATCAGGTCTTTTCTTTACGGTGCATAACTGAAAAATGTTTGGCTAAACACCAAAAAGTTTATTGCGCGTTCGTAGATTTAGAAAAGGCCTATGATCGAGTGGTGAGGAATGAGCTGTGGTCAACGTTATCTACGTATGGGGTGAGCGGTTGTCTGATCCAAGCATTGAAGTCTCTCTATGAGGGTTCTAGTGCCTGTGTCAGAATAAACGGAGCGTACACGGAGTGGTTTCCTGTCGAAAGAGGTGTTCGACAGGGATGTGTTGCGTCACCATGGCTGTTCAACCTTTTCATGGATAAATGTTTGACAGATTTAAAAGAAAGTATGTATGGGTTAAGAATGAATGAATTACTCATCAAATGTTTACTCTACGCTGATGATCAAGTAATACTTGCGTCATCCGCTAACGAGCTTCAGGAGATGCTAAATATTATGAATGAAGCTTTGAAAGGGAAAGGAATGAAAGTGAATGTAAACAAAACGAAAGTTATGCTTTTTGAACGAGATGAATCTATGATGAATGGCAATATTTTGATAGATGGGGAACAAGTGGAAGAGGTGAAAGAATTTGTATACTTGGGATCTAAATTTACAAAAGATGGAACATGTGAAAGTGATATCGAAAGGAGAGTGAATGCAGGGAATATGGTAAATGGTGCTCTGCATGCTTTTATGAATAGCCAGATGGTGTCTCAAAGGGCTAGACTGGCAGTGCATGCTGGAGTGTTGGTGCCAACACTTATGTATGGTAGTGAAAGTTGGGTATGGCAGAAGAATCACAAAAGTAAAATAAATGCGGTAGAGATGAGAGCGTTGAGAAGCATGAGTGGATTAAAACTGAGTGACAGAGTAAGAAATAGTGTGATAAGAGAACGTTGTGGTATAAAAGAAGACGTAGTGACTAAAATTGAGAAAGGTATGCTTAGATGGTTTGGGCATGTAGAGAGAATGAATGAAAGGAGACTGACAAAAAGGATTTATGAGTCAAGAGTGAATGCGAAAGTTGGAAGGGGAAGACCGAGGCGAACGTTCCTGGACCAAATCCAGGACATTTTAAATAACGGCCAGGTCAAGAGTACTCTAAACCGACGAACTTGTATGAAAGATTTAATGAGATTGAAAGAAGCGAAGGAGATATGCAAGGATCGTGGCAAGTGGAAGGATGTTGTCTCTGCCTACCCCTATGGGAATGAGGCGTGATGCTATGTATGTATGTATGTATCTCCAAATGATTTAAAGCATTTATAAATATAAGTTTATTTCTGGCTTTTAATAACGCAGGTAAACCCCAATTACAACTAAACCAGTTGCTGACGTCTTTCTTCTTCCATGATAACAAATACACTATCAAGATGGTGGAAATAGAAAGAGGTTTACTTGCGAAACATCCAGATAACATACAGGCAGAACCAGATTTGATGGCGTAAGTGATATTAAAGCTAATTCTAGCATATTTCAATAAGCTTCGGCAGTGTTTAATGACATGACACCTTTACATTAGACGTTAACATTTTGTATGTTACTTTAGTTGAAATTTAAATTGCTTTTGAGATACTACGAGGATACAGTGATGTAAGTGCCCATATTTTAACCCACCAAATTTTAAGAATTTGCTGTTTAAAAAATTGTCTGTGTCTGTCGCTTATAGCTAATAGTAACTTCTGTACCAAATTTGACGGCACTTTTACTGGAAAATAGGCTTAGGAACTAGGAATTTAAAACTCATACATTTTTGCCAGATTACCATCAAGCGTTGTGTTCTAATCTGCGGCTTTCAGTACGGGAGTTTTAAAGAATGATTGTGTAATGGGTGTCATTGGTATAAAATAGTTTTATGTTTCAAAGTTTACTGAAACTTTTCTTTTCAGTTTAATGGACAAACGGGTAGGGGGTACGTACATGATGATTCTGACGGCCGGTGACCGTCATTTTCTTATATGGGGACATCCTCCTCCAGCGGAGGCTGGGAGCCAAGTGAAGACAGTGTGCTATATTTTTGATCCTCATATGCTGAATGAGACTGGTCAACCGCATAAATTGTAAGTCTTTAAAGGGGATCTTTCGGAATATTTTTTTATTTGACACCCAAGCTGACGCACGAGTGCAATTATTGTTTTCCTAGCAAATGCCCTGGGCTCGATTTTTGGCAGAGCAAATTTAAGAAATTCCAATTTATGTATGTTTGACTAGTTGGAGGCCTTGGCCATAGTTAGTTACCGTCCTACCAGCAAAGTCATGCCGCTAAACAATTAAAAAGATTTTCGTTCCAGTATGATGTTGTGTAAAAAACCATAAAAAGTAAATTGTTTCTTACCAGATTAGCGCACTGCCGTCTTAGACAGTAATCACTCATCATTCACTACTTACAATCAGATGACAGTCAAGCACAATCCTGTTAGCAAAAAACCTGTATTCAGCAAATAAAGGAATTTCAATTGAATTGATTTGATTTTTTGCACATCTGTTTAATATCTTTGTTATATTTTTAGCTTTGTTCTTGTATTCTGTGTAAGTTTATCGCAAATTTTAGTCAAATTTATGAAAAATAAATTTACAGTTAATATTTTTATATTTACAGATTCGGTGCTGGTGCTTTTCTTCGATATGCAGGAATAACATCTTTTGTCTTGGATTTCTTAGCCAATTACGGAGACCTTGAAACAGCCAAAATGGGCACTCCAAAACCAGCTTTAGCTTTAACCAATATTGAGGTAACTGTTAGATTTCAGATTTCGTAAGCGTTCCAAGGCTTGTATGGACAAACGTGCCTCCAGCTAATCTTACGCTCATCACGCGATTAAAAAGTTTTGCTGTAAGTACGAGTATACGTGCCTCGGAAAGCACGTTAAGCCGTCCGTCCTGCGCCTGATCTCTTTCGAGTCGTGTCGGACTTGAAAAAGATAGGACCATAGAGTTTAGTTTGCGCATACACTTGTGTACTATAATATCTCTTTGTCTTATGGCTCATCTCTCCATAAGATTGGTCGCCGAAATCGGTTAGGATAAAATAAAACGAAGACCTAGTTTGGCAAATAGGGTGATGATCAAAATTAAAAATCTCAAAATCCAAAGAGAAGTTAACTGTATGTTCATTGGCGCTGTCGATATATGACATGATAATGACGAGATCATCACTACTACTCGTATTCGGCGATTGTCTTGAGATTTCGTTGAGTAGAGTTTTACAGCGTAGGCACTCACTTAATGCAGATTTTCCCATATGGCAAATTTTTATTTTGTGTCCTAGAGTCTATGATATAAAACTCTTCTCTTCTATGAGTGAGGAGGCATGTGCCTAGCGGGGGGTATTATTAATAGGCTGTGACTTACTTTACCTCAATTACGTGAAACTCCACCTTCGTGAAATTGTTGTATTAAAATATTCTTACGGGGATCAACGTGCATGACACACTAGAGACCATTCACCCTAAATATATTTTCTAGGTTGTCCAAACAGAACCTCTACTCCGAGAACCTAATTACGAGTTGGACCTTAAAGCCCTTAAAATACATTGCGCGAGTGAATGGAACACTATGAACATAAATTCCCTTATTGAGAAGAAGATTAAAGAGGTCAGTTACAAATTACTTATAAACAAAACTATTATGACCTTATTTTCTATATTGAAAAGTTTGTGTACTTTTATTTTTGTATAGGGAAAGTATCCCCAAGGCTCGCTCAGTGCTGTGAGCTTAGCTACCTCAAAAGCTACATCAAGAAGGAAAGTTAGAGACTTTTATCAGAAACAACCAAAAGAGGTGAGATAATATATTTATCCAAATATCCAAAAGGTAGCAGCTAATAAGTAAAAATATTTGTCCAAAACCAATGTATAGGCTTAGTAATTTTAAAACTTGTTAGAACCCGTTACACATTTTTATTCAAAATCTCTTTACAAAATGAATTATAGAGATATAATAATAATAAGCCGTGTGGTCCCGGCAGAGTAGAATAGGACCACCCCATCTCAACCCGCGGGTATCGTAAAAGGCGATAAAGGGACACGATGCTGCACAGCAACCATGCAGCCCGCTCAGGGAAGATGAGCGGCCCCTGAGTGAGTAGATTAAAAGCTTTTAAAACTATGATGATGGATTTGTTTTATACAGATAAACGTTTAGGGCCGCTACCTGGGGGCCGCCAGGGCACGTCTGGAGCTGGCGCTGGGCGTGACAGCATGCGAGCCGCCAGTTCAACGAGTAGCACGCGTCGGCCGGCACGGCCACCTCGCCGACCGACAAATCCATCATCCCCACCAGAGGGCTTGGCTTCGGCTGGGACCGCAAGGACCCAAAATCCGGAGCCCGCCGCTGGTGGAGTACGCCGCATGCGATGGACTTCTCTCATGAACGAGAATGTCATGCGAGCGTACTACAGGGCGACAGGGGGAGAAACCGGACGGACTGGCTACCGGACAGCAATGTACCGCGAGTTCTTGCTGCTGGAGCCGAATCTAACTGTTACGGAACAGAACCTCGCAGATCGGGCTCGGTATATCCAGCGCTCCAACATCTTTAGCGCCACCGAGCTCGAACGATTGAGATGTGAGGCTGTTCCCGAAGTGACCCCTCCAGCCACACAGCAAACCGCAGCTACGGCGATTGTTCACCAGGAACTGGAGAACAATCAAGATTTGCTTGTGGATGGAGACGCCGAGGGAACAGTCTCTCTAGACATAGAGAAAATGAGGGGGATTCTTGAGGAGGCGATTTCCGAATCCCGAAGCGCTCCTCTTGAGGGTCGGCCGCGGCTCTCCCGCCTTACACTGAGCGCAGCAACGCGGGATGTCATTGAGGCTATTAACAAATTGCTGCCCCAATATTTCGAGGGCAGCACTGGCTTGAGTGAGACGGCGTCTATTCTCTATGGCGCCGCTTTGGCGGTCCATCGCTTTATCGGCGTCAAAATCCGGGAACCGGGGCGCACTGCTAATACGAGTAGTGCCGTGCCGGCCTGGAAAAGGAGAATAGAACGTCGCATCACTCACGCCAGGCGCCTCATTGGCAGACTGCAGAGCTTCAGGTCGGGCAACACAAGGCCAAGGATTGTGCGCTCTGTTAGAATAGCCTTTAACGGGTTAGATGTCAGGCTAGACCAGCCTGACATTGCCCAAAAACTAACAGAGCGCATCGACGACCTGAAGCAAAAAATCGCTGCGTGGGGGAACCGCATCCGACGATACTCGGAAAGAGTCGAGCGCTTCCATCAAAATCGTCTCTTCGTGAGTGATCAAAAAAGGTTCTACGAAAGGTTGCAACGACCAGCTTCTTGCTCTAGCTCCCAGCGGCCAGCTTCGGCTGACTTAGTCGCCTACTGGCGGAGCATATGGTCGCTGGAGGTAGAGCACGAAGAAGGCTCCTGGACTGCGGCGGTAGAGGAGGCATGTGCTGTAATTCAACCGATGAATCCGGTCGCCATCACTCCGGAAGATGTAGTTGGGGCAGTAAGACGGGCTCCGAACTGGAAAAGTCCGGGGCCCGACGGACTGCACCACTACTGGCTGAAAGGATTCTCGGCTTGCCATGCCACCTTGGCTCGACAGTTTCAGGAAGCAATGGCGCAGAAAGCGCTCCCGAACCTTTTTACCACCGGGATCACTCACCTAGCTCCTAAAACGAGCAATGCCGCTGACCCAACTAAGTACCGCCCGATAACGTGTCTTTCCGCCATCTATAAGACACTGACATCCATTCTGAGCCACAAGATCTCTTGTCACATTGACGAGAACAACATCATGTCTGTGGCTCAGAATGGATGTCGGGGCGGTAGTCGCGGCACAAAGGAGCTCCTCCTCATTGACAGCGTCGCGGGCCAACTGGTTAAGCGCAACCGTCGCAACTTCTCCGCCGCATGGATCGATTACAAAAAGGCATTCGACTCGGTGCCTCATTCATGGCTCCTGAGGGTCCTCGAATTGTACAAAATCGACGGTACACTTCGAGACTTCCTCGGAGAATGTATGAGGCAATGGAGTACGATCCTCTATCTCCATGGCGAGCGACTGACGGCTGCCGATGACCGAATCAGGATACAGAGAGGTATTTTCCAAGGCGACTGTCCGAGTCCTCTATGGTTCTGCTTGTCCCTAAACCCCCTCAGCTTTCTGCTGGAGAGGCCTGGGACGGCCTTTCAGTTTCGGAGGGGAGGGGCTAGAATACCTCATCTTCTTTATATGGATTACCTCAAGCTGTTGGCACCCAACCCTCCACGTCTGCAGGAATTGCTATTTTGCATTGCAATTCCATCAGGATGGAGATGGGAGTGGATAAGTGTGCGATCCTTCCTGTGGAGAGGGGACAGGTATCTCATTCGGCTGAGATCAACCTCGAGCCGACTCAGCTCAAGACTCTCTCCGAGGCTGAAACATACCGGTATCTGGGCATGTCCCAATGTGTAGGGGTGAAGGAAGCAGACATGAAGCACTCAGTTTGTGAGGTATTTTATGGGCGCCTGACAAAAATTCTTAAGAGTTATTTGTCGGGAGCTAATAAAATCCGAGCGTATAACGGCTGGGTCATGCCTGTTCTCTTGTATACCTTTGGCATACTCAGATGGACTCAGACCGAGCTTGACGCCTTGGACAGACGAGTCCGCACGACTATGACTTTCCATCGCATGCATCACCCGAAGTCCTCCGTTATGAGGTTGTATATACCCCGGAAATGTGGTGGTCGAGGCCTACTTAGTGCTAAGACCATGCATAACCGGGAGATATCCAGCCTCAGAACGTATTTTGAGACGAAGAGGGAGAGCCCGATGCATCTGGAAGTCATAGAATGTGATAAAGGGCTCACTCCCCTATCCTTGGCCAACGAGAATTGGCAGAGACCGGCGGTGCTAAGCACCTCTGACAGGGAGGCCGTATGGAAGGAGAAAGAAATGCATGGACGGTTTTTCAAGGCTCTACACGAGCCTCACGTAAACCGGAAAGCTACCGTGCAATGGCTGCGCTTCGGGGACCTCTTTGGGGAAACCGAAAGATTTGGCTGTGCGATACAGGATTAGGTGGTTAAGACAAGGAACTATCGAAAGTACATTCTGAAGGATGGCACTCAGGACATATGTCGAGCTTGTCGCCATCCCGGCGAGTCACTCAGACATGTGCTTTCGGGATGTTCCGCGCTTGCCAACACTGAGTATCTCCACAGACATAATCAAGCGGCCAAAATCCTTCATCAAGAGCTCGCCCTGATGTACGGTCTTCTTGATGAGAGACTGCCGTATTATAGGTACCAGCCGGTGCCAGTACTCGAACGCGACGGTGTCCGACTCTATTGGGACCGGTCCATTATCACGGACAGGACCATACTGGCCAACAAGCCTGATATCGTGATAATGGACCGGGCACAGTCTCGGGTGTTTTTAGTGGATATCACGATCCCGTATGACGAGAATCTCGTGCGAGCTGAGACAGAGAAAAAACGTAAATATCTGGATCTGGCGCACGAGATTACCGCCATGTGGGGAGTGGGATCCACTGAAACCATCCCAATCGTAATATCTGCGAATGGTCTGATCCCAGTCAGTCTCGCTCACCATCTGAGACGACTGGGGTTCCGTGGCAGTTCGCTCGCAGCAAGGATGCAAAAGGCGGTGTTGCTGGACTCGGCTAGGATAATCCGGCGGTTTCTCAGCCTGTAGCCTTGACCTCCCTGCCGGGGTGTACCCTCCGCCCGTTATATTTATTTATTTAATTGTCTATGTATGTCCATGTATTATTTGATATGTCTGTTTTTAAGTAATTATTATAAAATACCTTATATATAATATAAATATATATTTTTGCGTAAACGGGCGTGAGTGTAAAAGTAGGATAATAATAATAATAATAATACTCTTTATTGTACACCTTAAAACACAATAACAAATTATGAATGCAAGAGGCTTATATAATTAAATATACTTACAGCCATTAACGGTTTCTAATGTATTTATTGTTATAAAAATAGTGCTAAAGTGTGCACGTGTGCGTGTGTGTTTGTATCTGTGCACGTGATGGTGTGTGTGGGCTTATGCTTGTCAGTCATGAACTGTGTGTGTGTATTTGTTTGTTAAGAAATGAATGATTGTCTAGTTTTGAGACGCCTGGTTTCTTCTACAGAGAAGTCACGGGTTCGATCCTGGGTACCATGAAAGTTTCTCTTTATGAAACGAAACGGTCACGTGCTTGCTTGTTTATCTAAAATGTCGATTCATCTTAATGTAAGGTAGAGAAATAATTATTGAAACTGGATATTTCCGTAAGCTGTTTTAAAAACCTGGGTCCTTGGCTTGAGTAAATTTGACTATATTATTATCTGTAGCCACCACCCCAACTGCCAGTCGCTCCAGAACGAGGCCCTGCTGGTCCTACTTTAGACCAGATAATGCAGTTACGCGGAGAGGATTTCTTTCTCTATTGTCCACGGACCGACGGGCATTCTTTTGGCAGGTATATAGACGATCGAACTGTCATTTGTAGACTTAAACCACCCTTTGTCTTATAATATAGTAAATACTCCAACTATTGGTCATAATAAAGATATCTTGTTAAATATTATTAGCGCTTACAAAATACTGCACCTATAAATGGATTCAGCTAGTCAATATTTTAAAAATAAGATTGGTTGTATATAAAATAGTTTTACTGACGTTAATTTTACTTGGTAACGATATAACACAACATTGATCAATATTGTTGTTATAAACAATGTAATTAGGCCTATCATGCCTCTCTATCGCTCGTTTCGCGCTCTCGCTTGCATACTAGGCTTAGATGGAACGTGACATGAGTGATGCTTTGCAATGCGTATGCAGCTAGCAACCATCTATTTATAAGATACGTCAAAAATAGTATTAACGTACCATACAGCTGTTAAAAATTAAAATTTTTACACTTATTTAACATTTCAAGTCTTTAATTTCGTAATAAAGGGCTTATTTAAAAATGTTGAAATAAGTTTTACGAATTTTGGTGTGATTCGTTATATAAACTAACAAAACTACAATATGCTTCTTTGTTGTTGTATTGTACTAATTAGTAAGAGAAATCGCATTTCATATAATAATTAATTATCCAACTGGCGTATTCCTGAAATGTTATCAAATTGCGGGAAAAACTTTTCAAGTTTCCCTTATATTAGTTTGAGATTAGATTTTAAGAAAGCCTTAAAGTCAACGTATTTAAACGAAGTATTCTAAACATTGCTTTTTGAAAATTCTAACATTAGTTACTTGTTACATCAATATTTACATCTAAGCGCAGTCTACATTACATTTCAGAGACGATATGATCCCTCGTCCAAAGTCTGAGACAGTCATGCATAGTCCTGTGGAGATTGCCGACCAGAATTACCACTCGCAGTTTCAACAAATTGATGTTGAGAAATGGATACTAAGAGCCACAAGGCATATGGGAAGTTATCGGTAAGACTTAATAAAGAAATATTTATGAAGAACTGTTAATAAATACCTTGTTTTCATATAGTACATCTCCATCAAAATAAAGCCGTCCATTTCTTTTCAATAAAGTTAATAAATTTGACAGTTAATTGCAGAATGCCATCCTTCAAATTTTTAAACATAACAATTTTTATAAAGGCTTCCATTTGGTTACATTTTCCAGTTTCAGTAGTTCCATTATACCGGAAGATGGTGGTCCTGGTAGGATCCTAATCTCAAACGGGTCTATACTTTCCACCTGCTTCAGTTGGTGGCAATTTTTGCTAGCGTATAGAATGATGTATGTTTGGTCTCGCTTAGCTGGTCAGCCCGCCGTGTTGGTGAACGGCCTCGAAATGTTTTTCGTCCGTGTTGCACATTATTATGAACTTTTTCAACTGCGTTTATATACGTTTGTGCCTTTAGCCGTCTAAGGAATTTTTAGCATGCGCCTCCAACACCACATCACGAACGCATCTGTTCATAGCCTTTCTCTTGTCTTTATGGTCTCGTTTTATACTTCATACATAAAAGCACAGACCAGGCGACTCTTTCAGGTGAATTATATACCTCGATTCCTCCAGATCTTGTTCAGACTCATGGCCATTGCAATGCGTCTCTTTTTGGCACACGGTTGCTATAACTATAAATCTAGAATCCGAGATAGACATGCTCCTGTACGATATTAACAGATAGGTTATATTAGATTACCTTAAATTTCAAATATAGACGAAAGCAGTCGTTCTCTAAAACAGTAGTTTAGCTGTGTATGTTAATTATATTGCTTTGCAGAATTGAAAACAATTCAATCTTGGGTCGTGCAGTATTTCAACCTTACTTCTATTAGTACGATAATATATGATTAATTATGACAAGTGCTGTTTACTTCACCAAATTATTTTGTAATAAATTATGTCGCACCACAATCAGAGCACATTTGTGTCTTATTTGGACCGAACTTTAGTGCAGTTGTTTAGTCTCTAAGTTAAAAAGTAAACTTTAAGATAATTATTATGGAGTTCAGCAAAGGACCAAGTTTTGTAATCACTTTAGTTTTTATCACACAAAAGGTATCAAACATTCAAGACTTACACGGGAATACCATGTTGTGTAGCTGCATTGGCAATGCTTCGACGTCTTCGGGCTAGAGCGTGGAACGAAGATATTCTAGACGAGACTCTTGATGTTGGATACAATTTGTATAGGGTGAGATGTGTAGAGCCCTTTATCATTCACAGATTTTGTAATATTTTTAAGTTAATTCAGTTTACGTTAAATCATAAGTTTATCTACAAGATAACTAGGGAGTATTAGGTAGTATGCTCACTTATTATACTTGTATAAAATTTTATAATCTGTTATAAAACTACTTTATTCACAAGGAAACCTTTCTATAATAGTAGTATTCTTTGATACTAGTAGTTTGAACATGACTTCAAAAGGCTTAGCTAATATGTAAACTTGTTTAGTCGTATCATATTTTTCACTATCTTTCGCCGATAGATTTGTAATCTATGTAATGAGGACTGGAAAATATTACTGGTAATGGAAAAATTATAAACGAAATTAAATTAAAAGATGAATTTGTTTATTGTTTGGAGTTCCAGCCAATGATAAACAATTTTTTACTTTCGACTTACTCTTTGCAGGAGTCATTAGTAGAACGAGGCGGTCCTATTAGAAGGATTGTATTGGGTGAATTAAAGGAGACGTTGAGGATTAGGGACAAGGAATACCTGCACAAGGTAAAAAACCATGCGTTTATATTTTAGCTTGCCACGGGTTTGAGGTTAAGTGTAAAGTACTAGATAGGATTTATATTAACATTCTAAGTTTATTAATTTTATTTCTTACAGGAGCGTGGTATAGCTGTTTGGGGTAAATTAATCTCGTCCAATCCGAAGGTGTTGGATCTTTGTCGTGGTATTGAAAGTTTCTTTAAGGAATCCGATTCAGGAGTTCTCCAGGTAAACTTAAATTATAAATTGTCACTGATGTTAATAAAGTTTTTTGAACCGAAAACTTCATCATGGCTTTATTAGTTACTAATGAATTTTACTTTAAAATGGACAGATCCCTGGCGAATTTGAAACAGCAATCTGGAATGAAGGCGGGAAATATTATGTATATCATCCATGGCCGGCCGATAGATATGGCTATAAGGTAAGTTATAACGTTATAGTATGCAACTTCCAAACTTAGGTTCAGAGAAAAAAATTGAGTACATTTTAGGATTTTTTTTAAACATATTCCAGATACTTATTGTCCTTCACCTATGATAGCTTGAATGACTTACTTCAAAACTTATATATAAAATTTGTATTTGGTCTCCGCAAATATAATCATATTTCCGAATTCCGCAAAAAGCTCAAGTGACTCCATATTCACATTTGATATGTGCTGTTTGATCCTAAATTGCATAATCATAAGATGCTTGTATATCTGAGTGAATACTTTGAGTTCCTTAAACAGTCACATAACCGACTTCTCCGTTCTCAAGGAAATTCTTTCACATTCCACGTCGTTCTTTTGTAAATCATTTTCCGTTCAAGCTACGTTTCCATAAAAATCATTGCATAATAAAATCATTGCACAATCATACTAAAGAAAGATGGTGAAATAGTATTTCTTTTCCAAGCAAGGTGATTATTAAAAATTGTAAGAGGTTACTGTAGGTACTAGTTTAGATTGTTTAATTTTCTATCATTATTTAGCATACGTAAACCTCTCTCCGCTTTCTTATTCTTATATCATTTGGTTACCTGGAAGAGATAGCTATTTTAGCGGGACTGCCGCAAATTGTGCTCCTTAATTTGTATTTGTATGTCTTTTATGTTCTGTGTTTTATATATATTGGGCGTACAATAAAGAGTATTGTATTGTGTAATATGAACTTTTACCGATTCCCTATCACCATTTTAACTTATTTATTAGGTGGGTCTCCGTGAGGGCGGCAAAGCATGCCTGCTCTATTTTGGTCGAATAGCCCGCCTTTGTGAACATTTCATGGATAGCGTTGCCGATTTGAAGCGGAAACCATTTAGTATCGCTGATATTTATGTTACTGAGCAGCCGGACATGCCCGAACCTGTCAATAAGCTAAAACGTGAGAACATCATAATTCTACGATACATATGATTGTTTTATTTTGAAACTTTGTTTATAGGTTGCATTGTGTAAGGAAAATATCACGATAGTAGTTAGCAGCCAGTTTCCCACAGTCGGTAAGAAGCCTCACTCGTAATAAAGAAGGTTATTGAAGCTTGGACTTGTCTTGCTGCTTTAAAGCGGGTTGGCAAGCTGCGTATACTCCACAATTACTCTCGAAATACGCAAACTTCATCAAAAGTTTTCCTTCGTCGATAATCACAATGATGAATTTTATTTATTTTTAATGAAATGGTCACGTAATATAGAACATTTGAAGAGACTAGCGCCTAAGTGACAGGCTCGGCCTAGTTTAGATGCTAGTGCTCATACCTAGTTGTATACAAAATATGTCTAATATATGTAAGTTCATAGTTTTAAGTACCTATTGTTTGTCTGGAGCCAATAAATGCATTTTTATTTATTTATTTATTATTATTTATATTAAGATATAGCTAAGAACTTTTTCAAATAAGCAAAAATTTTCATACAGCGGTAGCTCCTAACAAATGGGTGGTTCGTGGAAGGTTTCATGAAGCCGATGACAGGTTTCCAGAAGAGCATCGCGGTAAGCAAGCTACACCGGCATCCATTGCTGCAATCGCTATGGCGCACGTAATTGAACCATCTGCTTGGACCCATGATGATATTGATGAGGTAAGTAAATCTGAATCAAGAATATAATGACTAAATTAGCTATGTCTAACTTTGTAGTCATTGGTGCGACAAAGACATGACATTGTTATACTAAGTCACCCGCAAATATCATTCAAATGATTCATATTACTTAAGCAAAAAATAAACATTATATTTATGCAAAAGTTTATATAATTTTCACCATACCATACATACTATAGTCGGGTGAATAAAAAATTAAATGAGATTTCTCCACAACAATTATTAGCTGTTTTTTAATTATTATTCAGTACTATTGCGTGACTGACTCATTGGTCTAGTGGTTAGCATGTTCGACTATAGACATGAGGTCCTGGGTTCGAGTCCCGGGTCGGGCCAGTTCAAAAATCAATATTGAGTTTTCTATTAAGATTTTCCCATATTTTCCCGAAGTTAGGAAGTTGGCGGTGTGATCCACCCCCGTGCCTCGAAGAACACGTTAAGACGTCGGTCCTGCGCCTGATCTATCTCCGGTCGTGTCGGATTCCTGTCACACCGGACTATGAGAGTGAAGGAATAGAGACTCCACTTGTGTACTATGCCTGCCAATCCGCAGTGGAGCAGCGTGGTGGATCTATGCTCTAAAAACCCTCTCTCATATGAGGGAGGAGGCCTGTGCTCAGCAGTGGGACGTTAATGGGCTGCTACTTACTTACTTTTATGCACTAAAAATCCCCTCTCTCTTATATATGAGAAGGTCCGTACTCAAGAGTGGGATACTATTAGACTGCTACTTAGATAGATGTAGGTACTTACTACATTTAAAACTGAAAAGTTTCCGAGATATTAAACAATATAAACCAATCTCAAAAATTATATTTATAAAAGTTCCCATATAATATTTAATGATAAACCGTTATCCCTAACTCTACTAAGTGCTTAATAAATTTATATTTTAAAATTCAGCGACAACGGATCGTAATGTGTTGTGTAGCGGATTCCTTTCACATCGGACTACGAGAGTGAAGGAATAGAGAGTGCACTTGTGTACTATGCCTGTCAATTCGCAGTGGAGTAGCGTGGTGGATCTATTCTCTAAAAACCCTCGCTCCTTGCAGTGACGTGGCC
Organism: Elymnias hypermnestra; assembly: GCA_015832385.1. NCBI lineage: Eukaryota > Metazoa > Arthropoda > Insecta > Lepidoptera > Nymphalidae > Elymnias > Elymnias hypermnestra. Next base: position 717,952 of record JACTOM010000050.1, read on the forward strand.
TGTGCCCAGTAGTGACATAACCCAGATTTTTTATGCAACCATTTCTGCAAAAAGCCATTTCTTTATAGACACTCATTCGGGGAGACATACTCTATCAGAATACAATGGAACATTTGGAACGAATGGGTATAAATCTGGAAACCGCAAAGCCTGATGAGGAGGCAGCGGAGGAAGAAGAAAAGGGTGCTACCGGGACTTTGGCTGCAGCTGATGTACTTACTAGATTCAAAGTGTCGGAATATGACTGTATCGAAACAGATGTTATGGACAGCGCTTATAATGGTGAGACTGCTTTTCCAGCAAAACTCAGACTTAAGTCACTTAAACTGTAATTGTCTTTGAAATTCTTTTATATTTTGATTTCCGTTGGAATAAAATACAATATCATGCAAGATATTTCATCTGTTTTTTGGCAGACGTCGTTCTTTATGTATATGATTAATTTAAACCAAACAGAACGACTGAAAATTTTATGAGGATATTATAAAATTTGTTGTCTGTCATAGAAGTATACAACAGAATTAAAAATTTGAATTATACTGCAGCACTAATTACTTATTACTAACATTAACCGCCAAAAATCTTTGAGATCGCTTTATAAGTTTCTATCAATTACGTTAATATTTTATTTCCTTTCATGCATGGTGATATTTTCTCCCTAAGGTTGCCGGAAGAAATTTCTAGAATGCGATAAGGCCGCCACCCTTCTTGAATCATTTATGTCTTGCAATTTACCTGCACTATTTATGTTGTACGATAAAGTGAAATTTCTCCATTCCATCCATCTCCATTTTGCATTCAGGACAACTTAATCCAGAACCCGGCAGTGGTATTGCATCCCTCAAGGAATCACTGCGACATTTGTTCAAAGAACACACGCATGCAGTACTTACCGCTCGAGGTGGTTCTACTGCTATATGGAAGCACGAAGACAGTTTCTATTTCTTCGATCCTCATGGTTGCGATGAGAATGGTATGTTACATGTTTTAATAACACAAAACAATTTGGTTAAGAACATTTTACACACACCATTCATATATAAAATATACTTAATGGCCTAAAATAATTTCTAAAGGCATGAAAATAGATTTTATGTGTCTTAGTTGTGAGAAGATTGATTTTTACATCTTCTTTTAATTACAGGATATACTTAAATATATTACGTTACTACTTTTTCAGTCTGTACGTAATATACTTGGCTCTTGTTCCGGAATACGATTTTACTGAGGATAAATTACAAATCAAAATATCTTAATTCAAATAGGCTTATTATAGCACCTTTGAATCGTCAAATATAATTTTTTTTCCACACACTAATTCTATTGTAAGTCTGATGATGGTATTAAAGAACGACTTAAAATCTAAATTTACGAGCGCCGTGATCTGAGAAGAGCCCTCAACAAACTCAGCCGGATTTTTTTTTTTTATGATCATCGTAACAATATCATATTAGTTTAATATATTTCAATTCGAATTAGAGCAATTCGTTCACTCCCACGCGTTTCTATCGTCTTAGTAATCTTGCAACTTATAATATGATTTTTCTATCAACTTTCTTTTTAACAAACAAAGACTTTGAATTTATTAATTGATATCTCTAGAACGTCTTGTGGGAATTTATTATAGAAACGTATACAGTTACCCTTAAATGAGTTGTTAATTTTAATGCAGCCTACTAGAATTTATAACAAGTTTGTTTTTGTTTCTTAAATTATATGATGTACATTCACTCTTTTTATTAAAAGAGTCAATATTTTTATATACGTACAACAAGTTTTCTAATATATTTATAGGTAGTGATCTGTCATTATGTTAACTGCTCTGAATTTGGTTCTTAGCAACTCTATTGGGCCCATATTGTAAATCGAACTAACGGCCCTTACTGTATTTTTATTATAGGTTATCCATCGGATGAGCCTAGAGCAGCAGCTTGTCTCGTTCGTGTGAAAGGATCAGCTGATGACCTTGCTAAAGTGATTTTAGGGAATTTATCGCCTGGAATCGATGATAGTTTCAACTTATCACCAGTTGCTATAACTACAAGCAAGCTTAATGCTGAGATTGGGGCACCTGAAACTAAATTGGAGGTACAGTATTTCAAGTTGTCTAAATTTTTGTGGAATTTCAACCAACAAGTCCATACCACTATATACGTGATAACTTTTCATATATCTAACAGGAAATGTACTTTTCAATTCACATTGTCCCTATAGATTTTGTTTAAATTTTCAATCAATAACATAACAATTTTTTATCTTTTTACACGTGTTTAAATATTTTATTTTAATTTGAAGCACTTGATATTTGAAGTTAATTTTCAAGTTTAATTATTTAATAATCGTATTTGTGAAATATTGCACAGCGCCATCTATGGGAAGTGCACGTAAAAGGTTTAAAGATTTCTATCTATTTAATGAGGTTTAAGAACTCCTAGATGGCATAGGTGTTGACTCTTTATTACTTGTCATACGTACGTATTATGAATTAGTTATTTCTGCACAGAGCAAAGCGTTTGAGTGGATATCAAAAGGGACCGCAGCTATCATGATGGGTCCTCGGGGTGAGAATACTGCGATTGGTAAAGCTGCAACAAAGGCTGGAATCGGGGTAAGTGTTACTAAATATGTGTTTATATGTATCTGAATTAACTATAAAATAGTATAATGAAAATAGTGTCAGTTACTTCTATTTTCCCACTGGGAAATGCGTTTACTTACCCCTGCCACGCGTCAGGAAGTGTAGGACTCGCCGGCAAGGCCAGAATAGCCACTAAAACCAATCGACACCTTCTTCACCTTGAATTGGGAGTGGTCGGAGACTCCCTTACGCCCTTCACCCTGACACTGGATTGCAACCGACTGAGGAAGTTCAAGGACGAGACAAGAGGCGTTCGTAAAGACACCGTCTGCCACCCAGCCTCCTCCTCCGACGGGAAGCGGCATTTGCTGCAGTTTCCCGATCTCGCTCCACTGCTTTCTTCAAAGAAATGACGACCTCGCAGAAAAAGGCAACTGCATTCGTGGCGCCTACTATACTTGGCAGTGAAAGATCCGCTCCGACCAGGGACACCAGTGGATGGCGCTGTGGTCCCCAAGCCGGACATTATGCCACAGTGTGGGCTGCCGTATCAACAGGCGCACCAAACTGATGACAAATAGGAAACTCTTCACGTCATGTTATCTGATGCAAGTACTTGCCGAAACATCTGTGTCCGGTCAGTGCCTGCACCAACCTAAAGGTAAGTGGTCCGTGCCGCCTCGCTAGCCATTGTTCGAGGCGAGGACGAATTGCCTCCACGGTAAACACACCCGCACTTGGAGACTCGAGATCCTCCGTCCATATTTGAATCAAGACCCTGTCGGCAAGGGCCCTGACTCTTTGGACGTCGTCAATATCAAAACGGCCACCTCCACGAAAACCCTGCATTGGTATGTTGCCGCCAGTACTTTCGTCTGCAATTCCCACGTGGGATCGCCCGCCAAGAGTAAATAGTGTCAATTACTATAAACCTTCATGTTCAAATACTTAGTGATTTAAAATGACAAGGTTATTTTTATATAACTGGTCCATTGTTCTAGTAGTCAGCTTATATGGTTGACGATTATGTGGCCCCGGTTTTAAGCTCGGATCGGGGATTTTAACCAATTTTAAATAATATTGGGTTTTTGTTACTGTGTTGTAGAAAAGATTACTTAAACATACATACATACATAGCATCACGCCTCATTCCCATAGGGGTAGGCAGAGACAACATCCTTCCACTTGCCACGATCCTTGCATATCTCCTTCCCTTCTTTCATTCTCATTAAACCTTTCATACAAGTTCGTCGGTTTAGAGTACTCTTGACCTGGCCGTTATTTAAAATGTCCTGGATTTGGTCCAGGAACGTTCGCCTNATTTCACTTCTTTCACACAATCATCCATTCTTTCGGAAAGTATGATACCAACTCCCTGACAGCCTCTCTTATCACTGCTTACACCAGACCAGTAAGCTGTGTAAGGGCTATGTTTCGTGGTATCACATCCTTTCCTCTTTGTCTCATTCACGCAGAGTACATCTATGCACCTATCATGCATCATCTGGCATACTTCATCAATCTTTTCATTCATTCCTCCTCTTACATTCAAAGTAGCAAAGCGGCTCTCGGTAGCCCGCTTTTCGCCCCCATTAGGAACGTGACGTGATGGATTGCGAATCTCATCGCCGCCATTTTTGGAATGTAATAATATCACCATTGCGTTCCCACGAGTAGCAAGGGAACATAGGTCCATTCTGGCAGAGCCCCGCATGCCAGAATAAGGCTAGCCTATTTCTGGGTTCGCCCGGTCCCAGGGCCACCGCTTGCGACTAGGCAAATGCCCCTAGCCATGAGTCCCTCGGCACGGTACACCTTGGACTGGCAGGAAGTGGGTAGGAAAATGGAATAAAAGGGGGGAACGGGTCAAAAAGATAGGAACTTTGTAAGGAAGAGAAAGGAAAATATAAGGTAGTAGGATATTACTGACTCGGAAGACTGAGAAGATTCAGTAATAGCTCGGGGAGCCGGGATCGCATACCCGTGTACCATACTATGACTATCGGACAAATAGACAAAGATGTGTACCCCCTGACTCTTGTCTTTACTTAAACAATATCATTCATACACCAAATTCAACAAACACAGAGTGAGAAACGCTAAAAAGCTTATGCACATCTGAAAGCTTATCATATACTTAATTTTTCTAAAATTTTAGGACGAAGACATGGCAGGTCGAACAATAGCATTACCTGCAGCAGCTGCATTTGTAGCAGCCACTGAATCTGTACCACCGCCGCATATGCACCAAGATCATATGTACAATTTCATAGGTAATAACAGTTAACTTTTAGATTACACTTTTTGGGTAACATCCATCAACATGACCCAGGTAAGCTTCGTCTCTATTAGTGTCATATCTACATATATATAAAAGATATATCCAGGTATCTATTGACTCATCACGATATCTGTGAAACCATAAGGCGTACAGACTTGAAATTTGGTAGGAATATTCCTTTTGCCGAGTAGAGTTCAGCTAAGAACGGATTTTGCGAATTTCTATCCGCAAGGAGGGTTGCAGGGGTGTGAACTATTGACTCACGATATCAGAAACGAAGAACGCGGGCGAAGTCGCGGGTTTTGCTGGAATTGTGTATACAAACAAATATCAATTCTTATTAAAGCTAAAAAATATATGAAATGACATCACAAGACATTGATTTCATTAATATTGGTCTTTTATAAAGACGGTAATACGTGTTCTTGAATATCTTCAGTGAATGTTATATAGGTGTTAATGATAAATTTGCTTTTAATATGCTAAATAAAATGTTATTTGTAAAGTAGGTTATAAAACTTTTGTAACTTTTCGATTGAGTTTTACTACTCTAACTTTTTTTATCATAAGCACGGAAATAACTAACTGAAATAGGGATAACTTTTTGCTCGTTTTTCATGTAGAGACGTTTGTCTTGTATATATTAGTTTACGGAATTGATTTGCAAATTGACTTCGTTGAGTAATATATGAACAAGTTGAGTAATAGGTATTAATTTATTTATTATTGTATTAGACGCCGGTGTTGACTACTACCTCAACCATGTGAAGAAAACAGGAAGAAAAGAAGTGGTACCAGAAGATTTGACAGAGAAATTTGAGATGGGAGCGAACACCTTTTCTATTGAGCTTGAAGAGCCAATACGTTTACCTTTGAGATTACCCGATGAACCAGCAGGGGTGAGTGGGTCCACCAATAAAAATTCGGATTTGGTTGTAATTTTTGTAACCTTGTTCGTATTTTTAAACTTCTCCAACATGTAAAACTTTATAAAATATCACGAAGAAATGTTTTCTATAAATGCAATAAAGAAGATAGGGGTTAATGTACTTGATAAATATAATGTGTCTGCTACCAAGGTATAACTTTGTAATCCGTTTGCAGGAAGGCGGCGAAGAAGAAGGTGCTGATAAAGATGAGGAAGGAGAAGAGCTTGAAGAAGAAGAAAAGGAAGAACCTATGAAACGTAATATAAGAGACTTAGACTTAGAATTTAATGTTTTTCTTATAAAGACGACTTCATACATTACAATTTTTATACCAATATACGAGCGTCATATCAACTAAACTTCTGTATTCTAGTTTATTATTATAGGTTTTGCTTCTTAATAGCTTTACCTATATGTTCTTTATTAAGTGATAGTTTTTCAGTTGTGTGTAATGTTAGTTTTTCTTTTGGTCCTGCGTATGTGTCTATGTTAAATATTTGTCAGAGAATGCATAGATTCCCGCCGAAATTGGCATTAGTGGGCTCCATAATTCATCCTCCAAAGTGTGGGCGTCCGTGGGTGATGTTGGTGCAATCAAATACTTTATTACTCAGATTTTAATGTCCAACCACTTAATGTTCCCGATATTAAATTACACAAACTCTTAACAGAACACATTTACAATAATAGTTAGAAACGCGACAGTTTCACCAGTCGACCACTCTGGTAGACCTTTACTCGAGAACTCTCGAGAACGCCACCGGCCTGTGACTTACTGATTTTCGTTCTGGAAACTATTTGATTCCGACTTATTAATAAAATTCTTTACAGAAATTAAGGATGCATTGTTTAAGATGTGGTATGACCAAACAAAGCCTACGTCAGTATCACTGCTGGTAGGAGATTATCATCAGATGGGCGTGTGGATGTCAGCTGGTGGAAAGGTAATATAATATAAACAGATATTACCCTTTTATGACTGATGTAAGGGCCAGTATAAGAAGTATAAATAAATATGTAGAAAATGTTCTTTACGTACGATTATGTTGGGGAGTAAGCTGATGAAAGGGAGATATAATCTAATGATTACAGACACAGACAGTGCCAAGTTTCGTATTATTCGATAAAAATTAAAACAAACAGATATATAAATTTATTTTAAATTTATTTAATGTACAGGTTAGCTTTATTTTGTAGATTACCTTATAAAATGCCAGGTACGTGTTACAATGCTACAATTGACACTTATGTTTTTCAAAAAATAATTTTTACGCACGCTTAAATTGGTAAGAAAGCTGGTGATTGCGTGACGAGAACGTCACGGAAAGAGTGATCGGGCGAGGCGAACGGCGATGATAATAAATTTAAATATTTGTAGAAAATTAATTGTAAATAGATGTTACACTTCAGTCTAAGGCACAGTCGATTTTTTTTTATTGCTGATAGGTTAGCGTTTAACTGTGATCTCACTTGATGGAAAGTGATGATACAGCCCAAGATGAAAGCGTACTATACAGCATCGTATCGGGACGCAAATCATGAATTTAGCCACGGCTGACCCTGACTATCAAATCACACCTAGACAAATTCGAAAACAATTTGCCGCGCCGCGATTGGAACACCACTGTTGTAGCGAGACCGACGAAATAACACAAAATTTCTCCCACACCAGTACTAACAAAGGACTTTGAAACGGAGTTTTACAAAATTTACGTTATTGTGTCGGAATTCCGTACATCATATAGAAAAAAAGCTATATATACTGAGATAGTTATTTTAAAATTATAATTAATGTAAAAAAATTATTTAAAATTCGCTTAAATTTTTTTTTTAGGTGGTAGCGTTTGATCCTGCCCCGACAATGACCAAAGGGATGTTAACAACTCAAAGGATTAAGAAAGGTAGTTAGGCTATAATAGTTTTCTCTATTTCTATCTTCCCGGTAGTAAAACAAGTTACCGGATTCGAGGATTATCGTGTCCTTCCCCTCTCTACGGACTTCGGACAATCCTATAATATCCCAGTGTAACTTGTTTACTGCTTCTTCCAGCTCGAAGATCTTTTCGTCGGTCCTCAAAGTGCGTGCGTTGTATGTTGCCAGGTCAAGTCGTCGGGGTTGGCAGCGGAATCTCTTCCGGAGATTCTTAGCACCCCCTGCCCCGCCGTTACCATAACCGCTGCCAGAGCTAGGAATAGTGGGGCTGCCGGGGACTGGGGGCCGTTGCTGCCTTGTAACTATCATTAGTGGTTTTGCCGATAATCACCACGCTTGGCAGGCGGGTTGGTGATCGCAGTGCTGACCTTCTCGCACCGATAACGCTGCTGCCCGTTATCGGTCTGTGGTATTTAGATCAGCTATATAGAATGGTTATACCGCCATTTGTCGGTCGCCAGAGCCTCGTCGGTAAGAGCAGGGTGCACCGCGTGCAGGTGAGGTTGACGTTTGGAGAAACGGACTGGGACGCGTTTCCCCCTTACACCCCCCACCCCCATTTCTATCTGCTTTCATAAAAATGGTCCAAAATAATTTACGTAGCTGTTTTTAATCATGGTAGCAACAAAAAAGTATTCGGAGAGCTTATATAATTTTTTTAACTAATTAAAAAGTAAATAATGTTCAGGTGATGAAATCCGATTACAACGCATTAAAGATGAGATGGCTGGTGAAGGTGGCGGTGGTGGAGAAGAAGAGGGAGATGAAGAAGCAGGTGGTGGTACGTTATTTGAAATAAAATTGATCATATACTTGAAGCTCATCATATGAAGCAGTCTTAAAAGATATCTATAATAGGAAAAAGGAATCGCAAAATGTGTTGGTAAGCTCAGAGCTCAACAACGCCGGATCAATTTTGCCAATACTTTTTTAAAAATGTTTTTTGAAGTCCAAGGATGGTTTTTCGGGGGAAAACGTTCGAATAGTTGCAGGGGAAAACCCTAAAAACCGTCCCTTTCTGTTTCCCATACAAATGTTTTCTGATTAAGATGTAGAGCCAATTTGACCTTAATTGTTAAAATTCAATAAAGTTTATATTAAATTACAAGTACTCACTATTATCTAAGCAAGAGTCAATTTGCACTTATTACCGCTGCACAAAGTTCAAAATCAATTGAATAGTCACAAAATGTAAGATCTATAGAGCTATATTGGTACTGCTGTCATTTCATTTCAAAAATCATTCGTAAAACTGAAATCTGCCACATTCCAAATCTTTTTGATAGAACGAAGTCTGTCGGGTCTGCTAGCTACGAATAAAAACGCGTATACTTGTTATTCTAGTTTTTCCATTTTCTCGTATAAATAAATAAGGGGTATTCAGAGTCTTTTACTTTATTAACAGCCATTTATTGAACATGTAATTTTTGATATTATTGTAAGGATACATTTGAATACCATAAAAATAACATATTTACTTACAGAGGGTGAAGAAAAACCTGAACCTGAACCGGAATTCGTGCCACCTGAAGCTTGTCCTGTGTTGATAGTGGCTGCCAGTCCTGGAGAATTTATAGACAAACTCAGTAAGGAGAACAGTTATTGATTTAAAGAACTTTACAGATTTATCTTAACAGGTAAAGCTAAACTAATATTTTTTTTAGCTTTACAAGGAGGCCTCGATAAGAAGCAATGTCTAGCTCCATACAAACTGTATCCTGTCAAAGTAACAAATGAATTGACGTCAATATTGAAAGAAAAGAAATCGGCAGCTCCAAAAGGTGACGAAGAGGCTGCTGATGAAGAAGGTTAAATTTTTATATTTTTATTATATAACATTCTCAATGGATTATTCCTGTTTGTGGTGTCTTACAGGGTGTCGTATTAGCTCCATTTTTTCTGATAATATATTAGAATGAGTTTAGTTATTGGTAACATAGAGAAAATGTTCCTGATAATTATCTACTTACTAGATTTTATTATCCTAAAATGTTATATACTGCCATTTTTATTATATGAAATACTTCGGAGATGATTTCTATATGTGGAGTCTTATAGGGTGTCGTATTATGTATCTTTTTGTTGATTATTTTGATTATTCACACTGAAGATTGAGAAAGGTTATCTGTCACAAAAAAATATTGATGGCATAGGCCATGCTTTAAAATTATCCAATACTTTGAAATGTTTACTTGCCTAATTAATTATTCTTAAATGTTATATATCGCATGTCATTTGGTTTCATCTTGAAATTGTAATCTTTTATAATGAAACATAGTCTAAAAAATAATATCAGGTGTGTTGATACACAATATATATTATAAAACTTTATATATAAGCATAATAATGATTCTTTATATAGTAAAAAAACGAACGAAATGAAATGTTTCAGATGTAATTTAAGATTATAATATTTGTTGAAAATTTGTTTGAAACATTTATATACAAAGTCATGTTGAATATTATTTATGGGGTAGAAATATTTTCACTGCACTTGGACAAAGAAGCACAAAGTTACATAATGTTATTCACAAAAACCATTTAAAAGAGTTACTACGCAGTATGTTGCCGGTTTCTTCACATTAGGCTCCACTTTCTTATTCGATGGTAGATATGTTAACAATGGGCAGACAAATAACGGATCAAAAGAGCTTTTTCAGCCTAATGAAGAAAGGAATATATTGATATTCTGTTTTTTTGCCAGAGGGGGATGTCCTCATAGAACCATTAGATGATGCTGCAATGGGCAAGTACTTCTCCCGACTCAGTCGTGCTGTAGCATCTGTCCGAGGTAGAGTTGCGCAAAACGAAAATTATTTCCTAGATCAGCCCAATAGGGATAATCAGGTATGATTTCGTACAAATATATACTCTTAATGAAATGCCTTAGTATTTTTTGTTACTCACAGAATTATATTAATTACTAATTAACTTGCTGACCCGGATAACTTGGTACCGCTCTCAGGATCAATAATCAAAATAGCTATAGGATAATTGCAAATTTTTTTAACTTTAGCAATTAACATGGTCAAAAGTTAAGGCGAATTTAAGAAATTGAATTTTCTAATTTTAATGAATCGAATTTTATTATTCAATTGTTGAATAAATTACTAGTATTATCAAAAACCACAAAAAGAATCCGCGGACGATAAAGTGTAATGAACACTGCAAATAGATTTGAAAATACTTTTAAATCTGCTACTTATATTGTAACATTTCAGAAGTTTCATTTTTATAAAAAATAAATAAATGAAACTTCTGAAATATAAATTTTAAGTCTTGCTAGTATTTAACACTTCAAACATCTCACCTGATTCAACGATGTCATGTAGTCCTTATCATTTTTATACAGGATGCGGCAAATGCAGTTATGGGTATTGTAGTAGAACACATAGAGCCCTATGTACATTGGAAGGCCCAATTGTTGGATGCTATTTTAAAATATGGTGATCGACTCTACACCATGTCCCAATCTAGAGCTACAGCTCCACCAAAATTAACACCCACTGAAATTCAACCAGAGTTTCATGTTACGAGTTTTAATGTGAGTATTTTGCTACTTTATATTTATTAAATATATTTATATATGAATAAAGAAAATATTAAAATTATGTTAATTTGATATTTCAAATTCCAAGGTTAAATTGGATATCGAAGGCGGTGTTGTTGAAGGTGATATCAAAGCAGGTGAAACTGGCGCTGTGCTCAATCTTAAAAGGGGTCTGATGAAGTTCTTTGAATCGGTAAAAATCAAATTTCTTATAAAAATCACTTTATTTGTAAATTTTATGTAAGTATAGTATATACAATAAAAAAATTGGATGTTGCTTGATACAATTACATATCAGGGCCCGTAGACAAGTTACTTTCGAAGACTGTTAACGCTCAAAAAATGTATGGGAATGACGTTTAATTTTTCGATTAGAAACGTCATTCCCACACATTTTTTGAACGTTAGCAATCTTCGAAAGTAACTTGTCTAGAGGCCCAGGTCTGTATCTTTAAACATTGTGAAATAGCGGTTATCGTTATCACTAACTTATTCATATTTTTTTTATATCATATTTGTAATACCAACCTGAAATGTATGTAAAAAGGAATCCAAAGTATCAAATGAATACATTAATATTGAAAATTATACAAAAATACCACCGTTCTAATGAAACAACGGACATGGGCATGAATGTCTACGCTATGAGCGCTGCCATATTATACTTGGCTGTTCTGTCGAGCGCTTTTCAGATTACAGGTGGATGAAAACATTTGAGTTTTTTTTGGACTACACATTTTGTTCAAAAAGTATTGTATTTTCCGCGTACATGATTATAAAATACCCGGTACTAATTTCATCTCTATATGATATTACTTAAGTATCGATTGTACTTTCATCTTTTGAGTTTTATATTGGCAGCTCTATAGCTGCAGGTTTACGATTCATACGAAAAAATACGATTAATCATCTTATTCCTTAGAACAAATACGGCGTTCTATGCGCGAAAGACTATTGCGTTGGTATATGGCGGGGTGCTGATGACAAGTCTGTATGTATGTGGGAGCCTCATGCAGTAGGGCCTACTGGTTGTGCTTCGCCTGGGGGAGCTGCAGCCCTTGTTGTATACGCAACCCCCGAACAACTTGCAGACACCTTCAATGCAACTTTGGGCAAATTAGCACGTTCTGGCCCTAACAAGTATTCAAATCATATTTTTTATGTAGATGAATTTGTGAGTATAATAGAGGTCTAGTATAATTGGGATCAAGGGCCCAAATATATCTTTTTTCTAATTAATCCGTGCTCTTGAGGGGATTAAGATGTAGTCCTTATTCCTGATTACACCACCATTTTATGGTAAGTTCCTCGTTCACATGAAGTCATCATAGGACAACGACGTTTAGACTTCTTTCCATCATCAGTGGAGCTGCCGCCAAAAAATACTAATTATCTCAAAAGTCTTGTACTAACCATATAGACCAATTATGTCTATATGGTTTATGTAAAGTAATAAATTGTATATTGACATTTTTCTAAAAATTGGAAATAGTTTAGAGGAAAATATTTTTGTTATTGATAGAAACACTTTTATATTAAATAATATGACATGAATAGTCAAGGTGAATTACAGCTTATTAAGTACCTACTTCTGGGTATAGGCCTACTCCTCCATAGGATTAAAAATTTTGGAGATTGAGCAACCATTCCATAGATGCGATGCTACCCTACAGAAGAACTGTGTAATTTCATCAGATTGCACAGATTTCCTCACAATGTATTGTTTCAACGCAAAAGGTATATTTTAAACAACAGTTAGGAATACAAGATTTTAAACCCTACGGGACCGTATTAGTTATTGTTGACTGTTTCTTTGCTTGTTAAATTCGTTTTATCCATTAGGTATTCTATATCGTCAGTAAAAGTAGCGTGGGAGTTATCAAAGACACCCGGTCCTGTTAGTGCCCAAGGTGCTGTGCCAGATGAAGGATATGAATGGAAGGTAGTTACTGACAATTTGTGTCACCTGTTTTCTATTGCTTTAATAGTTTGCCATAAGAGTCTTAAGGAACCTACCCTTAAGGCTAGTATGGCTTGCAAACGCAATGGATCCATTGCGTCTTAGTTTATGCAAATAAAGAAATTGAGATGTGTATCTACTATAATATCTGTTTAGAATTAAAAAAAGTATTTATAAGCAACGTTTTAAAGGTGCCACATAATAAAGAGCAGCAGTCCATGTGTTATTATAAATGAAAAACAACTATGTTTTCCGACATTCTCCAGAAATACTAGGGCAAAATTTGGTTGATATTGTAAACGCTGACTACTATATGTGCATCATCAATTTTAACACTGTGTGCTGGTTATCAAAAATAGTTAATTTAAGTTAATTACTTTATGGTTATACTGACGAGTCACGTTGCGTTGGCAAAAAAACAAAAAAGAGTGAATTATTCATACAGAATTCATGACAAGATTTATTTGTAGGTGATTTAAATAAGGTTAAAGACTAAACATATGTTTGCATTTCCATTCCGAATAGATTGTAATCATTATTCAGTTCTTAAGTTAAATTTTTTTAATAAATATGAATAAAAAAATTAATGTAGGTACTATTACTGGATAATTATTGTATTATATATAGTTTTGTTTAAATTTTAAAGGTATTGACTGCATATGTCGAGACAGCGAGAGGTCGAACAATTCTAAGAGGCTCGCGGCCTCCTGATTTAGTCAAGTGAGATTTTTTTCTGTTATAACCTTTGATCTCTATGATATGTCTTATGATTATACCTTATGTACGCTAAGTACAAAAGTAGGGATAATATTTATCTATCTATAATTCTTGTCTACTTAGTCTAGATAATAACGGCAAAATATATAGCAGACTTAATACTTTACTTTACACAAGACGGTAATTGGATTTCATTTCAGCTAGATCACTAGTGTCCTTGTTTCTTTTTAAATTTCTTTACGATTTCTGTCATCGATCTTTAAAGTCTTCGGCACGTTGACTTATAATGTAATTACCGGTTATCTTTATAAATTGATCTCTTTTGTGACTTTTGTTGCTTTTCGGTGCTCTAGCAATAGGGCCACTACTTTATTGCATTTCAATTTAAAGCGTTTATTTAATGTGTCTACTATTAAGAAACTGTTGATGATATTTGTAATAAAAATTTAGATTTACCCGCGATGCCCTACTTCAATCATCATGTGGTGCCATCGTCAGCGCCTGCATGTCTCACGTGCGACGTTCTCACCTTTGGACACGTAATACTGTCGATGAAGTCATGTTAGTCGCAGGACAGCTATTTGCTGCCTCTTTGGGATCTTTGGGATACGAATTTCGTCCTGGAGAGGATGTACTTTTACCTTTACAAGTATGTTCTTTATGTAAATCTAATTGTACGATTTTTGTCTCAAAAATTTTATGTCCTTGCTGTAATAATGATTTCATTCATACTATCGCTTTTTATCACGGGTGCGATTTTGTAATAAATGGTGTTTGCTTTCAAAAAAGAACCATATACAATGCCGTGTAGAAAACATTAAATTAATTAATATTTTTGATGTACGTTCCCCATACTTAAATAACTAGTTTACTGTGTACGATAACGATGTGCAACACCAGGTGAATTTTTTTTTATTTGTTTCACGATGATTCAACAAAAACATTTCATTTTAGGTTTTAAAGCGATTCATTTTGGGTGTAAATTATGTACGGTATGATTTACAACAAGTATACACTGGTAAGTTGGAACAAAAGGAACCAACGGAAATGACTGTCAGGTGACTTAACAAATTTGTAGTTGTTGTTATATTTTTTAATATGTTACGTACCTACACGTACCTGCACTTATTACTTTACAATACACAATATATTTCAATTAAAATAAAAATAGTCTTTTTGTTATGAGCTTGTTACCAAATTTGTGAATGTAACTCAAATCAAATCTCATCCCACATCTACATCTAGTATTGAATTTCTTTAAAAGCATATTTATAGAAAAAATTATTCTACATACATACATAGCATCACGCCTCATTCCCATAGGGATAGGCAGAGATAACGTCCTTCCACTTGCCACGATCCTTGCAAAACACCTTCGCTTTTTTCATTCTCATTAAACCTTTCATAGATGTAGGATACTGTGTTTGGTTCGGTGCTTGGACAATACAAGTTCATCGGTTTAAAGTACTCTTGACCTCGCCGTTATTTAAAATGTCCTGGATTTGGTCCAGGAACGTTCGCCTTAGTCTTACCCTTCCAACTTTCGCATTCACTCTTGGCTCATAAATCCTTTGATACATTCATTCTCTCTACATGCCCAAACCATCTAAGCATACCTTACTCAATTTTAGTCACTACGTCTTCTTTTATACCACTACGTTCTCTTATCACACTAAATAATTCTAAGAGCGATGATATGGCATCCCTTGGAGATAAAAGAAAACTCAGGCCTTTACCAATTTAAAATTGTACACCTCTTTATGATTTCAAAAAGGAAGAACAACATTATGAGGAAAACTCGTCGTTATATTGCATCGGCTCAGTTTAATATATTATATTTAAGTTTCTGGCACTGATCTGCCTTATTATTTATTTTAGTCAGCTTCTCATCATAAAAAGGTTGTCTGGAAGAGGTTTTACTGCTACCACGTATGAATTGCACACAAAATTTTATAGTGAAATTTCTTTAGGCGCATGAGTTTTGAGCTTTAAAAATTAGTTTACCAAAGAAATTTCATTCCTGACATGTATACTTTAGACGCGCCCCCATTTATTTATTTTTCTGCCAAATGCTTGAATTAATCTTTAATTTATCAAAAACTTTTACAATTACAATATTTGGCAAATTCTCTTTTTACTAGATGTGCATTAGAGCGTTTCTTTGAGTCTCACACTCATGGAATCCTGTGGTCAGTACCACACGCTGTGGCGGTGTGGCGAGTGGCGGGATCTCCACCATTCTATATGATGGAGCCCCATGCTTGCGGGCCTACAGGGTTGCGGGTTGATGCTCAGGTAATATAAAGTATATTGACTGCATTTTCGAAACATTTTTTTAATTGCTAATAAGTAAGTAAGTAAGTAGCAGCCCATTAACGTCCCACTGCTGGGCACAGGCCTCCTCACTCATATGAGAGAGGGTTTTTAGAGCATAGACCCACCACGCTGCTCCACTGCGGATTGGCAGGCATAGTACACAAGTGCACTCTCTATTCCTTCACTCTCATAGTCCGATGTGACGGGAATCCGACACGACCGGAGAGAGATCAGGCGCAGGACCGACGGCTTAACGTGCTCTCCGAGGCACGGGGGTGGATCACACCGCCAACTTCCCAACTTCGGGCAAATATTGAGAAAATCTTAATAGAAAACTCAATATCGATTTTTGAATTGGCCCGACCCGGGACTCGAACCCAGGACCTCATGTCTGTAGTCGAACATGCTAACCACTAGACCAATGAGGCAGTCAATTGCTAATAAGTTAGCATTTAAATATAAACTCACCCGATTGTATGCAATGGTACGATCAGAGTTGGAACGCACTAACCAGTAAAGAAGTGGTTAGTGTCTTATAGCAAGAAAGCAATTTTTTTGCTTGACGGTACGTTTTGCTGGTAGAATGTTAACTAGATTTGCTCATCCTCACTAATATTATGAATCCGAAAGTAACTCTGTCTGTAGCGCTTTCACGCTAAAATTACTGGCAAATTAAAATCGGGGGTAAGGATCGCACTAAATTAAAATTATTTTGAATTTGAATCACTGTTTTTTAATATATGTTTTGAATTTTGACTTACGATGTTTTGATAATAATTTCATAGTGATTTCTTCGTAAAATTTATTATTATTTCTTAAAAGAACAAATCCATTTTAAAGGTTAAAAATTATGTTTGGGGGCATAAAAATATTAGACATGTTAAGGGTGGTGCATAGCCTAAAAATAAGTTTGGGAAACATTGCTCTAGAGCCTGTTAAAGGTTATTACTAAAAACGGTATAACGGAATCAAGAACTACGCAAATAACCGTGGGGGACAGCTAATTGTATATAATTCTTTACATATTTCACCATAATTATAGGACGATGGTGCTGCGTGTGTCTTAACCTTTACATCTGCAAAATTGATGGCATTCGCGTAAGTAAAACAGTAATAATGACTTGTCACTCGAAATAATTAGGCAATAGCTGACCCGGCAAACTTAGTTCCGTCTCAGAATCAATTAAAAATCTGAAAGATAATTGCAGATTGTTTCAACTTTAGTAAAAAATGTGGTTTAATCTTATCCGGAACAATAAGAAGTCGTAATTAAAAAAAAACGCGGCCTTACCGCACAGTTTCCCGCCAAACTTCCTAAAATATTATAGTTGCTATTATTGGTGGAAATTGTTGGTTATCAAATGTCAAACACAAAAGAAATATTTTAATTCAAATGTTTGACAGATGGGAATAGTTTCTAAGGGACAGATAAATTGTTTTATTTACTATATTCCAAGCATTTTTTAAAACACCTTTTAAATCTTTCCTGGACTTGAAATGAGCCAAATCAGCAAATTTGTGGAAGGATTTATAAGTGCACATAACAACCACTTGTCGCATCTAAACACAGAAAATATATCATTCAATATTTTTTGCAATTGAAGGTATCTTCAAAACATACCAGTAACTGAAAGACCGAAGCATGACTTCCAGTTATATGCCATGGCTGTGACAGTCCAACCTATTAAAAAGTTGGGTGGTGTTGACCCACCTTTGGTGCGAGCACCGCCTGGTATCAAATTAGTACCAGCTACTAGTAAAGTAAGCCAAATAACTATGTATCTGCTATATTTCGTACACACATCTTTTATTTTAATAATGACGTCGTCATTTCATTTATTTAGATATATATTGCACTAAGATGGGATTTACAGTTATAAAGCTTTAACTAACAGGATAAATTTACGTTTCAAAGACAATAGGTTAATGCTGAAGATATACAAAAGACAATTCTCATAAAGAATTAATAATTTTTACTGTCCATCTTATGTACTTTCAAGGATAACTATCAAAATTAGTACGACGTCAAATGTGGTTTGAATATTTTTGTTTTTTAAATATTTTTTTTTATATTTTGTTTTTTAAATATTTTTTTTTATTAACTGATCTCGAAAGTGTTGGTCGTTTAAAGCTTCTGGACATAAACTGGAAGTACAAATGAAGTTGCTCAATGAGGTATTTAGATAAATGGATAGGTTTCTCTTTATTCTACATAGAAAAATTTACAAAAACCCATATGGATGTTGTATATAATGGAGTACAAGAGGTGGCCTTATTGCTATGGCTTAGAGGTATTTATTAGGAAACAATTCTTTAGGTCGGTATTGATGGTAGCAAACGTCGAGCAGCAGAAGGTGATAGAAAGCATCCTCCTGGTAGTGCTACTTGTGTAGATGCTCAAAGAGCCTCTGAGAAAAAAGATAAAGAAGAAGGAAAGTTAAAAGGTAATACAATGAAAACATTTTTAGTAGTGGACCATTTTAGTAATCTAAATAACAAGTAATATAAAACATACAAAACATTAAAGTCAATATAAATTAAAATAAAGTTATTTGAACTAGAGCCGATGGACGACAAAGTATAGAAACGAAAATTTTACAGTATGAGTGTGATATAATAGTAGAAATTTAAAATTGCTATAAAACAAATTCTTTAAACAGATATTAAAGTTAATTCTCTCTCAATCTGTTTGCCTCCCTGCTTCTCTGTAATTGGCAATTTTTTCAATCCTAACAATCATCGAGTAGGGAAAGATAGAAATTAAAATCTATTTCTAAAGATTAACATAGATAATGATTCAAACCTAAAAATTGTTACGTCGAAAAAGAAAAAGTTTACTTATCAAATTAATTTATTGTCACAATGTATTTAAATTAAGAAACTTCACGTTGACATATTTCATAATATATGAAATGATGTTAATTTTTTAATAATTATCCGAAATTATTTACTGATATGAATACAAGTCACACTATCTTTCAAAATTATGTAAACATTCTGCTGCAATTTTTATGGCATCTACTTCTACATCATCAGGTATAGTAATAACGTCACCGTTATGTATATGTTATCTACTTTTACCAACTTAACCCTTGTTTAAATAAAATTGCCAAATTTTTCTTACTTCATTATTTACATTTTCATCATTGTGCTTTTCGGTAAAGTAAACTTGCATATTCCGGGACCAAGTCTAGGGGTATATGTAGCCTGCTCTTGAGAGCAGGCGTTTGGGTCTAAGCCTCAATAACCTTCTCTTACAAGGTTCAAGATGCTTGTATCCAGTAGTGGTATGTTATTAGGTTTTTATTTATTATTATTATTCTATTGTTCAGGTCAACGCAATACAAGTGGATGGCTAGTCCTTAACGATGGCACCCAGTTCCTTTCAGCCCAGCATTCGATGTGTTGTCGTAAATTCCCTTATGCCTCACGTGGCAACCAGGTAATAATGTTGTATGGAGTGAATTGTTGTAAGTGAATTTAACTTTGGTTCCAAGTTCATTGTCTTTTGCGATATCAAAGTCATCTTTGATTTTAGTTAAATTTTATTGTAATTCCAACTTTACATGAAATTGGTTTCTCGACGTATTAGTTATATTATTTCTTTCTGTAAATTCGCTGAAGGAAGTAATTCCCGGCTTGCCAATATGTAATACACCTACAAACTAGGAGGCTTGTATACAACAAATTTTAGTAGGCTATTATGTTTTTACTTTACCAGCAAATCAAAAAGGCAAAGGCCCGAAAGACGATGCTATATAGAAACAAATGGGTCAAAAATTATTTATACTAGATTACCGGAGTAGATATATTACCATTGGCGAGATTACAATCAAAGGGCATTAGTGGGGTACTCGAAAGAAATAGTATTTTATGTTCCGGAATAAGTTCCTGTTAGTCTTATTAATTTTGACAACGTCATCAAAAAGAAAGAGAAGCTAAGCTAAAAAGTGTAGAGGGGGTAAAGAGAACCCCTTTTATTGATACACTAGAATTAACATTTACGTACAAACCACGATCTATGGGCAGGGATGTGTGACTCGGTAATGGAGGAGGCCTCGCAATACCCACTAAGCTTTGAATCACAGAGGCTCTAACTATTCTAATGAGGAGGGAAAGCCCTAAGCTAAGCGGGGTAAGAGAATTATAGTAAGGATTTGACGTAGTCCTATTAAATTGTTATTGTGCTAGTTCACATTTGATAATATTGGCTATCACGTATTACGAAGGGCTTATATCGTATCTTCAAGGGTGATATATTAATGGTGCGTAGTTGAACGACCGAATTACAAAGGATATTTGGAAAGGATACATATTTATCAGGCCTGTGTGCTTTTCACACACTTAAGGCATTATAATAAAGAAGTTTACACATAAAACAATTTATTGTCTTCAGGCGCTAGCTTGTTCGGTGATGTCAATAGCGATGTCAAGGGTAGAAGATGTATGTCGCTGGTGTTCATCTACACTCGATCAGATCCTTGAGAGCGGAGATCAGCTGTACCAGGACAGCTACTTGCACTTCCGACCGCCTGGGAAAATACTCAATATCGAACAGGTTGAAAATTATTTTAAGTCCAGGGATTATTAACTTTATCTATCAGTATTTTGGTGGTTCTTTAAATTTGAATTAGGATTGTATTGTTGCGTTCATATGTGCGACGCTTTGTATATATAAAAACCTGGTTTGTTTATTTTTATCCCATTACCCGCAAACATTTGTTATATTGTTGCGAAAGAGAGTAGCATATATGAATTTCCTAGATCTCTCTTATATCTATATACAAAAAATATCAATGTGGTATTTCTCTGACTAAGGCTTCAGAACCTATCTATTTTTTCAAGTACTTAGTGGAACTTTATAAAGTTCAATAAAGATATTATTAAATTTAATGCAATTCGATTTAAAATACAGTAGTAGTTTTAAAACATGTACGACGTTATTTAACATTCTTTCTATACGATTAAATATCTATTCGGGACTATTTAACAAACGTCCGGTAAACTTTAACAGATCCTACGCAAATTCTACACGCCAGGTAACTGTGTATGTCGCGTTGTGGTCTACAGACCTCGGCAAAAGGGCGTTGTGGACAATGACCTCATCCAACAGGTAAGAAAACAATCCAGACTGATCCTAGCATAGTTATAATTAATAAAATATAATACCAATGAATACTTTCCTCTTAATAGGTGACTGAATTCTTTAGAGAAGAAAGATCTGGTGTATTTGTTGCTGGCCACGGAGACTTTGCTGTTGCATTATTTAGGACACCAAGAGGTAATAAATGTAATGTTTTGTGTTGATAATAAATCCTCATAAAATATAGTTTCTGTTCGAGAAATATTACAATCTTGTCTTTCATGTCATCTGACACTCAAGGCAAGAAAAAGAAGAGCTTGCTAAGATGTAAACGCAAAATTGTACACGCAAAAGAACCAGCGCAAGATTATTGTATCTATCATATATATATAATGTCCAATTAGTCTTGGATACTATTTGGTTATTCAACATTCTTAAATTTCAAATCCCCCACGTTTGATAAACTCTCTACTGCAGTTGGAATTTCAAAGGTTACCGTCAAATATTACCTTTTAAATTATTATTCAAATCATTATGAATGAAAATCTTGAATACGAATAAGAAGTGAATATAGAAATCCAAAATCAATAAAACATCTAAAGAATATACATATTATTCCTCGCTATATAGCATGAACCTCGTAAGCTCATTACTTTGAAAGGAAATTTTAAACCTTTTACACCAGGCTTCAATACAGGGCCTCGTCAGATATTTTGCTTAATAAATTTCATGAAGACAGTAATGTCTGAAAAATATATGTATTAGCAAATGAATGGGTGAATGAAAAGTTTACAGATAAGTAATAAACATCAGTGACGTCAAAAATATATTGTGCTTCGTCTCTTGATAGAAACCTTTATAATTAGGTAATAATCTGCAGGGAAATTGTGAACAAGCTTCTTCTTCTCTTCTGCGGCCAAACTTCTTTTGCCAGAAAATTTTCCCCCATTTAGAAGAGTTGTAGGAGCTCGTATCTTTCGTGCCTAAACACATGTCCCAGATATACGACTTTTCTTACCTTGACGCTTTGCAAATGTTACGGTTTTTGACGAGAAACTTTTTAGGCGTATGAGGGTTAAATTTTTACGGATGAACGCGTGATTAGCGAAACGAAGATGTGCAGCATTTTTTATGATAATTCGTTAGAAGGTCAGGTAGTTTTTCATTTACAAATAACATGTGACATTTGCATTTGCAACTCATATCTTAATTTAATATACTATACACACCAGCATATTTACCGGCATTTAGCATAGAACATAAAAAAATATTTGATATCAGTATCATATAAGATTATGATACTGATATCAAACCTTTTTTATGTTCCTAAAAAGTGTGTATATTTTTCATTAAATATAAAATAAAAATATTTCATAAAATCTCTCTAAGTAAACTAAATTCAAAAACAAAATTTAATTAATAATTTTTGATATTGACAAAAACACGTGGCATTTTTTAAGATTCCTATATTACGACAATTAAGTCTCGGAAATCTAAAGTATTAATCTAAAGTATTTGTATAAATATAAACAAGACTTAAAAATTTTGTTGACTTAAAAGTTTCACTTCTGACATGTGTTCTTTGTACGCACGTATTTTTAACTTTTGTTTGATTCACCGCAAAACTACCATATTTGACACCGTGTCCATCCAACTAATGGCCAACATCCTTCGAAGAGTCAATTTCTTGAATTGAATCATTTTTATTCTCGCCTTTTGTTGTGTAGGTTACTACATGTTCGACCCAGCTGATCGAGATCGTTATGGACGTGCCGTAGCGCCTCCTTGCCGAGGACGAGCACGAGCTTGCTTCTCACAATATCCAAATGTTAGTTATATCTCCTTTTTCAAATTATTACTTTTTTATTGCGAATTTGGGTAAGTTACTGGTATTGTAACCTCGTAACTTTAGATTATAAATCGTTCTTTAATGTATGTGTCATTAGTAATTCATTTAAATAGTATATGGAAAAAAGATATTTTACAATTCAAAAGTGCTGTAATAAGCCTACTTGAATAAAGATATTTTGACTTTGATTTTGTATTATTCGTATCCAAATTCATGCCATAGAAAATGCTTATCATGTCTACGCCGTCTTGCTGTTTTTGGTGCTAATTCTCCGGTGCCTAGACTATGTAATTTATATATCGGTAGTAATTTATATAATAAACTAGCAGACCGGACAGACTTCGCTCTGTCAAAAATATTTGGAATATGGCAGATTTCACTTTTACGAAAGATTTTCGAAATGAAATTAAAGCAGTACTTAATATCTTTAGCTCTTCCATTTTGTGACTATTCAATTAATTTTGAACTTTGTGCAGCGGTAAGAAAATGCAAATTGACTCTTTGACGTTAGGAACACATTACATTGCTTAGACAGCAACGAATACTTGTTATTAATTATGAACTTTATAGAATAGCAATAAAGGCAAATTGACTCTTCATTTTAGTTACAAAATGTTTGTTCGGGAAACAGAAAAGGGCTGTTTTTGGGTTTTTCTGCAATTATTCGAACTTTAAGATATATTCTTAAATTGACCGAGGCATTGTTGAGTTATGTGCTTACCAACACATTTTGAGATTCATTTTTACATAATAAATGTAAAGATAATAATCCTCGTTTGACTACAGACATTCGATCCTGATTTTGAGTCCTGGGTAGGGCCAATTCAAAAATCGATATTGAGTTTTCTAATAAAGATTTTCTTAATATTATATAGGTATGTAAATCTTACATATGTGTGTAAATACCCATATCTCCTGGGAATTATGAATACATATGCTAAAAAATCTATTAAAAATTGATAATAATAACACTACACTACTTGAGTCCCATTTTTTTTAATTTGCTCACAAGTTACCGCTTGACTATGATTTTCCCTGATGATGCTTGAATGCAAATCTTCTGCATATTACTTTCCATATTAATTATTACAAAGTTAGATAATTTCTTGCAATTGATGTAGTGACATATTATGCAAGGTAGTTTTTAATTATCCCATCTAAACATATTACAGATTCAAACTCTAGCGGAGAAATTGGGCCCAAACATTCCCCCTGTGATTAAGGAAGACGACGATTCCAAAGAGGTATTAAGTTTTATTGTAGCTTATTCTAAAGTTATTTATAGTTTTGTTGGTGTTAGAAGACAGCGATTTAATAGAAAATTGCTATTTGATATTCAATGTCTGAATTTCGCAATGCTAAAGATGAGAGTGAATATGTTAGTATAAAAGATGCATGTGAATGGTATATTCTACAGAGTATTTAAATTTTGACCATAGTTTATATGTAGTGTTGAGAAAATAGTTACTCAAAAAATAGTTACGAAAATGAATTGGCATGTTGTTAAGTCCCAGTTTCAATGACAAGATGGAATTTTAATCATCTTCGTATATAGAGGTCAAAAACGTGTTACAGGTCAAAGTCCTTGCGGATAAATCAAAAGGCGAATTGAGCAAAGAGGAAGAGAAGGAGGTACCGTATACATTAATATATATATCATTTAACTGTATGTGCGTATGTGATTTAGGAGGAGCAAAATGCCTGGGCCGATGTTTATGATTTTTCTTCTGTCAATTCTAAATGATATTTAAAAAGACTTTCTAATCCTATTTAATTTATCTCTGATAAAAGGTTGCCTTTTAGAACTCGCTTTAAGCGATAGGACCGTCTTTGTGCGTAATTATGATCTTGAAGTTATTTTTACAACCTCATTCTAGGTTCATTTTGAAGAACCAGCAAAGTTTGTTATATACGGGATGGATGTTACAAGCCTCCGCCGTTTAAATCAACATGAAAGATGATTAATTCATAAATAACACGCACTTTACTCAGTATTTCTTTATAATAAGGACAAAAAGAAGTATTTACAAGCTTTTAAGCACTTGTATTCTTGTGACGTTGTTAAGCGTATTCTTGTTGCAACGCGATTGTAGTTCCGCTCATGTACAATAATATAGTCTAATGAATAACATATGGTTTTCTCTAGGCTAAAATTCGCTAATTGCAAGGTATGTTTGAAAATACTGTGTATAGTGAAAAACAAACCATCTGCAAAAGTTTAAGCATATAGCACTTCTATTCTTGCGACGTACAAAGCGTATTCTTGTAGTATGGTGGTTGTATTTTTTTTCATATAAATAATCTTACACAGTGGTTCAATAATTCAAGTAACGATATCAATTTTCATGGCTAAACTAAAATTTGCTAATTAAAGACTATTTGCAAAATTTACTTAATAAGTAAAAAAAAATCTATTTGCAAACTATTATGTAATCTAATAATTAATGTCAAACCTAAAATTCACCTTTAAGGATTGTATTCTTAAGAAGTAGTAAAGCGTATTCTTGTTCCGTCGTGACTGGATTTTTATTTATATATATTTGACAGTTCTGAAGGTTTCTCTAAAGTACAATTTGCTAATTTGAATCTCTGACAGCTAATCCGAAAGTTTTATCTTAGGAACATACATTTACATAAAACATGATTTGAATGGCTATTATTTAAATGGCATTAAAATTTAATAGCGATTTTCTATCTTCAAAATTAGAAAACTTTTGACACATATATCTGAAAATATATCTTAAATAGTAAGTATCAACCTACAATCATTATTATTTGCAAAGAAATATTTTACCACAGAATACAAGAGTACGTTCGTCTACTTGGAAGAGTATTCTTGCTTTTCCAATATTTCATTTCTATTGAATTTTATTCACTATGAATGCATACAGAATATGTCGAAACATGAATAATAATGTTATCGTTTACATACATATAAACGCATGTTAATATTGGTTTTAAATATATAAATAAAAAAATCGTAAAATTGTAAATGTTTGTATTGTAATGAGTTACCACATTTCGTAAGTAATATTTTTTGATATTAAAATTATTATAAATGAACTGTATTTTTATTTGGGCACCACCTAAATAAAACACGATGTCAAATTCGAATATCATTTGGATTTATGTGGAGCGGCAGCGAAGAAGAATACCACCGTCCATGTAGCGAGGGTTGAAATTGGGTGTGGACTGTATAGCGGTGCCGTTTAGGAGCAGAAAGAATTTAGAATTTAGTGCGGTGTCTGCGTAAATGTTGATAAAGATGAAGGGAAGAAAGGAATCGCGTGATCGTAACTGGAGTGTTGGGCTCTCCTGCTACTTCTCAAAGTAGGGCTGTGCACGGGCGTGGTTGCAGCGGCGGCAAACATTATCACTCGGTCTTACACATTCAGCGGCTCTCTCCTTGGATAGTTCATGCGGTTTATAAATACTCCCAGTCGTCTAGGCGGTGAGCGAGCACTTGCCTTTATCTTCTAGATGGTTATGGAAGCACTCGAGCGGATTTATTTGTGGTAGGATGAACACAACTTGTCGCGGCGGATGCGTAGGCGAGTATATACACGTGAGAGAACAGGGTAGGGTAATTTGGGAAAAAATGATGTTCCGCGGCACCGTCAAGATTTAACCAAAGTACTGTCAAAAAGTCTCCAGTATGCATCGAATTTCCTTTCCCCCTGTACGTATGACTGAAAGCTTAAACAGCTGGACACATATTGATGAAATGTGTGTTCGTGTGAATTGGAGAATTGAGTTAAATTGGCAATTTAAATGGATTCTAACGGACGTCATCGTATGTCTAAGGTATCATGAAAAATGCGGCTTAGCCTGTTTGGAAAAGTTAGTCATTTACAACCCCATCTAGACAGCTCCACCAAATTAAAATTTTTGATGTAAATGTTCAAGATACGTTCAGATCCGGGGTCGGCAACCAACTGCCTATAAGCTGCAAGGACCACGCAACGGACCGCGGAAGTATGAGCCATGCGAATGAGAGTAATGATAAATGTGATATATAAATACGATAAACTCATAACATTTGCATAACTTCACAACTCTGCCTCATTAGTTTAGTAAATAGCATGTTCGAGCAGGGCTTATTCTAAATTCAATATTGAGTTTTCTATTAAGCTTCCCTCAATATTTGCCCGAAGTTGAGAAGTTGGCGGTGTACTCCACCCTCCGTGCCTCGGAGGGCACGTTAAATCGTAGGTCCTGCGCATGATCTCTATCCGGTCGTGTCGGGTTGCCGTTACATCGCGGCTATGAGAGTAAAGAAATAGGGAGTGCACTTGTGTACTTGACCGTTCCAAGGATGCCACAGTCGTGGCTCGCACCAATATCCTAAATAAAATTTTTGGCCCGAACCAATAACTTCAATATTTGAAATGGTCGACGATTAAAGTAAGACCTCTATCTCCCTGACGCTCCCTGCTACCCTTTAAATCGCTTTTCCTTCCTCCGCTCCGACCCCTCTGAACCTTCCAATCTTCGTTCGCGCAGTGATAACAAATTATCCACACCAATTTATCACATCCGTGTATATTCGACTGTGATACATTTAAGTTCTCGTCTGTAAGGTTGCCTGTAAAAGAAAGAAAGAAAATATCTTTATTTATACGTTATGCCACACATCACAATATATTTTAGTATGTTTTACAATACCTTGCGTCGTGTGGCATAACCTAGAAAATGGATCCAGCTCTGCATTCATGATAAACTATATCCAGACCATGCAGCGCTAATTTTCATCTGGATCCCAACTTTATAATCTATGCTATAAAAAATAGACATATAAAAATATACATATTAGATACATCTTATTTTGTGCAATAAAGTATTTTTATATTGTATTGTAGTGTATATTTATAGTCCGCACCAATTCCCTCATAACATTTGTGGATATGAGTGCGGGACTCATATCCTCATAACATTTGTTTTCAATTTCATAAATTCTCTTTTGTAAACTTTAAATTCAAAAACAAAATTTTATTAATATTTTCTAATATGGACAAAAACACGTGGCATTTTCATTTACAATTCGTCATTTGAGATTTCAATAAATTATTTGTATTAATTTTCGACACTTAACATTTTAGTGACAATTAAATTCCTTTTTCCTCTATTCTCTTAATCTAATGTTTCAGATTTGCGTAAATATAAACCAGACTTAAAAATTAGTTTGCTAAAGATGTTTCACATCTGACATGTGTACTTTGGACGCACGCACTTTTATTTTTTTTTTGTATGAGATCAGATAATGAATCGTCCCCTATTTCCACGAGATCTGCCGCATTATTTCTGCGATAATGATTTGTGTTATTTGGTGAGTGAAAAAATACTGTATAGTCTTTCACCTAACTATACAGTACGTCTAAGTGGTGCTCTACAATTTTAGGTTTTTTCGTATTAAATATGTACATTTATTTGTATATCAATATATCATATCATATTATAAATAATGTTACATATTTATAGGTATGCATGAAATCTGAAGTCACAATATTTTTGATATTTTACAAAATTCATATTGCGAATCAAGCGCAACAAGTTTGGGCATCTTTATGGTTTACTGATTTAATTAAAAAAAAATTGGTAAGTTTAAAAAGTATAGACTTTCTTTATTGCTGCGTTTTATATTTTATTATTATATAAATATTATATTAATATTTTAATTTCACAGAAATCTTATTATAAACTTAGTATATTGTATTTATCATTGCCACATAACATTATGTATAACACAATACAATTGAAGTAATTGCATAAATTCAACATGCAACAAGCTTTTACAATGCCTGAGTTTTTTTTTTGTTTAAGAATGAATGAAAGGAGACTGACAAAAAGGATTTATGAGTCAAGAGTGACTGCGAAAGTTAGAAGGGGAAGACCAAGGCGAACGTTCCTGGACCAAATCCAGGACATTTTAAATAACGGCCAGGTCAAGAGTACTCTAAACCGACGAACTTGTATGAAAGATTTAATGAGAATGAAAGAAGCGAAGGAGATATGCAAGGATCGTGGCAAGTGGATGAATGTTGTCTCTGCCTACCCCTATGGCAATGAGGCGTGATGCTATATGTATGTATTTATTTTATATTAATGGATTGTGAATTAAAATGTGTACATACAACAGAAATAGTGTTTAAAAATCCATATGTTACTGTTTATATACACAATATAACAGCAAGAGTAATATTAATGTAATAAATAATTTTAGATTATATTGATATATGCATTACATAAAATAATGTCGAAACTATAAAATTAGTAAAGTCTTCTACCTAAAATTACCACAAGTGATTTCATTCTTAATATCAGTTAATACATTATTATATTTAAAAAATGAACTGAATTCCAAAGATGTTGTCTAACGTCATTTAATGCAAGATGCAATCATTATAATTGTTAGAGAAGCTCACGTAGTACATATAAAACTGGGTCTGCTCAACAAAGCTGCACAGAAATGCAGTATGGAAGTAAAAAATACTAGTTAAAAACCCTATGAGAAATCTAAAACAATGTAAAGAGGTTTACAAAGACCATAAAATAACCATTTATCATTTTACACATAAAACAGGTTCGCAAGTAATGGAAACGCCCTTGAAAGCATCAAATCATCATTTACAGGTACACAGTCATTAGTATAAAGATGCCATCGCTTACAACTACAGAGTACTATACGGACAAGTCAATCTTCATCACAGGAGCTACTGGTTTCATGGGAAAAGTGCTGGTGGAGAAGTTGCTTAGAAGTTGCCCTGGTATAAAGACCATTTACCTACTAGTGAGAAGCAAAAAAGGGCAGAGTGCGGAGGAGAGATTGAAATACTTTATTAATTCGAGGGTAAGTCAGTACTCGCAAGATTGACGTATTTTTCGGAATATTAGATTGAAAAAGCTTTAAGTTTATCATATGATATATAACAATTTCTCTTCGTTCTCAGAATGATTATTATATTTAGTAGCGTAACATATTTTTCGGACTTCAAACGTGCTAGAAATTTAATTAAAATCTATTAATGTTACCTTTAGAAACGCCCAAAAATTTAGATCGTTTTTTACGTTTTAAAGCTTTTTAAAGGAAGTTATTTTAACGTTGTGTTTTAACCTTATATTATTATGATAAGAGATTCTAATCATTTCTAGTAATAAATACAACAATTTAGAAAATCACATTTACATCTGACATCCATTCAGGGCACAATAAATCAATGGTACTTTCATAAGTTTAATTTAAAAATAAAATATTATGGAGCTTAAAGCAAGATTTTCCACATTAATTATGTTTTATAAAGTGTTTTGCTTCTAGGTCTTCGACAAAGTGAAGGAAAAGAATCCGGATGCCTTTAATAAGTTGCGTTTAGTTACTGGTGACATTACCGTGGAGAATCTTGGGATATCAGTGAAAGACGAACAGGAACTTCATAGCGAGTGCCAAATTGTAATCAGCATTGCTGCTTCTGTACGGTAGGTAACTTATTTCTTATGAAATGGCCGCAGACCTTAGTCTTTTGAAGATAGGTTTAAAGAAACTGTTTAACTGTACAGTCATTCCTCAAAATTTTTCAACGAATTTACCATGTCGCTCGGATATCATACATAATAGGCTTTAACACCAAATTTCATGCTAATTTTTGGGTTATTAAAATTACCCCAATTAAGCATATTTACCGATCTTTTATATAAGTTTCATTAATAACATTTATTTATTTCCAAAGGCTTACCAACTACAACTCGTACAAATGCTTTTTAACTAAAATACATTTATTCTCTTTTTTATACGTTTCTAATTTAAAGGCACTACATTCACTAACATTATAACGATACTATAATCAATAAGAGATTATATATTTAAAATAAGATAATAAAGGAAACTTACATTACGCAAACGTAATCCTGACCGTTTTCATATTTTAATATAGTAATTTAACAACATCTTTTAAAGTAATTAATATTATTTGAAAATAGGTCAAAGCTGACATAAATATTACCTCCCCGATTAACCAGTAAAAAATATTGTTGTATTACTTTTAATATGACGAACAGTGAGTTTGCTCCATATATATTATGTCTAAATGGAACAAAGAATGGGTTATAATATTCTAAATGAGCAGACGTGTAATTTGTAATTCTATTTCAGACAGAAGGCAAGGGCTGTCAATAAGGTTGTTCATTAGTTTGTACAAGAATATTACACCTAGGTATTTTTGGCAATGTTTCTTCATTGTGTATTAAGGGTTTATAAGAATTGGTTCCAAACAACATCCTATCTAAATACTTCTTTTGTATATTCTCCATTCGTTGCTTTTAATTTTGATAATAAGAATTCCATATAAAGCAACAGTATTCCACATTACTGCAGACCAATGAGCAATACGGAGGCCCCTGAGGCATAGGTCTCGCTTAAACATTTCCAAGTCTCTCTTTCTTTTGTCCTTTGCATCGAGTTTGTTTCACCTTTTAGTAGGAAGTTGTCTCTCAATCTATTGGAATGTCTTCCTATTCTTCTCTTATCGTCTTCGTGGCAGCAACTTGGCCAAACACGTGGTCCACCTATTATTTCTCCGGCATACATATCCCACCCGCTTATAAAGTCTTATTTCTTTAACAAGATTCACTATTTTTTGGTTTTATTTATTATAATTGTATTATGCTTTGATAGCCAGCATACTTCTTTCTATTTACCGTTGACAGATGGCAAGTCTTTCATCGTCTTTCTTTCATAATGACCACGTCTGACAACCATATGTTAAGCAAGATCATTTTCATTAGTATTGTTCAAAATATATCAAAGTTTAATGACTAATTTATCACACTATTAGCAAACCTGTCCCTTATATTTGGCCGGTAGATAACTAGGAGCCCATTATCGCCCCACAGCTGGGCACAGGCTTCCTCACTTATAGGAGAGAGGGTTGTTAGGGCATAGACTCACTACACTTCTCCACTGCGGGTTGGCAGGCAAATATGCTATAGATGTATCTTTAATTACATCACTTTACTTTATATTTTTTATGTTTACAAATGAATATTTCACTGCTTATTAAATTATGAGTTTATTGTTTTTTAATGAACACCACTTATATTTTTTTCAGTTTTGACTTATCGATTCGTGATGCTGTTACTATGAATACAGTGGGCACTCAAAAACTTTTACACGTGTGTGAAAAAATGCAAAAACTGGAGGTACTTGAATTTAAATTTCTAATTTAAGACTTTTCAATGCCTCGTTAAAAATTACCACTTTTGTAATTTCATTATTTCGCACAAAATCTCCAAATACGAATTTTATTTTTCCAAACAGAGTTAAAAAAGGTTCATTAGTATTTCGAATAAAATAAAATTTATGAAGAACTGTGGTATTCAGGTATTCATTTTAATAAAATTTTGTCTTAATAAATTACATGCATTTATTAAATCGTGTATAAGTTTGATATTGGTTTTTTAAGGTATTTTTACATGTGTCAACGACATTTTGCCATGATGACATCGAAGTTTTAGACGAGAAGATATATCCATCAAAACATGATCCTCAGGTCGTAATTGATATGCTTAAATGGATGGATGATGAAACACTCGCTTCAGCTCAACCTAAGTGAGTTATTTGATATAGTTTCAATTGTCATAAATACAGTTAGATAGATACTTAGAAAAATCTTTAGTGTATACCACAAACATGAAACAAGTAACACAGAAATAAAATCAATGCATAGTACAATTTAGGCGATCTTATCGCCTATTAGCGACTTCTGCTAAAAAGGGTAGGTGGTGTTCACTAATACATATAGAAATATTCCTAAATACTAAGTTTTAACCTTTCAACTAATCTTCAATTTACATCTGACTTTTTATAAATGGGTTGTACCATATTTTAATAACGCCGTTCTAACTTTACTTAAAAAAGAACGAACGTAAAGTTGTAGAGGCAACACTACATTTATTTATATTTAGACACTTTAACATATTTACCTAAAAATATTGGATTACGTAACTATAATAAAAATACTAGAAAATATATTATATGATACATATATAAAAAAATTCTAAAATAATTATCAACGGACGAACAGGTCCGTACATCTGACTATTATGTACGTAGCAATGCACAAGCGCCTTCACCGTGTCTCAAATACCTCGCACGCCCCATAGGAATTGCCTCATGACATACATCTTGTCGCAGGTAGCTAACACAACCATTTCATGTCAGATCTGGTTATGTTTGTTTTCTCGGATTATTTAATTAGCGTTGCTACCGATATAATTATCAACGTAATAAATATAATAGTGTCTCCTTTATCCTAACAACCAGCATAACTTAGTTATCTTCCAATGTCCTTCAGTATAACCATTCTGACTTCAAATTAAAGTAAAAGTGCCTTACTGGTGTAATATTTATTCATCTTACCCAACCATCACGTTTCAAAGTTAAACGCTAAGAAAAGTATAATAATCTCTTTAGAGTTCAATATTTAGAATTTGGATAAGGCAAAAAATTAAGGTTTTACAGTACATTGTTACCGAAACTCAATTGTAGCAATAATAACACGACTATAAAAATATACGAACGCAACTATAAACTTCTAGCTGAACCCGCGACTTCGTCTGCGTGGAATGTTTTTTGGGTAGTATTTTCATTAATTTAGGCAAATTGTTTTACAAATAAGGTACATACGTATAACACCCCCGCAACCCCCCTTCCGGGTGGAATTTCTTAAAATCCGTTATTAGCTGACCTCTACTCGGCAAAAGGAATATATTCCTAACAAATTTCAAGTCTCTAAGCCTTATGGTTCCAGAGATATCGTGATGAGTCAATAGATACCTGGATATCTCTTATATATATAAAAGTAAAATATATCAGTGTACACTAAAATAAATCACAGTATAGTGGAATCAGTTTACTAGCACTCCATGTACATGTAAAAAGTTGTTAAATGATTACATCTGCACGTATGGCTTCAATCGTATCAATAAGTAACTCCAAGTGTAAAAAATAATATTGCATTTCATTATAAAACAAAGTTTCACTTATTTACATTAATATCACGTAAAAAGGTATAGACTTTTTTACCTGATATAGTTTATTCTTGAGATATGTACGTTTCTTTGCGATGTTTACCTTCACCGAAAAGAGTAATAACATTTAAATGAATAATCAAGCTCATAGGGTTATTTTAATAAAGAGAAACTTAATAGTGCCTCTCTAGGTTACGAAGAACCCGTGAGTTCCTGAAGAAGCTACGCGAAATTTAGGTCATTGTGACTCGAGGTTTAAAGGTTTCATATCTTTATTAATCATAAGAATAAATTCACTTGCCTAAGAATGTGCACAATTCTTACAAAAAACTTATGTTGGACGTACATACGAGAAGCAGTAATTAACAGTAGATTTTAATACTAAGTAAAGAAATGATTTATAACAGCGGGTAGACATTAATAAAAATATATAAATACAATGAACATGCGCAACTAACTGGAAGAGACAAAACGTTTTAAATGCATATTCTTATTTTTTACTAAATATCAAATTATTTATTTAGAATGATTTTTTAATGTGCAATTTTATTAGTTATTTTAAATATTATATGTGATTTTGCGTACTTGATGTCTTTTGGTAATTTATTGTACATTTGAGCTCCTTGAAATAAGATAGTAGTTTGGTCACATCTGGTTCGCGGAAAATATAAGCTTATAGCATTAGTATTTCTTAGTTACATTTAAACCCATTAAATATTGTCTTTTGTTTTAATATAAAAAAAAAACAGATTTCCTAATATTATATATATATTCCTGTGTATTAGACTATAGATTATTTTTTTATTTTCAGATTTATACAACCACACCCAAACACATACTCTTACTCCAAATGTCTAACAGAACAACTCGTATCACAGTATAGTGGAAAATTTCCAATTGTAATCGCCAGACCATCTATCGGTACTTATTACATTATTTACATTTCTATATTTTTTTTACAAATCAACAAAAATATGTTAATTTCTTATTGATATATTTAGTAAATTGTTTATCTTTCTATCCAACAGTCACTGGTTCTGTTAACGAGCCTATGCCAGGTTGGATAGACAACATCAACGGTCCAGCTGGAGTTATTTATGCTGCATACAGGGGTATACAATAATTTATTTTATTTATTTGTACTCTATTATACGCCACTAAATAACATAAAAAATAGAGCAGGACTTATTCAATAGTGAGGTGTAAAAAGCGGTCTTTATATCGCCTCCTCCAGACAAGTTATGGGTATTGAAATACAGTAAACAGACAGAGGTAAGCCGTGAACACTAATAATATAATTATGATAAATATTTATGTTATGGGTTTTTGAAGTGAAATTTACGGATGAAACGCGTGATTAGCGTCACGAAGATGTACAGCGTTTATTATGCTAATTCATTTGAAGATTAGGTAGTTTTAATATTAACAAATAACATGTGGCATTTTAATTTTTTCATAAAATATAAAATACAAATATTTCATTTAATCTCTTTTCTAAGGTAAGTAGCAGCCCACTAACGTCCCACTGCTGGGCACAGACCTCCTCGGTTTTTAGAGCATAGACCCACCTTGTGTACTCTTTATTCCTTCACTCTCATAGTCCGACGTGACGGCAATCCGACACGACCGAAGAGAGAGATCAGGAGTAGGACTAATGGCTTAACTTGCTCTCCGAGGCACGAGGATGGGTCACACCGGCAAATTTTTTCCCAACTTCAGTCAAATATTGAGAAAATCTTAATAGAAAACTCAATATAGATTTCGAATTGGCCCGACCCGGGACTCGAACCCAGGACCTCATGTTTTTAGTCGAACATGTTAACAACTAGACCAATGAGGCACTTTTTTCTAAATTTCAAATTCAAAAGCAAAATTTAAATAATAATTTCCAATATTGACATAAAACACGTGGCATTCTTATTTACAATTCGTCATTTTGTCATCATTTGAGATTTCAATAGATAATTTGTATTATTTTACGACACTTTTAATATTTTAATGACAATTAAATTCCTAACATACGAGTATGTTCGTTTTTCCCTTTCTTTAAGAAATCTAAAGTTTTACATTTCTATAAATATAAACAAGAGTTCAAATTTAATTTGCCAAAGAAGTATCATTTCTGATATGTAATTTTAATAGGCTTTTTGTTAAGGAGAGATTCTGAAAAACTTACATTGGCTTTCATAGGTCAACAGGGAATACAGTTACTGGTAAAAGGTAAAGCGAAAGCTTTAAGCATATTACACGATTAATAGTAAAGTATTTACACCTTTAAAATTTAGTGTGTTGCCTTCTTAGATGTTGTTATCACATAGATAGATAGATAGAAAATACTTTATTGTACACCACGTAGGAAACATACTACAACAGAAACAAGGTAAAAGAGAATAGAAAACAATGTACAAAAAGGTGGCCTTATTGCTACGCAGCGATTTCTACCAGGCAACCTTTGGGTTAGAGATATTGCTTAAATGGAATATGGTAGGTGGTGTAGGCTAAACGTAAATAAATATATAGACTTATTCATATATATATATATATATATATATATATATATAGATAAGAATATACAAATCTCTTTAAAAATTTTAAAGGTTTTTAATAAGGGAAAGTCAATTAATATCGTCTTAGCCACAAAGTGACAAGTAATGGGCTTTTACCTGCCTTTTAAATATTTCCAGAGACCTTGCATGTCTAATAGATAGTAGCCGATTATTCCATAAATTAATAGCGCTGATTGCGACTTGTCGTTAAATTTTGTTGAGTGGGAAGTTAATTTAGATGAGATCACAATCATATAACATCGGTAATTGTCTCAAGTTTAATTATAACTTTCATTTGAAGTTGTTGTTTTACGTCGACTATGATAGATGGAGTTGTTATTTTCGAGTGGGATGTTCTACAAGCTGGGGTAATAGGTAGTTCTCATTGCTTAGAAAACGACGCAGTTAACAGCGCAAGGAACATCTAAATCATAATTAATGATTAAGAGATTCTATTGCGATTTGTTTTTTTTGCAGGTATTCTACACACAATGTATTGTAAAGAATCAACCCCTTGTGATACTGTACCTGTGGATATCGCAATAAATGCCATAATATTATTAATTTACCTTACAGCGTCAGAGAAGTATGTAACATATTGCCATCTATTTATTCACTATATCAAAAAGAAATACTTTATGCGGCTAAAGTGAATCTGTTTATCAAAATAATAGAAATATATTGTCCAAAAATGTCTAAGTAGGATCAGAAAGCTTTTTTAAATCGAGAGTAGGTAGGGTAATTGATTTCACTGAGAAGACGGTATATCTAGCGCGAGTTGTGCGAGTACTCTTTGATAGCAGAGGTCTCGGGTTTGATCCCCGGTCTAGCGAATTTAGGAAATTGGAGACATTCCGCTACGCAAACAGATTTGTGTTCCACTTCAATGCTATGTAAAAACCATAAGAGTTAAATTATATAGTTATAATAATAAAAGAAAAAAGAATGCGGGAAGAAACTCAGTAGTTATTCTTGAAAATATAGTTTGTTATTTGTAACATTTACTTCTCATGAGCAATGAAGTCTAAACATTTTTACCCCTTAAATAATCTTTAACATATGGACTGTCTATCTGACCTAATATTATAAGCAGGAAAAATTTGTGTTTTTGTTTGTTTCTAATGTTTTCAAACATAAAAAACTTAGACAATTCCTAAACTTTTTGTACTTCCAATACAGCTTTCTAATGGTATATAATAATGTATAATAAAGTATATAATAATTTGAATTTGAATTGAAATATATTTAACTAATTTGATATTGTAATGATGATGGTAACAAAAAAACAAAATACCCGACTGAGTTTGTTGTGGGCTCTTTTCGGATCAGGGCGCGAAGGAACCTTCGTAACTTTAGACGAGAGATTTTAGAACGTATTAATATCTACAAAAAAGTCCGCGATACCACATGTCTAACAACTGTACTTTTGCCACTATAACTACTATTTTACCTTTTAAAAGTTAGTAAAAGTGCCGACAATAATCAAACCATATTGTTCATACCTCTGTGTTAATTCTTATCCTATTTTATTAAGACCGTTTCAGTACCTGTAAAATACTTTTTAAATTATTAAAATCGGACGTTCGGTTTGCAGTGTACCATTTTATTTACCAATCATGTTTAATAAAAGGCATTTTTCTACTGGTAGTAGGTTATAATTGATTTTAATACAGTTTATTAAATTGTATACTTCACGTTTTACTTATAGATCAAAAGGTCTACGTGTATGTAACATTTCTTCATATAATACTGCAATGCACAATTATTGGGCTCAAGCATCGAGACTTGGTAAGCATTTACTGTGTGTAAGTTTATACTATTCTAGCTGTTTATTGCAGTGTCGCCGCTTTAATCTCAGATGCCGTCGAAATTTCAGAAACTTGTTATTTATCGGATCACATAATGTATCTAAACCATCTTAATAATATCCGTCCGCCGATTATGAAGCAATTTTTTGTTTGAATTGCTTCAAATTCGGTGTAGCCGTGTTCGAGAAGTTCAGTCAGTTCTTCTTCGGTCACTTTAGATATGGTTTTTAGACGGGGTATATACTTAATTGTAGTCTATAATTAAATCACGTGTATACTTCGATGGGGTCTATACTTAGATGGGGTTTATACTCAGATAGGGTCCATACTTACATGGGGTCTATACTTAGATGGGGTCTATAGTTAGATGGTATCCATCCTTAGATAGGGTCTATAGTTAAATGGTATCCATACTTAGATGGGGTCTATAGTTAGATGGTGTCCATACTTAGATGGGTCTATACTTGGATAGGGTCTATTTTCGTCCAATATTCCTTAGTGCCTGAAGACCAAAGTATTCGAACAGTGCGTGTTGCCAGTGATGACCTACGGTTCTGAGATATGGTCGCTGACTATGGGCCTCATGCGGAAGCTCAGAGTCACTCAGCGTGCGATGGAGAGGGCTATGCTCGGAGATTCTTTAAGTGATCGAATCAGAAATGAAGAGATTCGTAGTAGAACCAAAGTCACCGACATAGTCCTATGAATCGCGAATTTGAAGTGGCAATGGGCGGGGCACATAGTCCGAAGGACCGATGGACGTTGGGGACCGAAGGTGCTGGAGTGGCGACCCCGCACCGGACGGCGCAGTGTAGGCAGACCCCCCATAAGGTGGACCGATGATATGAAGACGGTCGCCGGTACCCGCTGGTGCCAGGCGGCGCAAGATCGGGCATTGTGGACGTCATTACGTGAGACCTATGTCCAGCAGTGGACGTCCATCGGTTGAAGCGAAGCGACACTTAGATAGGGTCTATACTTAGATGGGATCTATTATTAGAGGCTGCCATATTTCGATATGGCCAGTACTTACATGGGCTTTGTACTTAAAATAGCTGTATGCTTAGATGGGGCCCATACTTAGATGGAGTGTTTACTTAGATGGGGTCTTTATTTAGTTGTGGTTTTTACTTAAACGGTGTCTACTTAGTTATTTCTTTTGGCGATCAAATAATTCTTACACTAAATTGAAGAACTATACAAACAATTTTTAATAGCCTATTTTCTGTGTAATAAAATGCAACAGAGTTAAAAAATCTACTAATACCCTCATAATTAAATACAACTTTTTGTCAATCAGGTGTAAAGTATATGCAAAAGTATCCATTGTCTTATGCATTGTGGTATACAGCTGCTAATCCTAAAAGTTACAAACTGGAAAATACAATAGATGAATTCTTCACGCAAACTTTGCCAGCATATTTAATAGATTTAATACTGTTTTTAATTGGGCAGAAGACTTTGTAAGTGTAAAATTATTCTAATTTACTATTTTTAAGCCTACTTTTAAATTTTTATGTATGTTGGCTCACACCGACTCCAAATATAAGAATACGAAGAACACTATAAAAGAATACGCAATTATTTTTTTACTTTTTAGATCAAATTAATATATTTGTATGTTTTGACGGCGGTTCTTTTTTTGTTAAAATTTCTATATAGTTTTTGATTTTTAGTGAATCTGAAGTAAACTAACAAATTTGTCTCAATATGTGTACACCTAAAAACGTGTTGCACATATGAGATAAACACTGTTTAAATGAAAAAACTTTACAATGTTAAATTTATATTAATACTGCCACTCCCGGGATCGAACCCGCAACCGTTCCCCCGCAAAAGTTCCCCCCCCCCCTCCAGACTCTGGAACCACCGCTTCACACATGATTCACCTTTCAATTATTGCAATACAGCAACAAATGTAAGGTCATTGCCATTTGATTACACACAGTTATATATTGTGCCATAAATCGCACTCTTACTGTAAACCGTTGAGGAGTTCCATTGATCTTCATATTTAACATACCGAAGTTACCGTAGGCAACTCAAATAACTGGATAGCTTATAGAAGATTCTGCCGAGTATCGTCGATTTGCTCCTAAGAATTGAAGAGTTCCGTCTCTTTGTCATGGACTCCATTATCAGAACCTAACCAAACTATCACAAAACAAACCTTGAAGTATATCCTTTCTAATAAAAAAAGAATCATCGAAATCGGTTGGCGTAATCTTGAGTCATTTGTCGCGCACATGCTTATGCAAATTTAAGATTTATCCGGTTTTCTCTTGCATTCCATTATCACAACTGGTTTTATAAAATGGGATCCTATGACGAGCACCACCTTTCATATAAAAAAAAATCATCAAGATCGGTCCACCCAGTCGGAAGATATGAGGTAACAAACAAAAAAAAAATTCAGTCGAATTGATAACCTCCTCCTTTTTTGAAGTCGGTTAATGTCACTGGTGTTTCTATAAAATTTGTTTCCTATCTTGCTGAGTTCTGATGGCCTCTTAGATTGAAACATTTTTTAAATTCTGACAGGGTTGCGCTTGTATATGTCCTGATGGTAGGGGATGGTACAGTTTAAGTTGGACAAGCGCAAATGAGGTAAGAGGATATTTTATGGTGTTTGCACACCCTTGCACAGCCTTGCACAGCCTTTTGACGGCCTCGCTGGCGCAGTGGTGCGAACATTCGCTTTGCTAGCGGTGGTCCCAGGTTCGATCCCCGATAGGACGAATTTAGGAAATTGTATTTTCAAATTGGCTGAGTCTGGACTAGTTGGAGGCTTCGGCCGTGGCTAGTTACCACCCTATCACCAAAAACGTACTGCAAAAAAGAGATTTGTGTTCCGGTACGATGTTGTGTAGAAACCGTAAGGAGTATATCGCCTCTTAACAGATTAGCGCGCTTTCATCTTAGACTGTATCATCACTTACCATCAGGTGAGATCACAGTCAAGCGCTAATCTGTCAGCAATAAAAAAAACAACGTACCAGAACGCAAATTATTGCTTTGCAGCACGGTCTTGCTGAAAGGATGGAAACTGGAGCCGGATGAAGCCTTCCACCAGAAATGTGGTTCGAAACACGAGCAGCCACAACAGAGTTCTCGTTGTTGAACCCTATGTGCCTTATTTTTGTTTAAAATTCGTCATTGTGCTACGGTGCAGGTATACATCCTGCTATTCCTGGGATATGTGTAGCCTGCCAACGCCCTCACAAGGTAGACCGATGAGATCAAGGGGGTCGCTGGAGTTAGGCGGCGCAAGATCGGTTCTTGTGGACAACATTAGGTGAGACCTATGTCCAGCAGTGGACGACCATCGGTTGAAGCTACGACGATATGCTAAAGTGACCTGTGCTAAGCAGTGGGATGTCAATAGGCTGCTACTTACATTACCTTACTATTTTGCAGCATGATCAACGTGTTACATCGTTTGAATTTAGGCATAAATTTATTGGAATACTACAATACGAAGGAATGGACTTTTAAGAACGACTGTTTCAAATCTCTTCAGAAACAAATCACAAAGGAAGATAATGAAATATTCCAGACCGATCCACCTGTGAGAAGCTATTTGAGTACCTTATTTAATATATAAAAATGTCGTGTTTGTTATTTAGCTCTTTCGAAACAGCTTGGCCGATTTCTATGATTTTCTTTTGTATTGATAGGACTGATAATAGGTAGTATTTCTTAACAATACTCTCCTTTTTAATCTGGCTACTTGTGGGAATTACCTAGTAAAAATATACAATATTATGTTTCGCCGTTTATATTTCTGAAGTCTAAAATTTGGCTTAATATCGTAAAAAATACATTCAATACTAAACATCTAAATGAATTGCCTCATTGGTCTAGTGGTAAGCATATTCGATTACAGGCATGAGGACCTGGGTTCGAGTCCCGGGTCGGGCCAATTAAAAATCGATATTGAGTTTTCTATTAAGATTAAGAAATTTGGCGGTGTGATCCACCCCGATCCTGCGCGCGATCTCTCTCTCCGGTCGCGTCGGATAGCCGTCACGTCGGACTATGAGATTGAAGGAATAGAGAGTACACTTGTGTACTATGCCTGCCAACCCGCAATGGAGCAGCGTGGTGGGTCTATGCTCGAAAAACCCTGTCTCGTATGAGTGAGGAGGCCTGTGCCCAGCAGTGAGACGTTAATGGGCTTCTACTTACTTACTTTATCTATATTAAAACATAAAAAATTATAAGTCAAAAACTCGTTAAAATCGCAATAATCTTAATAAAATTCATGGATAGTTGTCATTCAAATGGAAGTAAAGAAAAAATTCAAAACAGACTTCAATAACTCTAAGAATATCACGACAGTAGTTAAATTCCACGATGGTTTATTATTCCAATACTCGTATAACCTGAAATTTACAGAATTTTAGAATGGAAGAATTTGTGGAAAACTACATCAAAGGCATACGTGAGTTTTACTGCAAGGAGGATCCTTCAACTTTGCCTCAAGCAAGGAAATTCAATAAACGGTGTGTAGTTCAACAATATATTACTGTTTTTAATCTTTTCCAATAATTCTCTATTTTATGCATGTTATGATTTGCAACAGGTAGGAAAACTTTTTTTGAAGTTAATGTTATTTGGGCGCATGAGGGTAAAATATTTACG
Organism: Elymnias hypermnestra; assembly: GCA_015832385.1. Classification (NCBI taxonomy): domain Eukaryota; kingdom Metazoa; phylum Arthropoda; class Insecta; order Lepidoptera; family Nymphalidae; genus Elymnias; species Elymnias hypermnestra. The sequence continues at coordinate 761,165 of JACTOM010000050.1, forward strand.
ATTAGCTATCACGAAGATTTGCAGCGTTTTTATGATAATTCGTTGGAAGGGTAGGTAGTTTTAATTTTTACAAATAAAATGTGGCATTTTAATTTGGCAAATAATCTATTTCATAAATTCTCTTTTCTAAATTTTAAATTGAAAAACAAAATTTAATTAATAATTTCTAATATTGACAAAAAAATACGTGGCATTTTTATTTACAATTCGTGGTTTGAGATTTCAATAAATTATTTGTATTAATTTTCGACACTTTTAATATTTTAATAACAATTAAATTCCTATCTTCCTTTTTCCTTCCCTCTAAGTCTCGGTAAGCTAATGTTTTAAATTTGTATAAATATAAACAAGACTTAAAAATTTGTTTGCCAAAGAAGTTTTTCTTCTGACATGTGTACTTTGTAAGCACGCACGCCTGGAGCAAGAGTTCATTTAGACGATCGAGTTTATCAATATTTTTTGTACCATATTATTTTAAACAAAACTGAAGCTGAACATTTGTATAAAGAAACAGCAAACCCAACTTCGTGACATTATTTTCTAAGAAACTATACTAATAATGAAAGAGTGTAAAAGTAAATGGTAGCCTGTTAACGAGAGAGTTTTTAGAGCATCGACTCATCATGCTGCTCCCCTTTGGGTTTTTTTTATAATTATATCAGTCAAACGATCTGGGGGGTCACCTGATGGTAAGTAATCACCCATGGCCACCTGCAGCTGGCGATGCGTTGCCGGCCGAGAAGGTGGGAGTTCAATTGCCTCTTAAACATTTGCATGTGGAAGTCTTGGGGCAACATTGCTGCTAAAAGTTGGTTCTACATCATTTTGCAGGTAGGTGGAAAAAAAGATCGAACCGAGTCGTTGACCAGTGCCATTCATCCATGGTGTGTGGGTGGAATTTATTTCTACGACGAGATGGTCGGTCGTAGAATTGTGACTGCGGTACTAACTTGAACATTTCCTCTGAACACTCCTCATAATTTAGACCTCTCACAGACACACAGAATTATTCCCGGGATAGGCAGGTATTCTCACGATATTTTTCTTCGCCGAAAAACACAATGATGTTTTATAAACCCACGACTTCCCCTGCGTGATACTCGTGTATATATATATATATATATATATATATATATATATATATAAAGAAACTGTCGGATCCAACTCGGTTGGGCAGCGTTCGGGAAACTACGCCAGATATTTTTATCCGATACCCCTCAGTGTCTGAAGACGAAGCTCTTCGCACAGTGCATGTTGCCAGTAATGACCTACGGCTCCGAAACGTGGTCGCTGACTATGGGCCTCATTCGAAAGCTCAAAGTCACTCTGCGTGCGATGGAGAGGGCTATGCTCGGAATTTCTTTACGAGATGAAATCAGAATTGAGGAGATCTGTAGCAGAACCAAAGTCACCGACGTAGCGCTACGATTCGTGAACCTGAAGTGGCAATGGGCGGGGCACATAGTCCGACGGACCGATGGACTTTGGGGCCCGAAGGTGCTGGAATGGCGACCCCGCACCGCGCGGCGCAGTGTAAGGAGACCCCCTACAGGGTGGACCGACGACATAAAGAAGGTCGCCAGTAGCCGCTGGAGCCAGGCGGCGCAAGATCGTTCCTTAAGGATCGCATTACGTGAGACCTATGTCCAGAGGTGGACGTACATCGGTTGAAGCGACAACGACGACGACGATATATAGACAAACAAACACTTAAATATTTTTTTAATAACAGAAACTTAGTGGTGCCTGCCCAGGAATCGAACCTGAGACTTCTCTGAATGAGAATCCATTCATCTTACGACGATGCCATCATGATTTACTAACAAAAAACTTTGTTTTTTTACAGGTTGTACTACTTACACATCACTACTAAATACTTCGTCCGTGCAATCTTTTTATACTTATTATATTGGTTTATTTTGAAAATTTACATTTTTTTTAATTGATTATATTTTGAAAAGGCTGTGATGGTAAAGTAAACTAAAACTATAACTCCACATCGTCATATATTCGACAAATAATGTACAATATGTATGTATTAATTTATGTTGTATGTTTATATCCTATATTACTTTCTTCATTTTTGAAGTGAAACTTCTTTAAGCGCATAAGGATAATATTTTTACGGATGTAACGCGTGTTTGGCGTCACGATATTGTGCTGCGTTTTTTATGCTAATTCGTTTGAAGGTTAGGTAGTTTTATTATTTACAAATAACATCGTCATTTGATAACTTAATAACCTATTTCATAAAATATAAAATAAAAATATATCATAAATTCTTTTTTCTAAATTTTAAATCAAAAACATTGACAAAAACATGTGGCATTTTTATTTCCAATTAGTTATTTGAGATTTTAAGAATATATTTGTATTAATTGTTACCCCTTAAACCCTGTTAATATTTTAATGACAATTATATTCATTAAATAAATATAATATCGTCCTTTTCCCCTCCCTCTAAATCTCGGCAATCTAAACGATTAGATTTGTATAAATATAAACAAGACCTAAAAATTTGTTTCACCTAAGAAGTTTCACTTCTGACATGTGTATTTTGTACGCACGCACTTTTTCTTAACCCAAGGTTGTATGGAAGATTTAGATACTATTTAGCGATAAGACCATTATTGTGCTTTTATTTCTCATTTTTTTTTATTGTATAGTGCTATCGTAAACGTGCAATGAAATAATTAATAATTGTTATGTATTGCGGTGGTTATGGAATATAAACAAATGATATTCTTTCAAAGCTTCAAAGATTTGTATTGTATTTAAATGGCTGGTTTTGTCTTGAAAATAGCTTATTTTTGTTTCGTTTTTACAAGGGTTTTATTGTGGTTTTCTTATTAAAACAACATAAACTTCGGGCACAATGGGATAATTGGAAAGTTTTTCAGACTTATCTAATATACTCGTAAACCTACTTAAATAGTTTAAGCTTTTTAGTCTATTAATATAACCTCTTATACCAAACAAATTAATTAAATATCTTAGGAATTACTGTAAAATTTAGGTGGCCTAACGCGATACTTTACTTTGAAATTATAAATTTATAAATAAATAAATTTTGTTTATTTGTGTTATATCTAATCTTATTAAAGACTATTCCGACATTCGTCTCTTATAAAAAAGGCATTTCATTGGAGTTCTTCAGTATTAAGACTGATTACTATGTTCAAAGCCTAAAGCGTATTGGAATAATGTTGTATAGTTTGGTAACCTCAATATAAATGTCATAGAATATGAATATAGAAGAACGTTTTCTACGGCAACTGTCAAATATAATCAAAATAAGCAAAGATAATCCAAGAAGACAATTTTAGAACATCGTAGAATGGCCTTATTAATTAATTTCTTGTTTAAACTGTTTCATAATAATATAAATAGTCCGGAATTAGTAATCATTTTATGAATAATAGGTAATTGCAAACTGTGATTTCTTAACATTAGTGAGGCTTATTTAAATGTTATTCAATCGGATGTATCCAGTGATCAATGAATATTAATTAAGCAAGTGTTTGTTGTCTAATAATAAAAAAAAAATTATTCGTCTGGCATTCATTCTGTCGTTAGCTTATCCTTTGTATAATTTAATCATTTATTCGATTTTCTGTCTGATATGCGTTGTCTGTACTGTATAAGATCATATAGGAGTTTCTCTTTTTTTTTTGTCGCTGGGAAATGCTTTTACGTAAGGCGAGTGAAGTAAAAATCCACACGGCAATTCGAACTTGCTGGACAACCAGAATACCCACTAAAACCCAGCGGAACCGTCTTCATCTAATAGGTGGGGGCCAGATGTTCGCCTGCGCAGACGACTCAGATGGCTCCCTAGATGCTTCCATCAAAAGGTTCAGTAAGCTTTAACAGGTGGGCAACCATACACCTACCGCTCCGCAACCTCCTCTAACGAAAAGGGGTATCAACCACTGCCAATCTCGCCCTCGAGCTTCCTCCTCCTCATTCTTTAAGATGACAGACTCACTATACGAAGCGAAAGCCGTCGATGCCGTTTCGCTGCCGACCGTAGCGGCAACTATTGTCGGCAGCGTCAGATCGTATCCGACTAGTGACGATAGAAGGACGCTGGAATCCCCAAGTTGGGCACTATTCCACAATGCGGTGCTCCGCAACCTCCTCTAACGAAAAGGGGTATCAACCACTGCCAATCTCGCCCTCGAGCTTGCCTCATTCTCTAAGATGACAGACTCACAATACGAAAGCCGGCGATGCCGTTTCGCTGCGGCAACTATTGTCGGCAGCGTCAGATCGTATCCGACTAGTGACGATAAAAGGACGCTAGAATCCCCAAGTTGGGCACTATTCCACAATGCGGTGCTCCGCAACCTCCTCTAACGAAAAGGGGTATCAACCACTGCGAATCTCGCCCTCGAGCTTGCCTCATTCTCTAAGATGACAGACTGACAATACGAAAGCCGGCGATGCCGTTTCGCTGCGGCAACTATTGTCGGCAGCGTCAGATCATATCCGACTAGTGACGATAGAAGGACACTGGAATCCCCAAGTTGGGCACTATTCCACAATGCGGTGCTCCGCAACCTCCTCTAACGAAAAGGGGTATCAACCACTGCCAATCTCGCCCTCGAGCTTGCCTCATTCTCTAAGATGACAGACTCACAATACGAAAGCCGTCGATGCCGTTTCGCTGCCGACCGTAGCGGCAACTATTGTCGGCAGCGTCAGATCGTATCCGACTAGTGACGATAAAAGGACTCTGGAATCCCCAAGTTGGGCACTATTCCACAATGCGGTGCGCCGAATCGATTGGAGCTCCACACTTAAACCAAGCAGACCAATTCTCCCTCCCAACAATTTGACGCAGGTATTTGCCCAAGCACACACGCCCGGTAATCACCTGCACCAATCTAAAGGCAAGCAATCCATACTTCCTGTTGGATTAACCTTCCAGTGGCGACCGGATTGCTATCACCGTGAAAATGTTCGCTATCAGAGACTCGAGGTCCTACCTCCATCCGCTGATCTAGGTTCTGTCAGAAAGAACCCTCTGGCTCGCCTCTGGTGCTTGCGGCTGCCCGGTATTAATAAGCAACCGCAATAACCGTTACGCGATATAGGAGGTCTCATGATTATGAACTGTTCTGATAGAGATAAAGATATTGTAGAAACAAAAGACGATAAATATCCTTACAAGTAAAATCTAAAATGAACCATGTCTATAATCACAAAAACTTTGTTAAGTCAATTCCGTTAGAGTATGATAACCTACCTTCTTGTAGCACTTGTTGTGTTGAAAAAGGTAGAATTGTTTTTTTGCTAGCTTTCTTGTAGCTAGCCTTACACACTCTTCCAGCCAACTGCTAACTGAGTGAAATTAAGTTACCATATTGACGAAGATGCTGGGGCCGTCGCTGGACTGTGTATAGAACGCCAAAGAGGATCTCTGCTTTTGGGTTTATTAGTAGTCGGCGCGTTGATACTGACATGGAAGTGTACCATAATATTTACGCTGTATTTTAATACAGACGAATTCATGATGGATATGTGTAAAATACTGGCTGCTATGATGAAAAACTGCTAAGTGGCTTAAAAAATAACTGAATGATAATAAAGTTGTATTATTAAATCGTACTAAAATATAATTTTATATTTTCTTTATAAGAAGCAGAAATGGCAGGACTGTTGGAAAATGTTTTATTTTATAAATTAGAAAAATATATTTAAACAATATTTTTGTTTCGTAAAGATATACATTAAAGCTGTAACATCTAATGTCTTTATAAAGTTGTTGTTGAGAGTTACTATACGAATATCTAAGACTTTGTATACGACTTAATGATGAACGATTGAACGTGGAGATAATAGGGATTACAAATGGTGTGCAATGAAAATTACGACTTCACTATTTTTATGTTTAACACATTAAACACACAAATAACGATATGCAATGCTAATGTGTTAACATAAAATTAAAATTCACAACACAATTATAATAGACTTGCGTATGGCGAGACAAAGAAGTCTAATATACTGTAGCACTATTATAATTTTAAAAAGTTTAATATAATAGGATAGCTTTGACGAGATCAACGGTATTTGATACGAGATAGCGCTATTACAACAATATTACAAAGGAATTAAGAAAGGACAACTAGGACTTTAGAAGTTGGAACAGACTCACTCTGTGTGCATTTATTCCTCAATTTATGTATCCTCTTAATGCCGTATTACGCAGCAAACAGTCGATGAGCCGAAGTCCGTGAGCGCCTGTGCGTATCAAATGACGATGCGATCCTCTTCAAACGAATTCTATAATGTGAAACAGCTTGAAAGACATTATTGTGCTACTTACTATAACTATATTACTACATCCGACGTGAAACACTACAGAATATTTACTATACTATATCAATTTAGGAGAATAGCCGAGTGAGTGCGTTGGATTAAAATTATTTCTTCGTGTATGCTCAAATATATTCAAAAATGGTTTAAATAAAATAAAATAAAAATCCTTTATTTCAACCCTATTAGCGGTTAAAGCGGTATTAGTAGTGTTTGTAAATACATCAATAAACTTAAAAATGTGTTAGTAATAGAAATATGGCTACTTAAATCTATTTCCGGCCTGACTTGTCAGTATATGATCCAATGAGCAGTGGTTCAAATATTGACAGTCAAGCCGGGCAGCAAACGCACTCAAGATGCTGTTGGAACTGGCCCGCACTCTTCGCAACAGGGATGTACACCGCTTACGCATGGTTGCATATAAGCAATCCACATGCGCCTTGGCGAACATACCTGAAGCACTGCAGAATCGGGGCAACCCCATCAGCATCCTAAATGCATTATATTATATTGCACGCGTAGGGCGCTGTACTGTTTTTGAGTGTAATCAACCCGCAGGCTACTCGCGTAGAATGAAGTGCAGCTTTAAAAAGTTATATTTTCACTGGCACTGTACGCCGAGCAAACCTGCGGACGATCATATTCGCCCTCACTCACGCCCTACGCTCGCATTCCAAGTCAGCATCGTTTTTCAGGTTAGGGGTCAGTATGTGGCCCAAATATTGAAAACTTTCCACCTTTTGCAAAGGAATCGCATAAAGCTTAATAGAGGGGACCGAAGAGGGCAGCGACTTCCCCTTGGCCTGAAACACCATGCATTCACTCTTTTTTACATGCTAGGTCATGACGGTAAGCATATTGCTCACAAATACCTAACAACTTCCTTAAGCCGCAGACAGAGGCACTCAACAGCACCATGTCATCCGCGTAACTTATGTTGTTGAGACACGCGCCGTCAATATGACACCCAGTACAGGTGATGCTAAGGACCTCTATCAGTGCGTTGGCATATCAATTGCAAACCTTAGGGGAGGTTTAGATTGACAATTTGGTACGATAACGAATTGCACTATATTTTTACGGCATCCAAAACTATGCTGGTGACCCTGCTGAGAACAGCTAGTGACATGAACATCTTTCTTAAACGAATGCATTAATTGTAATGTATATATCCCCAGATAGGCGCTGGGGCGGACTCCTTAGGGAAAGCGGAAGCGTGGTTGTCCTAGAAAACCTGGCGACGCTCTATAAAGATGGATCTAGAAAATATTGGAATAACATGGCCCGAGACAAGGAGCATAGCCCAAAACAGACGACGATGACGGAGCACTATGAACGCCCTTTGCCCCATCTAGGGGACTCAGGATTTTAAATAAAAAAAAAAATAATTCAAGAATGGTATACGCTGATTAATCGATTGGATAGCAGGTTATTCCATATTTCCACGGAATCTTAAAAAACACGGTTTACACCGCCGGGTATACTAGGCTAGGATTCTATTCCGATTAGTATAAATTAGTGTACGAATAAATACTTTATAATCTTTCACCTGTCACGATCGCTTTAATGTGAACGTTTCTTTATATGTTAATATAAACTATGTAAATAATTTGCACGCTTTTAATTTACAATTGCATTGAAATTTCACAACATTGTGATTCAATCTCCGTAAGTGTCGGTGGTCCTAGGAGTTACCGATTTCGTTTAAACAAAATTCTTTATTGCTTGCCGTAGGATTTTTCTGGGCATTATCGCATCTTGTGAGGTACAAACTTAGTTGGTTTTTATTTTTATTATTGGTCCCAAAAAGTATTTCATAATTGAACTAATTGTAGGAATTCGTTGTCACTCAAGCGTTGAAATTTTATAAGAAATACATCGCATCAATCTGCTAGAGATTTACAAATTCTACCTACATAAGGTAGAATTAATATAAGAGATTTTGTCAAAGAGAATATCTCAACAGTCACTAATACTAAAGATGAATACAAATCTCATGAATTAAGAATCTAGTGGAACAACACTTCATCGATACATATCCCAATTATTACCAAGTTTTTACAGATGAGCCCAAAGATTGCAATGCTTCAGGTATAGTAATAGTAATGACTTCAGAACTCATTGCCATTTTTGAAGCCTTAGTTTACATTGAAACAGTTAATTCCAGCAATTTTGTAGTTTTGAAGGATTCTAGGAGTGCTCTGCAACTTTTGGCTCGATGTAGCTCGTCTTTTCGAGGTACATCAATACCTTATAGAATTTTGGAACAGTTGTTATCTTATACTTCTGGTTCCCAAAACTGTGTGTTTGCAATTGGTGCCATCTCGTGTGGGTGTTGTTAGTAATGAGACGGTCGACGATCTAGCTAAAGAAGCCTGTATCGATGGCGAGATTATGCAGTTTTTTCAGATAAATTTGTCAAAACCGTTTACTTTTCTCTTTGGGCCGAGTACTTTGATAAGCGGTCGAGAGAGAAAGGCATTTGGTATGGGCAATGAAATCGCAGCTGCTGAAATTCTGTTGGTATGAAAGGTGTAAAATTAATCGGATGGACTTAAGGATAGCGTTAAGGCTTCGTTCCGGTTATATTCCATCGAATAAATACGCAAATTTAATAAAAAAAATCGGAACTCCCAATTGCTCCACTTCTTTTTTTTTCAATCATAACAAGCCTGCGCTTGGCTGCAATCAAACCTGATGTTAAGTGTTGATGCAGCCTAGGCTGGACCGCGCTTACCTAGGAGATGCCTATTCACTCTGCATTTGAAACTTGTGGGGTAATTGAGGATATTAACCATGAGAATGAGGGAATGTGTGCGGAACGAAGCATTTAGAATTGATTGTGCTGCTGTTCAACTAGGTTATGAGGTAGATATAGGGGATTTCATTACTTTATTGGCATTTCCGTACAGTAAGAAATCAAAGATTGTATATAAATTAGTTAAAATTTATTTTAAGAGTGGATAGAGAATAAGTGAGTGTCTTATATGATTGCTTACCTTACGGAACGACATATACGCATAGTGACTGAGCTCCTTAAATAAAGAGTTAAAAAATAAATTATAAGTTCCCTATTGCCTTTTTGGTCATAAACTTTTGATTACTTTATTTGTTCAAGATATTTAATCTATTGGGTAATCGTGCAGGACAATATGTAATATATGTATAAACCTAACAGGTTATATACATAAAATTAGAAAACGTAATAGTACATAAAATAATTTTAGATTAAAGTGGTATTTATAAAAATTTTTGTTCGGTATTTTATAAAAAATAATATATTAATTATTAAATGACGAGTGGCAAATTAAAATGCCACGTGTTATTTGTAAATATAAAAACTACCTAACCTTAAAAAAAATGCACATTTTCGTGACGTTAATCACGCTTTTCATTCCTTAGAATTTTACCCTCATGCGCCTAAAGAATTTTCACTTCGAAAATTCCGAAAAAAAATCTTTATCAGATCAAATCTCATAAAAACAGGATCGCAATTGATGTAAACACGCTTGAAAGAATGATATTGTCACTTACAGGTACATATTCATTAGCCTAAAGATGCCATCGCTTACAACAACAGAGTACTATACCGACAAGTCCATCTTCATCACAGGAGCTACTGGCTTCGTGGGCAAGGTGTTGGTGGAGAAATTACTTAGAAGTTGTCCTGGTATAAAGACTATTTACCTATTAGTGAGAAGCAAAAAAGATCAGAGTTCGGAGGACAGGTTGAAATCCTTTATTAATTCGAGGGTAAGTCAGTACTCGCAATATTGCAAATTAACGTATTTTTCGGAATGTGAGATTGAACAAGCTTTAAGTTTATCATATGATATATAACTCGGATTGGCAATATCCAATTTCTCTTCGCCCTCGGAATATATTACGTATCATATTTTTTGGACTATAGACGTGCTAGAAACTTGATTTAAAAATTTATTATTGTTAAAAGTTTATTGCGCTTTTATAGATTTAGAAAAGGCCTATGATCGAGTGGTGAGGAATGAGCTGTGGTCAACGTTATCTATGTATGTGGTGAGCGGTAATCTGATTCAAGAATTGAAGTATCTCTATGAGGGTTCTAGTGCTTATGTCAGAATAAACGGAGCGTAAACGAAGTGGTTTCCTGTCGAAAGAAGTGTTCAACAGAAATGTGTTGCGTCACCATGGCTGTTCAACCTATTCATGGATAACTGTTTGATAGATTTAAAAGAAAGTATGTATGGGTTAAGAATGAATGAATTACTCGTCAAATGTTTACTCTACGCTGATGATCAAGTAATACTTGCGTCATCTCCTCATGCGCTACAGGAGATGGTAAATATTATGAATAAAGCTTTGAAAAGGAAAGGAATGAAAGTGAATGTAAACAAAACGAAAGTTATGCTTATTGAAAGAGATGAGTCTATGGTGAAGGGTAATATTTTGATAGACGGAGAACAAGAGGAAGAGGTGAAAGAATTTGTATACTTGGGATCTAATTTTACAAAAGATGGAAGATGTGAAAGTGATATTTAAAGGAGAGTGAATGCAGGGAATATAGTAAATGGTGCTCTGCCCACCCTTATGAATAGCCAGATGGTGTCTCAAAGGGCCAGACTGGCTGTGCATGCAGGAGTGTTAGTGCCAACACTTATTATGTATGGTAGTGAAAGTTGAGTATATCAGAAGAAGCACAAAAGTAAAATAAATGTGGTAGAAATGAGAGCGTTGAGAACTATGAGTGGATTGAAACTGAGTGACAAAGTAAGAAATAGTGTGATAAGAAAACGTTGTGGTATAAAATAAGATTTAGTTACTATAATTGAGAATAGGTATGCTTAGATAGTTTGGGCACGTAGGGAGAATGAATGAAAGAAGACTGGCAAAAAGGATTTATGAGTCAAGAGTGAATGCGAAGGTTGGAAGGGGAAGACCAAGGCGAACGTTCCTGGACCAAATCCAGGATGTTTTAAATAAGAGCCCGGTCAAGAGTACTCTAAACCGACGAATTTGTATGAAAGGTTTAATGAGAAAGAAGCGAAGGAAATATGCAAGGATCGTGGCAAGTGGAACGACGTGGTCTCTGCCTACCCCGAAGGGAAATGAGGCGTGATGCTACTATGTACGTATGTATGTAGTTTTAGAAACGCCCCAAAATTTAGTTTTTTTCTTAAGGTTTTAAAGTTTTTCAAAGGAACTTAGTTTAAGGTGGTGTTATATCTTATTTTATTTAACAAATTAACAAAATGAACCAGTAGTAAATACTACAATTTAAAAAATCAGTTTAGTCTGACACCTTATTAGGGTATAGTAAAAAATAAACACTTTTAAATCAATTGTACTTCCATAAGTTTGATTTAAAAAATAAATAATATGGAACTTAAAACAAGTATTTCCACATTAATTTTGCTTTATAAAGTGAAAGTTTTTAGGTCTTTGACAAATTAAAGGAAAATAATAAGGAAGCCTTTAATAAGTTGCGTTTAGTTACTGGCGACATTTCCGAGGAGAATCTTGGGATATCAGTAAAAGACGAAGAGGAACTTCAAAGCGAGTGCCAGATTGTAATCAGCAATGCTGCCTCGGTACGGTAGGTGATGTATTTCTTATGAAGTAGGCCTGACATTTTAGACATTTCAAGATATATGAGCAAAGCAACTGTCTTCCTACGCAATTGTAGGTGTAAATTTTCGGATGAATTCACGTCCTTAGGCCGATCTCATATAGGCATTTAAGCTAACTTTTATGCTCTTAATTCAGTTATTAAACTTATCGTAACTAAGCATTTTTATCGATCTTTCATAGCGTTTTCATTACTATCATTAAAAACAAACGCGATTTAAAAAATACTAGCCTGCCTCGTCAACTTATTTGTTCACATGTACGTTTCACTATATTTTAAACCGTTAGGCACTAGACTAGTGTTAAAGAGGCATTAACGTATAAAGTTAAGTAATTAAGTAAGTAGCAGCCCAATAACGTCCCACAGCTGGGCACAGGCCTCCGCACTCATATGAGAGAGGGTTTTTATAGCATAGACCCACCACACTGCTCCACTGCGGATTGGCAGGCATAATATACAAGTGCACTCTCCATTCCTTCACTCTCATAGTCCGATGTGACGGTAATCCAACACAACCGGAGAGAGATCGGGCGCAGGACCGACGGCTTAACGTGCTCTCAAAGGCACGGNAGTCCGATGTGACGGTAATCCAACACAACCGGAGAGAGATCGGGCGCAAGACCGACGGCTTAACGTGCTCTCAGAGGCACGGGGGTGGATCACTCTGCCAACTTTCTAACTTCGGGCAAATATTGAGAAAATCTTAATAGAAAACTCAATATTAATTTCTAATGGGTACGACCCGGGACTCAAACCCAGGACCTTATGTCTGTAGTCGAGCATGCTAACCACTAGACCAATGAGGTAGTCATTAACGTATAATTACACGTTAATGTTTCCCTATTTATCAAATTATGTGATTATTGTAATGTTACATCAGTTTTTAAATAAGTCTCACCTTTTGTTTATTAATATTTCAGTTTCGACTTATCAATTCGCCATGCTGTTAATTTAAATACAGTGGGAACACAGAAGCTTTTACAATTATGTGAAAATATGAAAAAATTAGAGGTACTTGTTATCATATTTATATACAATTTCAGTGCTTCATATAAAATCACCAGTTTCTAGTTTCATTGTTTCGCAAACGAAATCTGCATTTAAACATTCACGGTTAAAAATATTTTCAATATATAATTTTGAAAAAACAACAATAATACTCAGGTATATAAAGACACCTAATATTTATTAATGCTATAGAAACACTCCACTTTAAAATTTGTATTAATTTTATTCAAATTTTGTGTTAATGAATTTAACCTTATAAATTCGAGCATAAATTTGATACTGTTTTTTAGGTATTTTTATATGTATCAACGGCATATTGTCATGATGATATCGAAGTTTTAGAGGAAACGCTATATCCTTCAAAACATGACCCACAGAATGTAATTGATATGCTTAAATGGATGAATGATGAAACACTGGCTACAGTCCAATCTAAGTGAGTTACTAAAATTATGTATATTAAAATTTTCATAGACGGTTCAACCCTAATCTCGACAGCTCTGACAAAGTAATGGTTTTATTTCCAAATTTTTGGTTAAAAATTAAACAAAATGTTATCAATCATTACGATAAAAGTTTGTTAATAAATGGTAAATTTTCAGTTTACATCTGAACTTTCAGGAATAAGTGTGAATGCCATATTTAAATAACATTTTCTAACTTTACTTAAAAGAAGAGGAAGGCAAAGTTTCTCACAAAGAATAGAGTGTAAAGTGATCTACTTACATGTTATGATTGTAATTTAGAAAAATAAATAATGAAGGTTTTACAATACAATGTTACTGAGACCTAACTGTAATTATTAAAACAGAGTTATATACAGAATTCACATACTTATGTATGTGAATTCTGTATATTGGCGTTGAAAGGTCTCCTAAACTGATTGCGGTGCCTTACTTGTATTCTAAAAGCTTCTTCGACGAATGGAAAGAGGTCTTATTCACAGACATACGTAAACCCGGGAAGCCCAGCAATCTGGCGATTATCTATAGACCAATTAGTTTACTCAACACTCTATAAGATAATAATATTTAAAAGACTCAAGGCTGTAGATGTCATCAGACTCATCCCCAACGAGCAGTTCGGGTCTCAACCCAACACTCGTTTGTAAAACAAGTGCACCGTCTCACGTGCTCCGTGAAAATATTTACTACATCGGTAGAGGTCATACCGGTGTAATTCACTAGACAAGGTCTAGCATTCCGCTTTGATTTACAAGCTGGATCACGTCCAAGTGACAGATAGACTCGTATATCTAATAAGAGACTATCGCTCGAACCGTTCGTTTTGATACCGCGGTGAGGGCACTCTGTTTTGGTTCGATACTCTCGCTACTTCTATGCTCTATGTACACTTGCAACATGTACATGAGGGGGCATTTTGCCCTATTCGCGGATGACACCGCTGTCTTCACCACTTCCCGTGATATCTATCTCATCTTCTCAAGACTCCAGGAAGAGGTCTGTCGCATCGCCGAATGAGAATAGAATTGAAGCCCAAGAATAGCGTAGCGGTGCTTTTCACAAATACGAGATGGATGAGGAATTTCAATATGCCAAATATAAAGCTTTACGACGTAGATATCCCATGGCGTAAAAAAGCCAAATCTCTCGGAGCAACGCTGGACAAAAGCATGCATTTCACTTAACATATTCGCGAAGTTCGTGGCACGGCAGCGTTTGTGCTAGATACATTACATCCCCTGATCTGTAAGAACACTTCGCCACAAGGTGACACTTCATAAAACTTGCATCCGTTTCATTATGACATACGCCAGTATCGTATTCGCACACGTGCCAGACTGAAGGCTGACCCGTCTGCAGACGCTTCAAAACATATTTATAAAATAGCCACGGATGCCCCTGGTATGTTAGAAACATCGATCTGCATAGGGTCTTAGAACTCCCCACCATTTAAAACGCACTCCGAAAATTACTGCGAGATTGCCTCAACTTTCCTCCTAGAAAGAAACTGCCTAAGTATGTCCTTAAAGACCCCGATAATTCCACAACAATTATAAACCTCCTCTATCAGGTAGGGTCTGATACAAATACAAACTCAATACAGAGCCAAGGTCCACGATTTCTGATACCACCCGTACGTTACCTCGCAAGAGCGCTCTTGATCAAATTCAAGATTCCTTCACAACATCCGACTTGTGTTATAAGGTCAACGCTGTTTCGACAACAGGTCTAACTAACTAAACTAACTAAAAATATATTTAAAGGATACCACAATATAGTGGAACCAATCTACTATGACCTTATTCATGTAAAAAATTGTTAAATTGTTATAAACTACTACACCACAATTGGTTTAAATGATAACTCCAAACCTGAAAAAGAATATTGAATTAAATTATACAACATAAAAGTAAAAAAAAGTGCGTGCGTACAAAGTACACTGTCAGACGTGAAACCTCTTTGGCAATCTAATTTTAAGCCTTGCTTATATTTATACAAATCTAGAAATGTAAATTTAGAAGGAGGGAAAAAGGAAGATATCTTAGGAATTTAATGAACTTAATTGTTATTAAAATATTAAAGGTGTCAAAAAGTAATATAAATAATTTATTGAAATCACAAATGACGAATTTTAAATAAAATGCTACATGTTTTTTGTCAATATTAGGAATTATTGATTAAATTTTGTTTTTGAATTTGTAATTTAGAAAATAGAATTTATGAAATACATTTGTTTTATATAAAATTATTAATTAAACTGCCACACACACAATGAATTAGCATAAAAAAATATGCAGATCTTTGTGACGCTAATCACGCATTTCATCCATTATGGACCTAAAGAAGCTTCTATTTAAAAGCTAAATAGGTTTGGTCACGATGTTTTCCTTCACTGAAAAGTTCAAAGATAGATTGAAATGATCAATCATAAGTGTGTTTTTATAAAGAATAACTTAGGATTAGAACCGGCGAATTAATTTAACAATCTTTCATATTTACATTTCTTTTATTTTAATATTATAAATATCCTACTTTGACATTCCCAACATTCTCTTATCCTCGTGGTAACGGTTTGCAGTCATTTAAACCTCGTTTTAAGAGAATATCTAAGGTATTACAAACTTCCATTAGGTATGTTTTTCATGGTATATCTTATCTGATTTTATTTTCAGATTTATACAACCCCACCCAAACACCTACTCTTACACCAAATGCCTAACAGAACAACTCGTGTCACAGTATAGTGGAAAATTTCCGATTGTAATCGCTAGACCATCTATCGGTATTTATAATTAATTATCTATAACATTTATATGATAGTAATTTTTTTAATAATACTTATAGAGTATGTTCGTTTCGTATTGACATATTTTGTAAATTGTTTTTCTTTCTGTCCAACAGTCACTAGTTCCCTTAAAGAGCCTGTACCAGGTTGGGTAGACAACATCAACGGCCCAAATGGAATTATTTATGCTACATACAGGGGTAATCAATAAGTTATTCATTATTTTTCGAATTACTTAAGTATAGTAAGTGTAAGGATTATGAGTGAACAGGGAATATATTTATTAGTAACATGAGACGATTCTAACGCCGTGGCATTTTTTTATTGCGGACTGGTTAGTGGTGATAAGTGACGATATTGTCTAAAATGAATTCGCGCTGATCTGTACCTCTTACTCACAGCAGGTATCTCCTGCTACCACCAGTCCATACTTAGACAAAATAGAAAATGCAATTTCTAAATTTTCCCTAAGGGGATCGAACCTGGGGCCTTTAATAACAAAGTGTAAATATGTAATTTATAAAAATCCTTAATAAATTATGTCTTCCCCACTTAGTACGCTGCCTTCTTAGAGGGTATCATCACCTAACATAAGGTCACTCTCAAGCGCTAACCGACTAACCATAAAAGAAAAGAAACCACGAAAGAAAAATAAAATAACTATACATCAATTAGATTTAATGTGTATTTAGGCGGTCTTCGTAGCGATCTTTTCCAAACAACCCTGCGGTTAAGAAGACAATATTAGAATGCCCTCCATTCTGCAATACAGAAGGAAGGCGGTGGTTACAAAGAAATAGATTTAAACATATATACAATACATATCTATTCAAAATTCGGCACAAATATACTCGTCAAGAATAATATATCTGCTAGTTTATAATAAATCATTATATTCAAGCGATTTTATTTCAGGTCTTCTGCACACAATGTATTGTAAAGAATCAACCCCTTGTGATACTGTACCCGTGGATATCACAATAAACGCCATAATATTATTAATTTACCTTACAGCGACGGAAAAGTAAGTGACATATTGCAATTCATATTCTAACCAGCAAAGACGTACCGTCAAACAAAGAAATTTGTGTTCCGGTACGACGCTGTATAGAAACCATAAGGGGTGTATCATCACTTACCTTCAGGTGAGATCACAGTCAAACGCTAAACTGTCACCAATAAAATAAAGGGAAAAAAGAAAACAAGAGGAAACGTCGTAACCCATAAAATAATATTTAAAATTAAGCTATGCAGCTAATGTCAATCTGTTTAACAACAAAATATAAATATAGTGTTCAAAAATTATAACTATTGATCGATCAATACGAAGTTATATCTTTTTAAAACAAACTGCATCTACGTGTTACTACGAGTACGTTTCTAGGGTCGATAACGCAAAAATTGTTTATACATACATAAAAATGTAAATAGCAGCCCATTAATGTCCCACCTTTGGGCACTGGCCTCTCTTCGGGCAAATACTGAGAATTGCTTAACAGAAAATTCAAGACCAAATCAAATTAATCTGTGTGTACTTAATTGTACTAGCGGTCATCCAGTGGTCGAACTTCGCGTTAGGAGTTATACTTCTTTGGCGTAACAAGATAAAATCATTAAAAAAAAACTAAATTGTTAACTATATCTGACTTCAGGGTGTTGGGTTTTTGTGACGGTGTGCGCGCGCATCGTAAAAATTTACTTATCATTTTTCCCTAACGCGCCGTATGAAATATTACTTAAAAAAATATAATATTCTAGATCCAGCGGCTACCAACGACTAGCGGTTTATCAAAGATTAAAAAAGTTGCAATAATCTGTTTTTTTTTTTTAAATTTTCTGTATTTATAGTCCTTATTTCTCTATGTCACGGCGTCACGTGTGCACGGCTAGACCAATATCAATAACTTTTTGTTTTTCTGTTCGTTATAGCCAGGAGAAAGTTCATATGAAAGAAAAAACTAACAAAAATAGGTTAAACAGAAATTTTAAGTAAACATTACCACCATTGCACCTCCTTAGTACGTTTGATAATAAAAACTTTTTCGATGTAACCTTATTGCGTTTGACGTATTTGACAAATACTCGTAGATATACTCTATTTGCGTGTCTATGTTTGGTAATGTGTTTTGTTTTTATTAATTTAATGTATTTCGTATGCATAAGGAAAAAATGCATTGTGTACTCTTTATCAATATAAACTATAAGTATAAAAAATTTCAAACTCAACCAATGAATTTCCTTTAAAACAAACACAAGGTTTTTGCTTTACATATTATAGATAATTACATATTAATTTAATAAGTAGTACCAATTTTTACGCCTAATGTGTAATAATTAAACAAGTTTATATTAATAATTTAATTCAAGTTACTATAAATTAAATCGAAAGTGAAATAACAAAGATATAATACTATAATATCTGTTACTGTTATTGCTATTTTCATTTTTTTGTTTTTTTAAAATGAACTTTTACGAGGTGGGTTCAAATTAAATTATAATAATTTCTATTCTACGAATTATTAACACCATCAAGATACCTAGGATTTTTTTAAGAACGTAACGCAACGACATCATATTACTTCGCTAGCGCATTATAATTCGACGGGAAGTCTTAAATTAAAGTCGCAAGTTTCAAATTATTAATAAATTCCTTTTTTTTCATCTAGTCACGCTTAGAAACAATACATTATTTTTGAAACTGTAGGAATTAACTCTTTAAATTAATATTATATTTCATGTTTTTCTTATAGATCAAAAGAAGTACGCGTATGTAACATTTCTGATTATAACACTAGAACGACAAATTATTGGGCTAATGGATCAAGACTTTGTAAGTATTTAGTGTATGTAAATTTATACTATTCAAGCTGTTCCCAGCAGTCTCACCTGTATAATCCCGGATTCCCTTGAAACGTGAGGAAAAGTATTATGTATCGGATCACATAATAATTCTATACTATTTAAGAATCCATCTGATCAAATATAAAAAGAAAATCATCAAACTCGGTGAAGGCGTATTCGAGGAATTTAGTCATGGTTTGTTATTAGTTGGGGTCTATCCTTAGTGGTTTGTAATTAGATCATGTTTATACTTCGATGAGGTCTGTAATCGAATTAAGTTTATGTTGAGATATGGAGTCTTTATTTAGTTGTAGGCTTTCCAGTATTGTGAGAGGAAACGAGGCTTGGAATTTGGGCGTTATCATGGATTCAATGCTTAGGTTTCAAATTCACGTGCTGAATATTGTTCGTAGTTGTTATTAGAAACTAAAGTTATTGTACAGAATCAGACTTTATATAGGTGTAGATCTAAGAAGTAAATAGTGTGAGTCTTTAGTGTTAGCAAAGTTAAATTAATCCAACGCCTTCTAAATACCTGCATTCGCTTTTGCTTCAATATACCGCCAAGAAGTCATATTACACCGTATGCTAATAACGCAAATCTTTTAAAAATGTTTGCGCGACGCAAACTTCATTTAGCTACTCTGCATTTTGGGGTAATGAAATGCGGGCTTCCAGTCATCCATCTCAGGGATAAAATAAAATGGTCACACGCAGGCAATTCGAAACGCACAAAAGCTACTAAAATTTTCTGTATAGAGCACTCGTTACTGGTACACAGAACAGCCGCCTTTCGTGGAAGCTTCAAATTTGCCGCCACTAAGTACTGCAATGATTTACCACCCTCAATTCTTCCTTTACAGTCACTTGCATCGTTTAAAGGGAAGGTTAAGGCTCACTTACTATCTTATTTAGTAAACAGATATGCGAACGACTTTTTAAAATAGTCAATATTTCATTGTGATAAAGCGCAAGCGAAAGTTAAAGAATTAAGTAATGGCATCTTAAATAAATGATACTATTTTTAGGTGCGAAATATATGCAAAAGTATCCACTGTCTTATGCATTATGGTATACATCAGCTAGTCCTAAAAGGTACAAACTGGAAAATACGATAGATGAATTTTTCACACACACCTTGCCAGCGTATTTAATTGATTTAATACTATTTTTACTTGGGCGGAAGACTTTGTAAGTATATGTGTTTAAATCACAACGTTTCTAGGCTTATTTTTTTTTAATTTATATTACATTACATTTATAAACAAAATGATTGAACGTTTGTAATTATTGCAAATCATCTAATGTTGTTTATATAATAGTTGTATATATAAACGTGCACGTATTTATTCCATCAAAAAACTTATCAAAATCGAAAATCTTTTCATAATAATAAAAAGTAATAGAAATTTATAGAGTCACGTTATAAAAATCACGTAGATAGAGATACAAACTAAGGAAGATAATTGTTATGAGTAAATGTCTCAATAAGTAGCATAAATTAATAAACTTATTTCTATGACACATATAGCAAATTATAGAATATTCAAACATACATAATCCACGTAAATCAACGAACTGGGAGTTGTTAATGTATTCATATTCCCGTGTTATATATCCGTGTTAACATAACACAGATTTCACTGACGGCTTCATTGGTCTAGTGGTTAGCATGTTCGACTACAGACATGAGGTCCTGGGTTTGAGTCCCGGGTCGGGCGAATTCAAAATAGATATTGAGTTTTCTATTAAGATTTTCTCAATATTTGCCCGGAGTTAGGAATTTGGCGGTGTTAACCACCCCTGGGCCTCGGAGAGCACGTAAGCCGTCGGTCCTGCGCCTGCGCCCACTTGTGTACTATGCCTACTAACCCACAGTGGAGTCCCCACTCTCTCATATGAGTGAGGAGGCCATTTGTGTGTGTGCCCAGCAGTGGGACGTTAATGGGCTGCAACTTACTTTACTGATGTTTCCATAAAAAAAAGAATACCTTGCTGAGCCGTAATGGCCTATTGGATAGACACGTCATTTTTTATTTCAGACAGGTTTGCGCTTGACTGTAGTCTCACATGATGGTAAGGTATGGTACAGTATAAGTCTGAAACGCGCTAATTTGGTAAGATGTATTTTGTGGTTTCTGCACATCACCTAATGGAACGCGAATTTATTGCTTTGCAGCACGTCGGAATGTGACTTCCTCTTTCCCTTATTATTTCATGTCACAATGATTGAAATTCATCATTGTGGTTTTCAGTGCGGGAATACATCATATTCCTATATGTGTAGCCTGCCAACCACCAGTGGAGCAAATTGGTATTGTATATGCTATAAAATCCTTTCTGCAATAAGTAAAGAGACCTGTGCTAAGCAGTGGGATATTAATAGGCTGCTACTTACATTACCTTTCTATTTTGCAGCATGATCAACGTGTTACATCGTATGAATTTCGGCATAAATTTATTGGAATACTACAATACGAAGGAATGGACTTTTAAGAACGACTATTTTAAATCTCTTCAGAATCAAATCACGAAGGAAGATAATGAAATATTTCCGACTGATCTATCTGTGAGATGCTGTTTAAGTATACTTTCTATCGTTTTTTATACAAATTTAAGTTGTTGATATCTATATAAAAGCGTGGTGTCACAGTGTTTGTTGTCGAGCTCCTCAGAAACGACAAGATCGATTTTTATGATGTTTTTTGTGTATACGTAGGTAGGACAACAGGATGTTAAGTATTTCTTGCCCTAGTACCATTATACCTCTTAATCGCACTACGAATTTGTGCGAATAAAAATATAGATAGGATAATGCGCCAGTTTAAATACTCACTCTTCTTATTCGTTACGCTCTTGACAGAGCGGTTGTGATCATCATCGAATTAAATACTATTAAGTAATAATAAATGAAATGTCAAAAACTTTTTAAGATCCTCTAATTTTTTGACTTTATCAAAAAATATTTTTAGATATTTTCAAAGAACATTCAGTCCCCTATAAGATTACAGACAGTTATATAAAAAAATGTTTTATTGGACACCACATAAATAAGGTAAAAATGCTAATACAAAAAAGCGGCTTTGTCACTACACAGTGGTTTTTAACAGTCAATCTTTGGGTGAGAAATTTGCTTAAAGGTAATGCTGGTGGAAACTATATCTAAATACTTAATACATATGTGAATCAAAAACTTTATACTACGAAATTTGCGCCGACAGAGATGTATAAAACTTTCCACACTTGTGGTTTATATAGAGGAGTTAATTAAAAGAAATCAATTAAAAAGAACATTACTCACTACAATTCGACTCAAAGATGCATATATACTCTTCTGTCAAAGGCTGACAATTATGCCAAACGTCATAAGGTTAGCTTAGAAAAGTTCGTATTGACAAAAGCACTAAAGAGCTTACATTATAAAAATTACTACGGTTTTTAAATTACTTAAAATTTCTAATATTCTACGTAGCTTTGTAAATTTTTGAAGTGAAACTTCTTTAGGCGCATGAGGGTAAAATTTTTACGGATGAAACTCGTGATTAGCGTCACGAAGATGTGCAGCGTTTTTATTCTAATTCGTTTGAAGGTTAGCTAGTTTTAACATCTACAAATAACATGTGGCATTTTAACTTGCCACTAGTCATTTAATAATTTAATATACTATTTTTCATAAAATATATATATTTTATGATCTCTCTTTTCTAAATTTTAAATACAAAAACAAAATTTAATTAACAATTCCTAATATTGACAAAAACACGTGGCATTTACAATTTGTCATTTGAGATTACAATAAATTATTTGTATTCATTATCTTATACTTCCTTGTTTCATATATCTTCCTGGTTCCCTCCCTCTAAGTCTCGGAAATCTAATGTTTTAGATTTGCATAAATATAAACAAGACTTAAAACTTAGTTTGTCAAAGAAGTTTCACTGCTGACCTGTGTACTTTGTACGCACGCACTTTTTGCAATGCCATACTTTCGCCCCGTGGCGCGTATACTATTTTTCGTCAGACCGGTATCGAGAGTTCGATAAAAATGTAAATTATATAGTTTAAAATAATATGAAATAATAAAAAGCTCATATGCTTCGACTACGTAACTAATCAACAAGTTGTTTACTTATTTATATATGACAACTTTAAATCTGCGAAACTTACAAAAATATTTTAAATAAATTTGAGTACATTAGTTGTAATGTAATACTAAGGAGGATTAAGTATATTACAAATTTTGATGACGCAGCAAAACAAATTGCCAAATATTTTAACATATAAAAGAAGCGCACATGCGGTGAAAATTTGAGATTATTTCATCGGAAAGCAATGTATGTAAAATACAGATATGATAAAAAATTTATCGATATTGGTCCAGCCGTGCAAGATTGATGCTGTGACATAAGGAAATAGAGTCCCTATTTTTACATAAATAAGATTATTGCAACAACTTTTTTGTGTAAAGCCTTTGATTATCGAGCTTTAGTTATTACTAAGGCTCGATTATCAAAAACAAGTAATTTAAATTAATTATGGTTGAATTTCAACCACTGGGCGACCACTAGTATAAAGAAATATAAAAATACTTACTTATATATTTCATATATAGCATACATATACGTAATAAAATAAATATTTGTACTAGCATATTTGTCTTAAGGTAGAAACCAGAGTAAATAACTTCGGAAACTTAATGTTATACGGTTATGTAAATTCATCAATTTGTTTTTAAAATACAGAATGATGTTGGCAAAAATAATTTCACAGGTTTATGTAACATCCCTTTTAATCAATGACTTATTTAATCATAACACTTTCAGTAACAATTTAACAATGTCTCAAACTTGTAACATGCAATAGTTAGTAAAGAAACTTTGAGAGGCTTAAAATACCATTTATAGTCGTCGTGATTCAAATAAGTAAAAAGAAAAGTCTAAACAATTTGAATCAAAGCAGAATACAATGACTTTAAAAAATTGACGATGGAAGTTAAAATCCACGATGGCTTATTATTATTTCAATACTATATAATACTTATTATTATTCCTATACTATAATCTAAAATTTACAGAAATATAAACTAGAAGAATTTGTGGAAAACTACATCAAAGGCATACGTGAGTTTTACTGCAAGGAGGATCCTTCAACTTTGCCTCGAGCTAGGAAACTCCATAAACGGTGGGTAGTTCAACAAAGTATTACTATGATTTTAATCTATTCAAATAATTCTCAATTTTTTTTCATATTAAAAAGGTACAATAAGTAGAATTATTTTAGAAAATGTATTTTTTTACTTTATCTGGATTTGGACCAAAAAATTCAACTTGACAATCAAGATTGTTAATAAAGCCGTGATAAAGTCTTATAAATCTATGATTGTCGGCTGCAGGTACTGCAAAGCATGACTCATCATCACGTTCCGCCTGTACCGAGCGTGCAAGTGAGAGCGCTGAGCAAGCTATAGAGAGGCGCGATCAGCCTAGTTCTATTATTTATTACAACAACAATTTTTGAACAATTTTTTTATTACGTAAAATTATCGTCAATAAAACAAGTTTACTCAAACTGACGCTTTCTACTACTTTTGTACATAGAAATGTATGTATTATTTGAGTTAGTAAAGTAATTTGGCTCCTGCGTCTGTATATACAAACAGCAAATGCTTAATGATTTAATATTACACGTGATTTTTAGAGCATGTATTCCACGACGCTGTACCCCCTCGGGTTGGCAGGCTATTCGTATCCAAGAATTACTCCTGGAATATGTAGGTTTCCTCACGATATTTTTTTTTCACCAAAAAGCACAACAATGGATTATAAAGCATAATCAAACACGTAAGTTTGTTAGGAGAAACTTATCGATGCCTGCCTAGAATTCGAACCTGTGACTTTTCTGAACGAGAATCTGCGTATCACACCACTAAGTATGGGACAACTAACATTTTATATATTTGCTACTTTACTGTAAAAATAGCAAGTAACGAAAATAACTTCAATCCGAAAGAGGATAATAATTTCATACGAAGACTCAAATCGTGGCAAGCCCACAAAAATTCTGAAACTGTTATTATTATATATATTGGACACGAATAGCGTTCATCGCCGCCTATTTATAGCTGGTCCACAAGGATGCAGTGTAAATCCTCTGAATAAAGGCTTTAAAAAGTCTAATGTAAGCTTCCTCGCTACAACTAGCAAACCGATGAACTAACATATTACTCTTCCTTCCCTTTCAATGTCCACATTGTTTTTAAGGTCATTAGCAACCACGCATCGTAAGAAGAATGATCAACGCACTATAGACGAGACTTACTCCGCCTAATATTGTGATCGAAATGATATTAATTTGTTGGTATGCCTTTGGCTTTAAAGACCAAGTATAGTATAGCGGGAATGCCCAGACCCGCTATTCCTATTCCTAGCTCTGGCAACGGTAAGGGTAACGGCGGGGCAGGGGGTGCTAAGAATCTCCAGCAGAGATTTCGCTGCCAACATAAAATGCACACACTTTGAGGGCTAATGAAATGATTTGCGAGCTGGAAGAGGCAGAGAGAGAGGGAGGACACGGTAATCCTCAAATCCGGTTACTTGTTCTTACCACCTTGATGAATAGCAATTACAAATCCCTCGTCAACAACAATGTCGAAATAAAGAGTGTGTCCAGCAGGGTAGCGTACTTTATACTCATAATAACAAAACGGTGTTCGATGAAGGTTATACAGGTTTACGCACCCACTTAATCACACGCAGATGAAGATGTAGAGGTCATGTATAAAGATATTTTCAGTGTCATACGTACCTCTAGGGTACACTACAATGTTGTAATTGGAGATTTTAACGCGAAGCTCGGCGAACGAAGCGGTGCAGAGGTGAGAGTGGGGCAATTTGGCTATGAGCAACGGAACCAGAGAGGGCAGATGCTGGCCGACTTTATGGAATAGGAGGTGACATGATGAACTCTTTTTTTAGGAAACTAGAAACGAGAATGACTTCATCATGTTAACCAAGCGGAGTATATTTAACTATGTCTCTGTGATCAACAGAATGAAAACTAGAAGTGATCACCGGATAGTAAGAGGCACGTTGAATATCGATATACACCGAGAAAGGTACAAACTGGTGAAGTCTACGCTCCGGCCTACTCGCGCTCATATCCAAAACCCCGAAAGCTTCCAATTGGAGCTGCCAAACCGATTTGACGGCATTGAGAATTGCGAATTAGTGGATGAGGTACAGACTTGGGACTAAATATTTCAAAACCCGACAATAGAAAGCCAAGAGGTTCTCGGACCAAACTCTCAATCTCATGGACCAAAGACAGAAAACGAGGTTACAGCCTACTGTAGTAATATTTGCCCGAAGTTGGGAAGTTGGCGGTGTGGTCCACCCCCGTGCCTCGGAGAGCACGTTAAGCCGTCGGTCCTGCGCCTGATCTTTCTCCGATCGTGTCGGATTCCTGTCACGTCGGACTATGAGAGTGAAGGAATAGAGAGTGCACTTGTGTAATATGCCTGCTAATCTGCAGTGGAGCACCGTGGTGGGTCTATGCTCTAAAACTCCTCGCTCCTCGGAGTGAGGAGGCCTATGCCCAGCAGCGGGACGTTAATGGGCTGCTACTTACTTTTACTTACAACACTAAAATTTATTTATGTGTAGATATAGACTATATTTTTTCTGAAGCCTTTTAATAGGTAAATCAAAGGTATGAAAGAAGCCAGCAAATTAGACCTATCTTCAGTTTGAGATTCTAATCTATTATCTTGGTATATTATATCCGTTATTGGATAGGGCCAATAACTGATATTATTATAGGTAATAACGTTAGAGTTTCAGTTATTGAAATACTGCAATAACTCTCAGGCTTACTCACCACTAGGTCTTCATGGCTAACTGACATTATTTTTTTTTACAGGTTGTACTACCTACACATCACTACAAAATACTTCGTCCGTGCAATCTGTGTATACCTATTTTACTGGTTTATTTTGAAAATAATGTTATTTTTTAAATTAACGATATAATTTTGAAAAGCCCATTGTATTTCTTGGACTCCCGTTACATAGAGTTGACAAAGAAGAGTAATAAAGTTATGTATTGCAATTGGTATTGAATTAAATAAGGGAATTTAGGTATTAAAAAAATTAATTTTATCTATAAATAAATGACATTCTTTGAAAGTTTTATAAACTTGTATTGATTATTTTCTTTTTCATTTTTACAAAGGTGTTGAGGGTGTTCTCTTCTTCAAATAACAGTAAACTTCACACACGCTAACAAAAAACTTAAATAGTTTAGTTACCTTAGCATTCTATGCATATTATTATAACCTCTTACATTATCAGTAAACATATATTGAGTGATATTGAGCTATTCGTCCATTTGTCAATGCTTAATGCAAATTTAAGACTTATATGATTTTCTTATGGATGCCACCATCAAAACTGGATCGAAAAAATAGGACTTATTAAAGTGAAGGTTGAATTTTTTTAATTAAATCCCGCAATCTCTCTTGCGGGCGGAATTTAGTAAAACCCGTTTTCATCTGACCTCTACTCGGCAAAAGGAATATTGCTACCAAATTTTAGTTCTCTACGCTTTATAGTTCCAGATATATCTTGATAAGTTAATAGATACCTGGATATGTCTTACATATTTATATTACTATTTATAAGACGATCCTGTATGGATCAGAGTGGTGGGAATTTCATGCAGCGAGGTGCGAATGTTAAGATGGATGTGTGGAGTAACAAAATTAGATAAGATTAGGAGTGGAAGGCTATCCTGGTATGGACATGTCATGAAAAGGGAGGATAGCCATGTATGCAAGAGGGCCCTAAATATGATGGTAAGCGGCAGGGCCGGGAGGGAGCTACAGGAAAAGTGTGTGAAACAGGGTATATGCGTAAGGGGTGTGAATGTAGAAATGACAGCGGATAGAGTAAAGTGACGAAAGGAAACATGCTGTGCTGACCCCACCTAGTGGGATAAGGGCAAAGAAATGATGATGATAAAAAGATACATTAAACTCGAAGATAACTGTCATTGAAATCTATTCCACAAATTAACGTATCAAACTGTTGACGACAACATGCTAGGCAAAACCTGAAGGCATAATATGCTCTACCAGTGGGAGGCCGGGACAGGTCGCTTGTATGCATATTGTAAGTTGAGTTTTAATAAAATTAATAAATTTAATTGACTATTTTGGTGAATCATGTACATGACAAGTAACTTTTCACTAAACGTAATGAACAGATTCATAGCACAGTACGTCACCATGAAAATATAAAGATTTTAATCAAAAGTGTTTTTGATATAAGTAAATATTATTTAACTGTATTTTCGGTTACTAATTCCTAATGTATATGTGGTAATTACAGTAATGATAATGAATAATTACAGTACGTATAAAATGAAAGTATTAAAAAAAATTGGACTTTAGACTGACCTAACTTTACAGAAATATTTGCAGTGTACGATTGCTATTTTAACTGATAAGTAATGATAAAGATTATGATGGTAATGAACTAACGTGATAACAAATAAATTGAGGGTCTGACAAAAATTGCAGAGGCGCAGGTCAGTGTTTCCCAACCTTTTTAAAATTTTTAAAGTGGATATGTATTTTGTTCGTTTAAGAAATATAAAATATGAAATTTAGGAACAAATCACTATGAACTTGTTATGAAAACATCGTGAGTAAAGATTCAAAACATATCGTTATTGAAGTGAAACTTCTTTAGGCGTTTGAGTAAAATTTTTACGGATGAAACATGCTGCTTTTTATGCTATTTCCTTTGAAGGTTAGGTAGTTTTAATATTTACAACTGGCATGTAATATTTTAATTTGCCACTCGTCATTAAATAATTTACTATAACATTTTTCATAAAATATAAAATAAATATATTTCATAAATTATATTTTCTAAATTTTAAATTGTATTACAAAATTTAAGTAATAATTTCCAATATTGACAAAAAGTACGTGGCATTATTATTTACAATCCGTCATTTGAGATTTCAATAAGTTATTTGTATTCATTATCTTATACTTCCTTGTTTCTTATTTCTTCTTGTTTCTTATATCTTCCTGGTTCCCTCGCTCTAAGTCTCGGACATCTAAAGTTTTAGATTTGTATAAATATAAACAAGACTTAAAAATAAATTGCTTTGCCTAAGAAGTTTCACATCTGACATGTGAACTTTATACTTTTTTCCAATAATTGTCCTCCCCCCCTACCCCCCTATGAGGCGTGGAATCACATTGGGAAACGCTGGTGTAGGTAATATCTGACTCCATACCAATGAATGAAAAAAATAATTTTGCGGTTAAAGCCACACGACAGACAACGAAAACATTAACAGCAATTATAATTTATAAGATCAAACAGTCTTTATTGGTTGAATCATTTCTCAGAACTTAATAGTAATCGAAAATTGTAATTTAAAGAAACAACATCTAAACATAACTTTAATAAACATTTTATTTACACTTAAGGAATCATTAAAATTTAAACATGGCAGGGCAGTATGGTCTAGGGCCATATTGGCCACATTTGAAGTGAGCCATATTGTCCACCATAACAAATAAAATAAAAAAAGAACAAAAAAACTTTGCATTACTTTACAAAATTCGCAGAAGAAAACATCGGTTTCCACTCCTGAGCATTCTTCGTGAGCCCATATTTTACAACATAGGCATTGAATCCATGGTTCGCCCCTATTATCCATGGAATAAAAACCTTCACAATACAAGCACTTTGCATCAGAAACATTGCTGCGATCAGGACTTTCAGAACTACCATCGTACAAGGGTTCACTTTCTTCCTCCGAGCTAGACATTTGTACCTCCTTAAATTTTGACTTAGTCTTTCTACCTTTACCTTTTCCTTTTTTTACTTTATTCATAGTCTTTTCCATTTGTCTTTGTTTTTTTTTAATGAGTCTAACAATTCTTTTTTGTACGGGGATGAAGTAAGCAATGTCGACTTCGCAGTCCTTCTGTCTCGATTAGTAGCCTTTTTAGGTGTTATTTCTGGTATCGGAGATAATTGGAATGGTGTTATAAAGTTATAATCTCTTGAAGTTGATGGCTCTGGCGACGTTGTAACGGGAACTACAGCTTTTTCGAAACTTCCAACCGGAACTTTATCCTGGTTTCTTACAGCCGAGTTATCATCATTAGCTGCCACATTACTAATATCAGGTTAATTTATGGAAGGTGTTACGTTATAAGATATATTTTCTATTGCGGAAGTAAACGATGTAGTTAGTTCTGGTGTAATGTTTTCTTGATTGGAGGTTCTATAACTTTGGTCATTCATATCAATAAAATCATGATCTTTAAAAACATTTCTGTCTATCGGATATAGACCTGTGGCACGAAAACCACTGACAGCTATCTCACCACTTTGAGTGCGTAGATACGCGTCCAAATACTTCCATCATATCATATTGGGTTAGGGGGCGAGCATTGTTCCTCAACCATGATCTTATTTTATCAGAAACATATTTTTTCAGTGGACCCATAAATGATCTATCTAAAGGTTGTATTTTGTGGCTTGAATGAGGAGGAATTGATAGTAAGTGGAAATGATTTTTTCTTGCGAGATCTATCAATTCAACATTTCTGGTATGACTTGTATGGCCATCTAAAATAAGCAATAATGGAGACTCTTCTATATTATATTCTTTCACGTGCTGAATAAAATGTTGAAACCACTTTGTAAATAAGTTGGTTTGAATCCAACCTGAAGGGTATATTCATGTATAGCACCAGGAGGTGCATCTTTCATTAAAAGTGGGTGACTTCTTTTTCTCGGGAATATAATCATGGGTGGGACAAATGAACCTCCAGCGTTCATACTTACTACGCAAGTTATTAAAGACCCCCTTTCAGCTGATGTTAAATGACCAATTTGCCGTTTTCCCTTTCGACTTAGGACTTGGGGTATTTGGGATGGAACAACACTGATGCCTCGTCCACATTGAAAATTTTTTCTGGAGGGAATTTGTAATCATCCATCAATTTCTCATAGACATCAAAGAAATGGTTCACACTTTCTTTGTTAAAGACCTTTACTCTAGCAAAAGAACGGACGGCGAAAAGAAAGTTCTGGATATCTTTCAAAAATTCTTTAAGCCAATCTTTCCCAGCGCTTTCATTTTTTGGTGAAAAGGTATTAGTGATATTATTTTTTATTGCCAGCTGATAAGCTAATCTCATAACATCCTTTCGGACTAAGCCGAATAACCTAGCTTCCATTGTTAAAATGTATTGCACTAATTGTTGCTCAAGTTCTTGTGGCAATGTTGGTTTTCTACCCAATTTCGCACAAGTGGCTTCTTCTGCTGACACATCCATTTTAGCTGCCAAACGTCTTAATGTTGTTCGGGGTGCTTTATACTGTTTAGAAGCTTTTAGTGAGCCCATTTTCTTATTACGCATATCTTCAATGGCTTTTATCATGGACTTATTACACCAAATTTGCCGTTGTCTTTGTGAAGTTGTTTTACGCGGAGCCATTTCCCTGTAACGAAAAAAATCATCTTCTAGAAAAAATTCTTTGCAGGCGGCCAATATGGCCTAGTAGTTCATATTGGCCACCTACCCATTGAGCCATAATGGCCGCAGGAACGTTTTTGATAAAAAAAATTTAACCCAAAAATTTTGTGAATATTATACTTATCAAATGTCACCACACCGTAAACTAATAGTTAACCTATAATACTGTGCGTCATACAAAAAAAACAAAGTTTATTTGAAGAAATATAATTAATGAAATTTACCAAAAAATAACATTTTTTACACAAAAAATAACAACAAATTTGATAATTTTTTGTCGTCGCACGCTCTGGACACACGCGTACTCGCTGCCATGCAGGGACCGACTGAGAGGGTCGAGGAAGGGCCGTGACAATATGGCAAATACAAACGCCGCTAGTGTTCGTTAATTTCGGAGAAAATGATATAGGCCATATTGACCGAAACTACCCTATATATATATGTCGGAGAATAAGAGAGAAGGAAGCATAAAGCATAGGGGCGTAGGGTTATCCGCCGACATCGGCATTAATGGCATCTTTAATTTAATTTCAAAACTGTGGGCGTTGATAGGTAATGTTGGTGCAATCAAACACTTTATTATATGTTCAGTCACTTAATGTTCCCGATATCAATTAATACAAACTCATTAATAATAATAGCTAGGTACGCGACAGTTTCAATAGTCGATCGCTCTAGCGCACCGTCACCCGAGATCTGCCGAGTTCGCCGCCGGCTCACCACACATGACTCTGTCCCACGCTAATAGATAGATGGCGCCAGCGTTCCACAGACTACTGCGCTCCGACATATATATTCTATATTTATAAAGTAACAAGCTGTATTCCACTGTGTCACCCGAGCAGTACTCGAACCCGTGGAAATATGTGTAAACCTGTAATTTATCGGATCAGTTTATAAATCTATACCAATCCATTACCGATCTGAAGATATAAAAATTTTTAACAAAATCGGTTCAACCGTTTAGGAGAAGTTTAGTGTACACACGCACACAAAAATTATATATATAATGATAACATTTGTGACAGCCTGACCCGGCAAACTTCGTAATTCATATTAATATATCTGAAAGAATGTTGTACAGTGAGGTGGTTACAGATCATGACATTCAATTATATTAATAGTAGTAATGCAAATGAAAAAGTCTTACTATAAGTTGCTGCATCTATGACTGTCATATATATATTATAAAACATTGGTCTAGTGGTTAACATGTTCGACAACAGACTTGATTCGAGTCCTGGCTCGGGGCAATTCAAAATTCATATTGAGTTTTCTATTAAGATTTTCTAAATATTTGCCCGAAGTTGAGAAATTGGCGGTGTGATCCACCCCTGCGCCTGGGAGAGCACGTTAAGCCGTCGGTCCTGCGCCGGATCTCTCTCCGGTCGTGTCAGATGCAGTTATAAAGGGACTACGAGAGCGAAGGAATAGAGAGTGCACTTGTGTACTATGCCTACTAATCCGCAGTGGAGCAGCATGGTGGTTGTATGCTCTAAAAACCCACACTCCTATGAGTAAGAAGGCCTGTGACCAACAGTGGAGTGTTAATGAGCTGCTACTTACCTATTTTATATTAATTATTAACAGCAGACCCGAAAGACTTCGTTCTGTCAGCAGTGCTAATGATCTATAGCTCTTACATTTTGTGACAATTCAATTGGTTTTTGAACTTTGCGCAGCGGTAAGAAAGTGCAAATTGACTCTACATTTTAGTTAGATGCCATATTTACATAACCTAGAAATTAATTAACATAAATAAAAATTTTAACAAAAACGAACCACCTTCACAACAGACTTCCAAATATATTGGCTGACGCCGACTCCAAATATAAGAATACGAAGAACACTATAAAAGAATACGCAATTATTTCTTACTTTTTAGAACATATTAATATATTTGTAAGTCTGTTTTGAAGGCGGTTCTTTTTTTGTTAAAATTTTTATTTATTTTTTAATTTTTAGTGAATCTGAAGTAAACGTGTTGCAATGCAGCAACAAACGTAAGCTCATTGCTATTTGATTACAGACACTTATATTTTCTGCCTTAAACCGCACCCTTATTGTAAGCCGTTGAGGAGATCCATTGATCTTCATATTTAACTAGGACTAGCACTTGACCATACCGCAGTTACGGTAGGCGACTCAAATATCTGGATAGCTTATAGAAGATTCTGCCGAGTATGGTTGATTTGCTCCTAAGAATTGAAGAGTTCCGTCACTTTGTCATGGATTCCATCATCAGAACCTTACCAAACTATCACAAAACAACCCTTGAAGTATATCCTTTCTATTAAAAAAAACAAATGACTGTCAACATAAATTTGAAAATAAAAAATGGTAAAGGTTGATGGAATTCAAAAAATGAATAGCCTAAAACCTTCTACAAATAATCCCGCATCGAATGGTCATGGTCTCATGCCGATCGGTCCAGTAGTTCTCAAGTTTATCGACAACAAAAAAAAAAGAGTTGCTTTTATATATATATATATAGATAACTAGCTCAACCGGCGAGCTATGTATCGCTCAAAATAGTAAATTTAATGAATTGAAAAAACTTGCTTAACTAAATGAAATTATTAATGAAATAAATTAAAGACTAGACGACAATAAAGTAACAGAATATATAGAATAAAGCACTTTTGAATCGTCAAATATCGTTTTTTCCATATATTATTTAAATGAACGACTGACGATAACATTAAAGAATTCTTTACAATCTAAAGTAATGAGGATTCCTTCACGGCCTGATCTGACCCACAACAAACTCAGTCGGGTGAACGTTTTTTTGTCATCGTCATTACCATAAATATTTTTAATTTATTCTATATCAAGATATCATTTTCTTGCCCTTATCCCATTAGGTGGGGTCGGCACAGCATGTTTTCTTTCGCCACTCCACTATATCCGCTGTTATTTCTATATTGACACTCCTTACACACATATCCTCTTTCACACAGTTGATCCACACATTTTTTGATCGCCCTCTTTAAACATTAAAATTTACTTAGAGATATCCGTATAACTTCTTCTGGGAGCTTGTTATAGAAACGTATACAGTTACTCTTGAATGAATTATCAATTTAATATAGCCTAGGTGAATTAACAGCAATTTTATTTTTATTTCTTAAGTTATGTGAGGTCCATTACTTTTTTTTTTGTAAAAGAATCATTACTTTTATGGACGCACAATAAGTTTTCCGATATGTATATGTTTAAAATTATATTCCGATATGTATATGTTATATGTATAAAAATTAATTTTTCATTCTTTCGTTTTTTTTTATAGAAATTAAAAATAATTTATTTTACCTAAAGCGATTTTTTGTGAGACGAGGAAGTAGTCTCGTAATAAATATTTTTTAAATTAAAATTAATAATATTTTTTGTATTTTCCATGGTCCTCTGTTCACGGTCATTACAGCGATTGTGAACAGGCGTTTTTATGAAAGAGAAACTTATGCATGTGACGTCGGTGGACAACTGACGTCATAAATTTTTATTACTTACAGATACAACCTGACAAACTATCATGACTTAATGATTATACATATGGACTCTTGCTAAGAGAGTCGCACTATTAAATCCAGGGCTTATTTCACTTGTACTCGCTTCGGCAGTACATATACTAATATTGGAACGATTCAGAGAAGATTATCATGGCTCCTGCGAAAGGATGACACGGAAAATCGTGAAGCATTCCACATACATAGCATCACGCCTCATTCCAATAGGGGTAGGCAGAGACCACGTCCTTCCACTTGCCACGATCCTTGCATATCTCTTTCGCCTCTTTCATTTTCATTAAACCTTTCATACAAGTTTGTTGATTTAAAGTACTCTTGACTTGGCCCTTATTTAATTTTTTAATCACTACATCTTCTTTTAAACCACAACATTCTCTTATCACACTATTTCTTACTCCGTTACCCAGTCCTAATCCACTCATACTTCTCAACTCTCTCATCTCTATCGCATTTATTTTACTTTTGTGATTCTTCTGCCATATCCAACTTTCACTACCATACATAAGTGTTGGCACCAACACTCCTGTATGCACAGCTGGTCTGGCCCTTTGAGACACCATCTGGCTATTCATAAAGGCGCGCAGCGCACCATTTACCATATTCCCGGCATTTACTCTCCTTTCAATATTATATTCCCATCTATCAAAATATTGCCATTCATCATAGATTTATCTCTTTCAAAAAGCATAATTTTCGTTTTGTTTACATTCATTTTCATTCCTTTTCTTTTCAAAGCTTCATTCATAATATTTACCATCTCCTACAGCTTACTAGCGGATGATGCAAGTATTATTTGATCATCAGCATAGAGAAAACATTTGATGAGTAATTCATTCATTCTTAACCCATACATACTTTCTTTTAAATCTGTCAAACAGTTATCCATGAAAAGGTTGAACAGCCATGGTGACGCAACACATCCCTGTCGAACACTTCTTTCGACAGGAAACACTCCGTGTACACCCCGTTTATTCTGACACAAGCACTAGAACCCTCATAGAGAGACTTCAATGCATGAATCAGATTACCGCTCACCCCATACCTAGATAACGTTGACCACAGTTCATTCCTCACCACTCGATCATAAGCCTTTTCTAAATCTACGAACGCGCAATAAACTTTTTGGTGTTTAGCCAAACATTTTTCGATTATGCAGCATAAAGAAAAAACCTGATCCGTACATCCCATTCCTCTTCTGAATCCCGCTTGTACGTCCCATATTTCCTTATCAGTTTTATTAATCACCCTTTCAATCAATATCTTTGCATACGATTTGCCGACGACACTAAGAAGGCTGATACCGCGGTAATTTTTTCAATCCCGCTGTAACCCTTTTCCTTTATATAGAGGGACAATTACGGCCTTGCTCCAATCTCTTGGGACAGCTGAGCTGCCACAATACCGCGGCAAAAGGCAGTACAGCTGAGCTACCACAATCCCGCGGCCAGCCTTCAGCATCTCGACTGACACTCTGTCATACCCAGCAGCCTTACCTGATTTCATACCTTTTATCGCTTTCATGATGTCATCCATACTAATCTCGCTATCACTTGTCTTACATTCATTGCTATCCGCAGAGGCCATATTTACCTCTGCTTCATTTCTTTCAAACAAACTTTCAAAATGATCCTTCCATCTCTTCAATATCCATTCTTCTCCTTTTATTAAACTTCCATCTAAACTTCTGATTTTACAAAGCTCCGAGTTAGTAGATCTCCCTCGGGCATTTCGTATTCATTTCCAGAAAAACTTTTTGTTTGTGAAATGAACCAACGTGAATAACGCTTAGAAGGCTGTTACTATGTCATAAAATAACTCTGCGCACTAAGCCGTCATTCTGAGTGGTACAGATGAGTATGCGAGTAAATATTTTTTTATACTATTTCATACCATTTATAATGAACGGATATAGGGTACAGCGGTAATATTTAACAACATTGTATTTAAAAAAAAGTGCCGTACATTTATTTATGATCTCACTGCAGTAATAATTCGGTAAATCCTAAAATGTAGATAATTGCTGCAAGATCATAAATTTATGTACGGCAACTATTTTTTTGATAACATGATATTAAATATTACCGTTGTACCTTAAACCCGTTTATTATAAATAGTAACAAATAAAAAAAAGTTTTGCACACGTACTCACTTGTACCGCTCAAAAATGATGGCATAGCGCTCAGAGTTATTTTATGGTATAGTTACAGCCTTCCAGGTGTTATTCGCCTTGGTTCATTTTACAGGTTATTTATTTCCATGGGCTTGTAGTCTATTAATAAAGAACTTATGTTCTAATTTCATAATTGCATTTTTCGATGAAGGAATACAGGGTGAGCAAAAGCTTACATTCTGTAAGCAATTCCGTGGGATATGTGAGTTAGTAAAGCTGTAACGGCAAGGTCACAAACCTCGATCTTTTTTTTACATGAAAACACTGATTCGGATGGAACAGCTTTAGATGTGTCCACATCCTGCTGACTTTAGAATTCTTCGAAGACAGTCTACTATGACTGTATATATGTTGGTCCCACTGTCAGGAAACGCAGTTGGTCATTATTTGCTCTTCTTGACCTACAAGGATATTCTTGGGCCATCTCATTTTGAAAATATTGAAGCTCATGTCTAATTGCTTGCTTTAATCACTTTGGGATCAGCATATCGTAGGGTCTCTCTCTAAGAAATGTTTGGGGGGAATTTTGAATTGTCTGACGTCAAGGTGTCTATGGAGGTCAACTTTGCGACTGATTTAATGGTAACCCGTTGCCATAAGCATGAACATATTATTTTGGGTCACCAATGGAGAGTCTAGGATATGATTGAATGCATGAAAGTTTTATAAAGTCTCACTTTCTGTCAACTGATTTAGCAAATGCGATGCGGTGCGGCCCAATTTTGTGGATATGTATGTTGAATTGCATATTTTTATCGATGATGACTGCAATACCCATAGTTGAAACTATTACTGTGATTTCACTTGATTTCAGATCTTGATTTATTAATTCATTCTGAATGCCACTATACACTATGCAAATATAAACGTCATGTCGTCATAAATTTTTTCACATTTGTGTAAAAGTACTCGTATTGGTTTATCCAAATTAAGTGAAATATATGTACATACCTAATTGTACCCTTGCTATAAATTAAACATCAATGAGATTTAAAATGTAAAATATATACGTATTGAAAATGGCTACTTAAATTCTTGATACCTTGACCGACGCATTTTTTATTTACATTTTAATATGTACAAAGTTGGTTTAGATTTAGCGAAATCTTATTTTTACTTTGGTATATTTATTTTTATTTTGTTATTATATTTATTTTTATATCTTATCTTATTTTTATTTTATAATCTTATTTTTATTTTGGTATCTTATATTTACTTTGGTATATTTTTTCAGGATAATTTGATTTATTTTTGAAATATGGAAATTTAAAATATCCTCGACGCGATATTACATTCAAATTAGATTATTCTCACATCAACTAATTCTTATAAGACATTTTAGAGAGCGCCGATATATATAGCCTTATATTTGGTTCTTATATCAACAGTTAAGATCACGACTTAATCATTGATGTAGTATTGCATCACAGGTCAGCTTTATCGGCTACCCAAGGTTCTGTTTTTGGGAAATCAAAAGTTGGTATTGGTTCTTTCATTATAAAACTTGCAGTATATGCTCGAGATTCGGGAATTGGCGTGTTCTATACTCCTGCACCTCCAAAAGCACCTTAAGCCGTTAAACTTGTGCTTGATCTTCCAGGTTGTTTATGCCGTCACATTGGGCTAGGAGATTGAAGTAAAAGAGACTACGCGTCTTTGTGTATAAACTTGTGCGCTATATATTTTGTTGATAACTAATGACTGCATGCAAATATATGAAATGTCACACTTACACCAATAAAAATCGCTTTTTGTATAACAATGTATCCCTTTTTAAAAAAATATCCTCGTGATATTGGAAATGGAACATAACTCGCTGCTTTAGAAAAAAGTGACAAATTTTACAGGACAGTCATATGAATAACAATAAAATATAACAACATATCAAAATGCCACAACAATTCTTTGACCGAATTGAGTGGGAGTTTTTAACACAAGAAAATATAGGCTTTTCTGTTCTTATTAAAAATATAAATTTTGGACTGTGCATTCAAAGCGGCAACATTGTGGCACTCCGGCCCGTTTCTCGGCAGTTCTTGAGTGGCGGTCGGCCGGAGTGGTCGACTATTGAAACTGTCACGTTCCTAGCTATTATTGTTAATAAGTAAATTGTTATCGGGAACATTAAGTGATTGAACATTAAAATAATTAACAGTGTTTGATTGCACCAACATTATCCACGAACGCCCACAGTATGAGAAATTAATAATAATGTCGGCGGAGAACCCTACGCCCCTGAGCTTTATGCTGCTCCGTTCTCTCTTATTCTCCGACATATACAACATTTATTCTGTAACAAAACAATTTGAATGATTAAAACGATCTCATCATCAACAGCAGACCATTCCCTTCTTTCTAATTATGTTCTTGAGATGTTTGTTCTCTTTAAATTTAAACATGTCTCGCATATTGATATAATCTAAACTAGGAAAGAAAGAATATAGAAAAAAGAAAAGGAGAGTTGCCCCTCTGTTTAAATCATGTGATAAATGTGACTTCAGTAATTATAGTCCCATTTCAGTGCTATCAGTACAATTGTAAGTAAAGTAATGACAAAATTACTCCACATTATAGTATATATACTGTGCTTCATCCTTAGTAATACGGGTTTAGAAAGGCTTTATAATGTGTAGATTATAACCCTCTAGGGTCATGATGTCACTATGGTGTGAGATATGGGGCGCTTAATTTGTTGAGTTCTTATCTTAAAAATAAAATACCAAAGGTATTCGTAAATGGCGTCTAGTCGTCAGAATCATCTGTAACAATGATGTTCTCCAAGAATAAATAATTGAATATATTTTGTTCTTAATAGATATATTTAAAGGATTTAGTAGATCATGTTAATGCCAAATATGATATAGTGCTATTCGCTGACGATACGTCCTTGTTTTTTAAAGTAAATAGGAATAAAGAAAATTGTGACTACATGAATAGCGTCCTCTCGGTTGTCTCACATTGGTTCTCAGTGAATAATTTAATATTAAAATCGGCAAAGACTAAGTGTGTTAAATTCCTTTTGCCAAATGCAAAAGAAGTTTGTACAACTGTTTAAATAAATGAAAGTCCGCTAAAGAATGTTAAGTCTATAATATTGTTAGGAATAACCTTCGACACTGGACTTCACTAAAGTGCCCATTGAGACTCTGGCAAGTAAACTCAGTGCTGCTGCATTAGAAATAATTGACAATACACTGATGTTGAAACTGCTTTAATGGTATATTTTACTCATTTTTATTCCCATTATTTTCATTCCTTTATTATCAATCCCCAAAGGGTGCTTAGTCAGATAACTGTCCGGTTACTCACTAAGCATGCGGGTAAGCGACCCCGGATAACTCGAACTATTACTACCGCTCTTCAATCTCCTCTCCGCGGTAGTAATGTCCTATACCTAACCCTAATGCACCTCAAAATTCTTCTTATCCACATACCGAATTTTTCCTATCCAACTCCCATACCGATAAATGGCGGTATATCCATTCCCCGCTGAACTAAATGTCACAGACCGATAATGGGTAGCAGTGTTATCGATATGAGAGCGTCAGAACTGCGATCACCAACACGCCTGCCAAGCGTGGTGATTACAGCAAATCCACGAATGATTACGACAAGGCAGCAACGGTCCTCAGAGCCTGGCAGCGGTTACGGTAACGGCGGGACAGGGGGGGCTAAGAATCTCCGGAAGAGACTCCGCTGCCAATCCTGACGACTTGACCTGGCAACATACAATGCACATACTTTGAGGAACGACGAAAAGATCTTCGAACTGGAAGAAGCAGTAAGCAAGTTACACTGGGATTGTCCGAAGTCCGTAGAGAGGGGGAAGCCACGATAATCCTCGAATCAGGTAACTTGTTTTACTACCGAGAAGGTGAACTTCAATCTCAAGGTGGTGTCGGATTACTTGTCCAAAAATCCCTCGTCAACAGCATTGTAGAAGTTAACAGCGTGTTCAACAGGGTAGCGTACCTGATACTCAAAATTACCAAACGGTATTCGCTGAAGGTCATTCAGGTTTACGCACCTAGATCATCGCATCCAGATGATGATGTAGAGGTTATGTATGAGGACATTTCCAGAGCCATGCATATCTCTAGGACCTTCTACAACATTGTAATGGTTGATCTCAACGCAAAACTCGGCAAGCGAAGCCGGGCAGAGCTGAGAGTAGGGCAATTTGACTATGGGCAACGGAACCAAAGGGGACTGCTAGCTGATTTCATGGAAAGGGAGGGACATGATGAACTCCTTTTTCAAGAAACAGCCGTTTCGAAAACTGACCTGGCCGAGTCCCGATGGTTTGACGAGAAATGAGATTGACTTCATCATGTCTATGAAATGGAATATATTCAATGATGTCTCTGTGATAAATAAAGTGAAAACTGGGAGCGATCACCGCATGGTAAGAGGCACATTGAATATCAACGTACATCGAGAACGGTACAGACTGGTGAAGTCAACGCTCCGACCCTCCCGCGCTCATATTAACAACTCCGAGAGCTTCCAACTAGAGCTGCAAAACGACTTCACCTGCCTCGAGGAATGCGAATCCGTGGATGAGCTAAACAATAGCCTAGTGGAAATTGTCCATACGATTGAGATGAAATTCTATAAACCCCACAGAAAGCAAACCAAAAGATTCACAGCTCATAGGCTTGATCTCATGGATAAGAGACATGCAATGAGCTTGCAGTCTACTGCAGACGTATCCATATACCGGCATATCAATAGACAGATCTCGAAATCGCAAAAGCATGATGTGCGACACTTTAATGCCGAGCGTATACGAGATACTATCTAACGCAACAAAGGCACTAAAGTGCTCGCGAAAGATCTGTCTATCGGTCAGAGCTGGTTGAGGCGGCTAAAGATCCAAAGTGGCGAACTCATTGCATCTGGACCTGAGATTCGGAGGGAGGTTGAGAGTTTCTATGGAGTTTGGCTAAAGATCCCCGTGCCAAACTGACCCGGCATTATACCGAAGACATCCCGGACGTCAGCTTGTACGACATTGGTATGGCTCTCAAACAGATGAAGAACAGCGAAGCACCGGGTGATGACGGAATCACAGCGCAAGCCCTGAAGGCGGGTGGAAAACCCATTCTAAAAGTCCTTCAGCGAAGGCTCAATTCCGTCATCCTTGAAGGCACGGTGCCAAAGGCATGGCATAGGAACGTGGTAGTCCTATTCTTCAAGAAAGGTGACAACATCTTATTACATACATACATAGCATCACGCCTTATTCCCATAGGGGTAGGCAGAGACAACATCCTTCCACTTGCCACGATCCTTGCATATCTCCTTCGCTTCTTTCAATCTCATTAAATCTTTCATACAAGTTCGTCGGTTTAGAGTACTCTTGACCTGGCCGTTATTTAAAATGTCCTGGATTTGGTCCAGGAACGTTCGCCTCGGTCTTCCCCTTCCAACTTTCGCATTCACTCTTGACTCATAAATCCTTTTTGTCAGTCTCCTTTCATTCATTCTCTCTACATGCCCAAACCATCTAAGCATACCTTTCTCAATTTTAGTCACTACGTCTTCTTTTATACCACAACGTTCTCTTATCACACTATTTCTTACTCTGTCACTCAGTTTTAATCCACTCATGCTTCTCAACGCTCTCATCTCTACCGCATTTATTTTACTTTTGTGATTCTTCTGCCATACCCAACTTTCACTACCATACATAAGTGTTGGCACCAACACTCCAGCATGCACTGCCAGTCTAGCCCTTTGAGACACCATCTGGCTATTCATAAAAGCATGCAGAGCACCATTTACCATATTCCCTGCATTCACTCTCCTTTCGATATCACTTTCACATGTTCCATCTTTTGTAAATTTAGATCCCAAGTATACAAATTCTTTCACCTCTTCCACTTGTTCCCCATCTATCAAAATATTGCCATTCATCATAGATTCATCTCGTTCAAAAAGCATAACTTTCGTTTTGTTTACATTCACTTTCATTCCTTTCCCTTTCAAAGCTTCATTCATAATATTTAGCATCTCCTGAAGCTCGTTAGCGGATGACGCAAGTATTACTTGATCATCAGCGTAGAGTAAACATTTGATGAGTAATTCATTCATTCTTAACCCATACATACATTCTTTTAAATCTGTCAAACATTTATCCATGAAAAGGTTGAACAGCCATGGTGACGCAACACATCCCTGTCGAACACCTCTTTCGACAGGAAACCACTCCGTGTACGCTCCGTTTATTCTGACACAGGCACTAGAACCCTCATAGAGAGACTTCAATGCTTGGATCAGACAACCGCTCACCCCATACGTAGATAACGTTGACCACAGCTCATTCCTCACCACTCGATCATAGGCCTTTTCTAAATCTACGAACGCGCAATAAACTTTTTGGTGTTTAGCCAAACATTTTTCAGTTAAGCACCGTAAAGAAAAGACCTGATCCGTACATCCCATTCCTCTTCTAAATCCCGCTTGCACGTCCCATATTTTCCCATCAGTTTCATTAATCACCCTTTCAATTAATATCTTTGCATACAATTTGCCGACGACACTAAGAAGGCTGATACATCTTATTAAAGAACATTAGACCTATTGTGCTGTTGAGTCATGTCTTTAAACTGTTCTCGAGGGTCGAAACGATTACGAAACGTCTCGATCGCAAGTTTAACACCTTCCAGCTTCCCGAACAAGGCGGATTCCGAAAAGGCTTTAGTACCATAGACCGCATTTTTACGCTGCGGCAGATTATACAGAAGACCGAGGAATATAATTGGCCACTTTGCTTGGCGTTCGTGGA
The DNA here is from genome assembly GCA_015832385.1 of Elymnias hypermnestra. NCBI lineage: Eukaryota > Metazoa > Arthropoda > Insecta > Lepidoptera > Nymphalidae > Elymnias > Elymnias hypermnestra. The sequence continues at coordinate 805,252 of JACTOM010000050.1, forward strand.
CTATGAGAAAGCCTTCGATTCAGTGGAAACATGGGCCGTGTTGAGATCTTTGCAGGAATGCCGAATTGACCACCGGTACATACACGTGTTGAAGTGCTTGTACGAAAACGCCACCACGTCAGTCCGTATACAGGACCAAAGCACAGAGTATCCAACTGCAGCGTGGAGTGAGACAGGGAGATGTTATCTCCGCGAAGCTTTTTACTGCGGCGTTGGAGGACTTGTTTAAGCTTATGGAGTGGAACAGGCTGGGCATCAACATTAATATGGAGTACATCACTGATCTACTGACGACGTGGTCATTATGGCAGAGACTCTGGAAGCTCAATGCAATGCTCAACGACCTCAGCAGAGCTTCTCAACAGGTGGGCCTAAAATGAACATGGATATGACGAAAGTTTGGTCCAATATCCATGTTTTGCTCCACCCAGTCATCATTGAGAACTCAGCACTCGCAATTGTTGACGAGTACACATACCTGGGACACATAGTCCAGTTAGGTAGGTCCAATTTTGAGGAGGAGGTTAACCGCCGACTCCAACTCGATTGGGCATCGTTCGGGAAATTACGGCAGATCTTTTCGTCCAATATCCCTCAGTCTGAAGACAAAGCTCTTCGAATAGTGCGTGTTGCTGGATGTAGGCGGCGCAAAATCGAACCTTGTGGGCATTATTTCGTGAGATCTATGCCCAGCAGTGGACGTCCGTCGGTTGAAGCCACCACGACGATGGCTCATTTTCATTGCATTATCGGCACATTGCATGTTATGTTATGGGGTAAGGCAGCGGGCCTTGAATCTTTATAGCTAAACGTGCCATGTATCAATTAGGAGCTCGAGCATCTCTTAAAGAAAACTTCAATGAAATATCAATCCTCATAGCATGTCGCAATATATATCGAATAACATTTTATATATTCGTCACAATATTCACTTATATAGCAAATAGAGCGAATAACACAATTTTAATAGAAGAGATAAAAACAAACCTATAATGTGATGTTTTAGAGTAAAGGTGCAGAAGTCGTTTTTCGGGTTAAACATATACATTTACTCTTGTTAGTTTTCTATTTTGAATGTACATTATTTAAAGAAATATGTCAAAAAAATTCATTTACAAAAAGACATATTATAATGTTCAAGATTAATTGAGCGTAAAAAAATGTTTGGACTTCATTCCAGTGGCACACAGCAGGAAAATGCTAGACATTGTAAACTGGAATACGATATTTAAAAGAGTAACCGCCGACTTTCTTGCCGGTTTCATCTCAACGAAAGCAATATTCCGAACCGAAGCTTTTTTACCAACGGACAGACTACTGGCGATTCAAAAGTGCTTTTTGAGCCGACTTGTATAAAGGATGGTTTATTTTGTTTATAGTGTGACAAATGTAAACTTTTCAGATATGAATAAGAGTAACACAGCTTGCTATTTTGTTACCGACTGGAGCTCAAAATTTGGCTTAATAGATTGAAGATTATTAAACAAGTTTTTGCTGCCTTTCATTGCGTTAGTAAATGAACCAAAGCTCAAAGATTGGGCTTGTTAAACCAGCATACAGTACAGTTAAATTAGCAAGTTTTTCATTGTTTAATTTGTATAAAAATGCTACTTTTAAAACTGACTATAACAAATATTGAATGTCTGTTTTACTATTACATTTTAAATATATAAAGCAACTTCGTGTCGAATATTCTTTTCAAAATTAAAAAAACCTAAGACACTTTCGTCTACTTTTTGGGTGTAATAGTACATATATATGTTCCGCTAACTGACCTCGGTGATTAAATTCCCGACAGAAAATGGAATTATGCAATCTAAACAATATAAATCGTAAACGCTACCATTTAAAACCTTTTGCATCACTCAGTTAAGTGACGTCTCTGTTCAGTGCTAAAACTACCTTTTCAGATAAAAAGAGGCCACGTATCAATGTCGTCATTGGGAATGTGTAAACAGAATGTTATTTTTAGCTTAGTTTCATTTTAGACTTTAGGATTCCTAGTTCTTAGTAATTTTATATATGGCAATTATAATAGTTTTGTCTGCCACAAATAACTATAATATAATTTAGGGTAGAGTGATGAGGTAACTAGAAAACCGCTTCACACATTACGCAACTTCAATACATATTTATATAGCACGGACGTCCATCGGTGAAAGAGATGACAACGACTACCACCAATTACGAAGCTACTACTAACAAATAATTACGATACTTTTACAGAGCTATACATTTTTTTTATAGTATGCGATGACTAATTCTTTTTATTCGTTCACATGTTTTAAAGTCGCTCACTAATTTGCAGGTTAAGTAATAGTATTCTCAAATTCTTCATTATTATATTACATACTTTGAAGGGTTTAAAACACAATATTATCGTTGATACAAGCTAAGAACTGTCACTAGGCGAATATTACTCCATTCTTTTTTTTTTTATTCGAAGTGTGTAGTTGCTGTTAGCCCTACTGGCTTTGACAGCGTAACCGAGAGGGGTGGCGAGCGCAGAAGCTCTGCCGAGGGGAGGGCCCGTAGAAGGGCCCTGCTGCGTCGGAGGAAACGTTGCTCTAAGGGCGCCTCCTGCGAGGCTCGGACCTAGGCTTAGAGCATCGTTTGCTGCTGCTGAGAAGGACAGGTAAATTACGCCATTCTCCCGTGCTTTCTCTCTTATACCAAACGCCCCACTCAGAAATATTAAGTCGACCAATGACAGTCGTCGTGTTTAAACACGACGGCTTATTAATTTGAGAATTTCCGGACTGCGCCAAACCGGATGTAGTGTATGTAAACGTTTCACTGATATAACTACAAAGACCACAGCATAATAAACAAATATAGTAATTTAATAGCAAACATATAAAATATTCATGATCGCATGATACTTATAGGTAGATACACAAAGAACTTACACTGCATTATACGTTGTAATTTCAACCGCTTAAAACGTTTCGCAATTATTTCTAATTTTGTTTGTTGTTAATATAGTATAACTTTGGTGAGTAATGATGATCCTCAAATAATATAAATATATCCATGTAAAATTTCTAGTGTATTTATGATCCTTAAAACGTTTAAAAGATAATGAAATTAAATTTGAAAATAATTATCTAATAAACAATTATTATCATATAGACACTAGTAATAATTTATAGACAGTTTATAAATCAACTGATGTTGTTAACTGAAATTAAAGATGTTGAAGTATTTAACTTGATATTAAATAATGTTATTTAGATTCTTAATAGATTTGTTCTGAAAACCTTTGTTAAATGGTATCCAATTCAAAGTTAATCCAAAAGAATAATTAGTTATAAAGGATAATTGTTATATGATAATTACGAAATGACAATATACCCAATACAGTTAGTTGAAGATATTTCTTGTAATAAGCATGTAAAAATCTTTTGCAATTTCTAGACCTAAAATTAAAAGGCTTTTCATCAGCATTACCAGCATTATATTGCTTACTAGAAATGCCCCGCGATGTCACCCGCGTTAATATTGATCTCAAGACAGTGGAAAATTAACTAAGTCGGAGTATAGATTTATTTTTGTTAGTAGGTACCAAAGTTTTATTTCACTTTTTAATTACTTCCTTTCAGATTATTAGATACACACTGAAATTCACTAATCAATATATAGATTTTACTTTACATCGAATATATATCTAACGAATAAATTCTTAAATTCGCAACATCATTTACGTAGAATGTCCAACATTAGACAATTTAAAAATACACTACTTAATCCTTTGTTCTGGAGATCACCTCGAGATACGTTATTTTCTTTAGATTGAGATTGTTAAATTCGTTACAACTTTTGAATGGCAAGTCCGATTTTAATAATTTGAAAGGAATTTTATAAGTATTGTAACGATCTTCCATAAAATATAATTTAATAGGATAAGGATTTATATAGAGGTATGAATAATATGGTTTGATTATTTTCGGTACTTTTATTGCTATACTACAGTAGTTAGATATATGGTATCCTGGACATTTTTGTAGACATTGATACTTTCTATAATAATGTAGAACATTATTTAGCTCTATCTTCAATAATTTCCGCAGCGCACGCGATAACAGATGTTTTGTTTCACACCGTACATATTAATACATTTTTCTCAGGGATCCCTATTTATTTTGAGAAAGTAATATAGCCTTTGTCGCTCAGTGAAAAAGCAGCTTTCTGATGGTGAAAAATTTTTTGTAATCGGTCCAGTAGTTTTGTGTGAAAACGTAAAAAACTTACATACATACAAAAACACAAATATTACCTCTTTATAATATTAGTTTAGATAGCTTTTAAAAATAAGCACGATATATATGCTTATTTCTCTCAGTCAGGTGTCCTTCCTTTTGTAATCATGATAATTATGTAATTTTATTTCGTGTAAATCAATTTAATTACTTCCTTGTTTTTCTACTGTCTAATTTTTCAAATTATATTTCGATATCATACACAAGAAAATGTTATATTAATATTCTGTAATATCTGCTGTGGTCTTAGTTAAAATTTTAAATTGTGTGAGTATTAAAAGTGAGTAGCGATAATGCGCATTAACAAAATATGGTTGACGACGTCGTTGGCGCAATGGACGGAGAACTCTAGCTTAAATTCCCTGGTAGGGGAAATTTTGTAAATTAGGAGGCTTCGGTAGGGGCTACTTCCCACTCTTGAAGCAAAGGCGTGTCACCTAGCAAAAATATTCGTTCCATTATGACGCCGTGAATAAACCATTAGAGCTAAATTACTTCTTACCATGGATAGTGCTTCCCTCTTCAATTGTATCATCAAATGACATTACAATTAAGCGGTAACTTGTCAGCAACAAAAAATGTACATTCTAAGGTTACTGTCCTAAATTGACTTCTCTTTTCAGATAATATTGATTAAACATCAAGATGCCATCAATAACAACTAGAGAGTATTATACAGGCAAGGCAATCTTCATCACAGGAGCTACTGGTTTTATGGGCAAAGTGCTTGTAGAAAAACTGCTTAGAGATTGTCCTGATATAAAGGCCATTTATCTACTGGTGCGGAGTAAGAAAGGACAGAGTTCAAAGGAGAGATTGGAAACATTCATTAGTTCAAGGGTACATACTATTTAACGACACGTAAAACTTAATTTATTTTGCGTATATTACTAGTGATAAGGTATGAACCGGATGATGGATACCGACAAAACAAAGAAGATTTATATAGATAAGTTAGTTTTAGCGAAACTGGCTAAGTTTGAATAACATTCTAAGCCATTTACTGTCGAATCTTTTTAGTAAGAGAAAGATATGACAGTCCTTTAACATTTGTCTTATCCATATTCGACTATATTCATGTATATTGTATAAAGATTACTATTAGTAGTATAGTTCCCTGTAATTCAATGAAAATTACATTTTAAGGCATTCGAAAAGCTACTGGATCAAAATCCAAAAGCTTTTTATAAGCTTCACTTAATATCTGGCGACATATCCGAAGATAACCTGGGGTTATCGATAAAAGATAAGGAGGAACTTCAACGCGAGTGCCAAATTGTGATTAACAATGCTGCTTCTGTCAGGTAGGTGGTAAAAGCTGGTATTTTAAGTAGATACCATTTAGTATATGGTGATGGTAAAAAAAATATACGGCTCTATATCAATTACGGAATATGCCTGACCCGGAACTCAAACTCAACCATGTCTGGACATTGAGGCAGTCATTGAGCATTTTATTAAGAAATTCTCAGTATTTGGCCGAAATTGAGAAGTTGGCGGTGTGCTCCACTCTCGTATTTCGGAGAGCTCACTAAGTCTTGCGCCTGATCTCTCTCCGGTCGTGTCGGATTACCGTTGCATCGGACTATGAGTTTGCGCATACACATGTGCCCTATAATATCTCTTGCGCAAATGGCTAATCTACACATAATATTAACCGCCGTGGCCGAAATTGGTCAGAAGACTATTATTATGATTAGTACGAGCTGACCCGGCAAACTTCATACCACCTCAATATCAATAAATAAAAAAGCTGAATCAAATCTAGTAAAAACTTAACCGGAACAAAAATAATTCATAATCAAAAACGCAAATTACCCCCAGATACCACGACGAACATCAAATTACTCTTAGGTAGGACATGATTTGAAAATGAGTTTGGAAGAGAAGCGTCTTTTTGCAATTTTCATTTTTTGATACATTTCGACGTTTTGCGGTACAAATGAAAGACTTCATGTATGGTTTGACAAAAGAGTGATTTCTAAGGGAAAGTGAAATTGATGTTTCAAGAATTACTTTCCCATTTAATCACCTCATAAACCTTTCCTGGACTTCCATAAATAACGAAAAACCAAAATTAGCTAAATCGGAAGACAAAAAAGTCTGTATTCGTCGTTATTTATAATTCTTAACTGATACAGATGATTTACTATAGTAACCACAAATACCTGTATCTTTATTAATTATTACAGATTCGACCTGGACCTTCGCGTTGCTCTTAATTTAAATACAATAGGAACGCAGAAAGTATTACAGTTATGTGAAAAAATGAAAAAAATAGAGGTATGCTTTTGAGTCTACTTTTTGATATTATCATCATTCCTTTAATAAAATAAAAACCTTTCCATCAGAATTATTAGTTTCAACAATATTTAAATTCCCTCATAAAAAAATAAAAGCTCATGGATTTTTCTAACTTATAAAAACTAAATTAGCATATCGTAAAGGTAATGATAAAATAAATATATCGTTTATACCCGACTGAGTTTTGTGGGTTGTTCCGTAACATAGCACTAAGTGACATTAGTAATGGCAGATTTTAGGTGATCCTTTTAAATATTGTGCAATAAGACTATTCAGAAGGGTTTGTAAAAGCTTATTTGATAGCTTTTGATTTGATTTAACTTTATTTTTGCTTTTTATAGGTCTTTCTACATGTTTCAACTACATTTTGCCACGATGAATTAGAAGTTATGGAAGAGAAACTGTACCCAGCAAAGCATAACCTTGACGATATCTTAAATATGACAAAATGGATGGACGATAAGGAATTGGCTGCGGTCCAGTCTGAGTGGGTATATCTTGCATTTTCTTAGATTTAATTCTAATGGTTTCTACACAGCGTTGTACAGGAACACAAGTTTTTGCTTGGCTGCACGTTGTTGCTGCTAGGGTAGTTAAGGTAGGTAGTTATGACCGAAGCCTCCAATCCAAACCCAGAGAAATTAGAAAACTGTATTTTCTGTTTCGAATTAATCCTGACGGGAATCGTACCCTTAAAATGCGATGATCTATGAATCAATTTTAGCTTTTAGTCCATTACCTACTTGTTATTTTCGATGAAACCATTTTTAAAAAAGAAATTATCTTAAAACTTATGTCATACTGACAGACCGTCGTAACTGCGTCTATATACACTTAAATGTAGATCTATCTAATTAATGCCTATGTAACTTTGCAAAAGCCAGGCGCTTTGCCATTGATTTTTAAATCTCTGATATCTTCTAAGATATGCGTTTCAATTCATTTCTATTAAGGGAAGTTTTGATCTATATGAAATATACAACGCGTTTTGTGTATTTATTTGTATAGAGAATAATATTATATTGTATAAAATAGATTGGTAAATAACACAATTTTTTTTTAAATATGTAAAAGATAAAAATGGTTATTGTGGGTTAACCTTTCGAGATAAATAAATACCATCGCAGACTTTTATAACTACCTTTTTAAGATGTACAATTCCATAGATCATTAATTTGAACTATCTCGTAAGGTTTAGCCAGCATTTGTGATTTAAGCGCACTTAAATATGGTTTTTACAACATCACATTACAAGTTCTTAATTTTTCGGTTTTTCTTCTTTATGTAATGTATGTGTTACATTCATATAAATTTACCTCTTGAATCGCTCTGTCTATTGCTGGAAACTTTATAGAAATCCGTTGGATAGTTTAAAAGATTTAAGCGCAAACATAGACCAAGCGACTTTCTTTCATGATATGAGTGTTTTCTTTGATTTCAGATTGATCCACCCCTTCGTAAACACATACGGTTATACCAAATCTTTAACTGAACAAGTTGTTTCACAATATAGTCAAAAATTTCCTATTGTAATCGCGAGACCGTCTGTAGGTAATTACATTATTAATATATTGAAAATTCATAGGATTTTTTTTAATAAGTACTCATATATTTAACAAAGTTCCCCTGTTCCTGTTCACTTCTGATTTTATCAACGATCCTCACTACGCTATAGTAGACCATATTTTTATGTAAAAATCGTACTAGTTTTATGTATGTGCAATAAATTGTGAAAAAAATAAAGTAAATTGTGAAAATTATATTTCATTAGCAAGACACAAAATTTTAAAGATTCTTTTATATAATAACAATTTGGTATTTTTTTATTGCTGACAAGTTAGCGCTTGGCGGTTATCACACTTGATGGTGATACAAAGACGGAGGCGTGCTAATCTGGTAAGAGGTAGGTGTACCGCTGAACAAACGATCCTATCAAAACCAGGTATATGAGTATCGTAAAAAAAACTTAGTGCTACCTGCACAGGTCCACTGTCTGGTGGTTAGCATGTTTGGCTACAGACCTTCGGTCCTGGGTACGAGTACCGGATCGGGTCAATTCAAAATTGATTATTGTGTTTACTTTTAACATTTTTTTAATATTTTGAGATTGTTTAAAATTTTGAGGAGATTGCCGGGGTGCTACAAACCCCGTGTCGCAGAAAGCATGTTAAGCCGTCGGTCTTGCGTCTGATCTCTCTCTGATCGTGTCGGATTCCCGTCACATCGGACTTTGAGAGTGAAGGAATACAGAGTACACTTGGGTACTATGCTTACCAACCCGCAGTAGAGCAGTGTAGGGGGTCTATGCTCTAAAACCTTTGCTCCTATAAGTAAGGGAGGCCTTTGCCCAGCAATGGTACGTTAAAGGGCTGCTACTTAACTTACTTGCTCAGGAATCCGCGAACCTTTGAACTGGATTCTGAAATTTGGTCAAGAGTAAAGGTTCCAAAAATACAGATTGTTGCCTTAAAATGTTTGTTCTAACATATTTCAACTAAATATTGCTATATTTACTTTTTGTTTAACAGTTACAGCTTCTGTCAAGGAACCAATGCCAGGTTGGGTAGACAACATCAATGGTCCAACTGGAGTTATATATGCTGCTTACAGAGGTGATCAATGATATGTTTTCATGGTATAAATGGTGGTACAAAGTGAATTCCGTGGACTACGGATTGAATCTATACTCGATTTATTCATAAGTTTATTTTCTGACATTTAAAAAATTCGGTTAGTATCATCATATTAGTTCTATACGACGAATATCAATTTCGAAGTTGTATGCCTAAATAATCTTGATAATTCAAAGAGCAAATAACTCAATTCTAAACATAAAATATATGCACGCATGCACACCTACATACAATAATATATAAAAGATAGGGAGAGGAAGAAAGGGTGAGTGAGAGAACACTTTTATTACACACCACAGAATTTATACACAAATGAGAATATTAAGCATAGATAATTACTAAATTCTTTAAAAAGCATAGATGCACATATATCAATCCACACCCACAAACATACACAATCATATTATAGGAAACAGGGAGAGGGAAAATGGGGAGAGAGAGAACTCTTTTATTAAACACCACATACATTATACACAGAGAATAATTTACGTGCATTAAACTTATAAATTGATCAATATAGTATTTTTATAAATTAAAAACACTAAGTACTTAATACGTTTATTTATATATAACAACTCAAAATGGCGGCAATATTTAAAATTGGAATTGACAATGACGAACGAAATGTCGAAGATTGCTAACGCTCAAAAAATGTATGGGAATGACATTTCTTATCGAAACTTATTGAAAAATTAAACGTCATTCTCATACATTTTTTAAGCGTAAGCAATTTTCGAAAGTAACTTGTCTACGGGCCCTTATCAACTTAGATAGATAGATGTGTACTTTACTGAACACCACAAAAAGAATTACAGTGAAATACAACAACTTACCATTAGATACATTTAGTGTGCAATTAGGCGGTCTTATCGCTAAATAGCGATTTCTTCCAGACAACCCTTGTGGCTACGGAGACAGTCAAAGAAAACAGAGAGAAGGTAGGCAGTGTTATTAAAAATAAAAGAGAAGAAAAAATAGACATACGTATATTAAATAAAATATCTACATACATAAAGATAATACAAATACGTACTTACACACACACATATATATATATATATATATATATATATATATATGTGTGTGTAAGTATATATATATATATATATATAAAGTTATGTGTAGTCCCATTTTAAACGTTATTCGATAGAGACAGAAATTGATCCATCACACGCTGTTTGAAGATGGAGATACTCTGGCTCTGGTAAATTTTAACCGGCAGCGCATACCATAAGCTAATAGCACTAACCGGGAAAGACTAATGGTAAAATTTTGTTGGGCAACGCTGTGACTTCAGCGCATACTCATCATGCGCGTTAAGGGTATCGGTACACCGGAACTCAAGTTTATGTTTTAGATAAGGTGGAGTTTTAGCTGAACAATACACTGTATAGAAGACAAAGAATATGCAAATTCCGGCGATGTCGTTTTGGGAGCCACTTGAGTTTTGAACGAAATTATGATATATGGTCATATTTACGCAAGCCAAATATAAACCGAATGGCAGTGTTTTGAAGTCGCTCAGGTTTATTTAAATGCTCCTGGGTGAGATCATGGAAGCTAGCGTCAGCATAGTCGATAATATTAAGAAGAAGGGACTGTGCTAGCATAGTTTTGGTGTGAATAGGGAGAACGCCTTGTAGCCGCCGTTCATCGCACCAAAAAACGTCTTGCTAGTTTCCTTAATATGAGTAGACCAACTCAAGAAAAAGTCCAGACACACCGCCATTTTTGACTAACTGGCAATAAGGAATTATGACTCCTTGGTATATTGTGAAGGTGGGGTGCTCAGTCAACCATTGAAATAAAACCACGGCTACCGAAAAACCTATATGTGATACAGCAATATTTTATAAATTTTGTTTATTTAAAATGTGGTTTGATTAACTGTAACACCGGTAAACGAAACAAAAACTGACACGTTTTTGTTAAGCTACAAATAAAATTCATTTCAATTTTATACTAATACAATATATGTAGAAATTTTTTTATTACTGATTTCAGGTATTCTACATACAATGTACTGCAAAGACAGTATCTCATCTGACACTATCCCTGTGGATATTGTAATAAGCGCTATCATACTTTTAGCTTATCTTGTAGGAGTGGAAAAGTAAGTTTTATGAATGATTGTTATTGAGAAACAGTTTCTATCCATTAGTCTGCTCTCTTCTTGTATGTATTTATTTAGAAATTCATATATCTTATTGACTATTTGAACGGGTACATATTACGATGGCGATTTTTAATTTTTAATTTTGCCGATATTTCGACCCAGTTGCATGGATTGTGGTCACGACGTTACTGCTGTGGTCGGTTGTGTCAAGCTGTCAAGGGCAGAATCTGTCTACCCTACGTCTGTTCCTTTTATTTTTCACGGCACCCACATCCATTTGTCGGCATGCTACACTCACAACGTCACGTTGTAATTTTGAAAAATTGCGTCGTTTGTTCATTTGGCAAAGCTTCACCATATCGAATCGAAATATCGGCAAAATTAAAAATTAAAAATTAAAAATCGCCATCGTGATATGTACCCGTTCAAAAAGTCAATATGTTAATAAACCACGAAAATTTAAGTTTATATATCTTGTTCAAATTTTCAATCAACACATATCTTTATTGTAATGGTCGACTAAAAGCGTAAAAATAACGATTTTAATACAGTTTTATTTAAACACCTGCGTATTTACCGTTCTCGTGGCGATAGAAAGTCTATTTCACTTGGATTTTAAATACTTCCTTTCAGGTTATTAGATACACACATTCATAACCTACTCAATATACAGATTTTACTTTACAACGAATATATATCTTAGTAATACAGTTTTAAATGTGTTATATCATTTACGTAGAATGTCGGATATTAGCAAATTTAAAAATACTGTAGACGCATTGAAAGATTTTTTTAAATTGGTCCAGTAATTTTTAGCTTGATTATTATAAGTTGTTAAAAATAACAATTTAAAATACAAAACTTTCTTTTATAACATTAGATAAGAGATTTTGGTCTAATGGTTAACTTGTTTAGCTTGCTGAATATGTGTTTAAGCTATATCATCCAAACCTAACTCTGATTCTTTTTTAGACCTACAGAAGTACGTGTCTGTAATATTTCTAATAAGGATATAATTAAAGAATCTTGGAATGAATCAGCAAAACACTGTACGTATATTTTGTATTTTATATACAGATTATTTTTATGCACTGCCGATTTTTAATTTACGACAGTTTTTTGGGAATTTCACCATTTATATATTATTAGGTGAACCCGCGACTTCGTCACCGTGGAATGGTTTTTGGGTCGCATTTTCATTACTCTAGGCAAATTTTTTTACAAATAAAGAAAATAATAAATAGAATACTCGGCAAAAGAAATATTCCTACCAAATTTCAAGTCTCTACGCCTTATGGTTCCAGATGGATGTCCTAATGAGTCAATAAATACTTGGATATCTCTTTATATATATTCTAGCGCATTGTTGCGAGTATACTACGCTAGCAGAGGTTCTGGGTTCGATAACCGACAGGGCAACGTAGACGCTCACTAGGAACGCGTCTCCCCATATAACCATGTGATCCGGATATAAGCGAAACTTACTGAGAGATTTCTCTTATAATTAACCTTTTGACATTCGTCATACATGTTCCTTTCGCGACGTAAAGTAGCACTAATAACGGGATAGCGGAATTAAGAACTACGCGGGTAACACCTCAGGGAACAGCTAATACTAATCTCACGATAGTATAAAAATAATACTTCTGATATAGTAGTAATACATTTGTTTTAATGACAATTTCAGTAATATGATTTTTAAATATCAGGTATAAAATACATGAGGGAGTATCCATTATCTTACGCATTATGGTATCCGTCCTGTACTGGAAAAAATTACAAATTGGAAAATACCATATATGAATTCTTCACACACATTCTGCCGGCATATTTTATAGATCTAATGTTGTTTTTACTTGGAAAGAAAACATTGTAAGTATTTACTTGTCGCTTTTCAATTGGGAATCGGTTACTTAACACGATTTTTTAACTAAACTAATATTATAAAGATGTAAAATTTGTGTTTTTGTATGTATGTGGGTATGTAAAAAAAATGGGTTAAGTTTGTTTATTTGTTAAGTCACTAATATAGAATAAATGTTTTCGTTTTTACTAACACAATAATATGAGTCTGTAGATGCTTGCAATAAAGATATTATTATATAATATTATCATGAATGTTTGTTACGCTTTCACACAAACACTACTTCATCGATTTAAAAAAAAATTCACCACTAGAAAGCTGCATTTTCACTGAGCGACATTGGCTAAATTATTTTTTTCAAAAAAATAGGAATCCCTAAGAAAAATGCATTAATGTAACCCAAGTTGTGAAAAAAAATCTGTTATCCCATGTAGGCTCAAAAAGCACCTTTGAATCGTCAGTAGTCTGTCCATTGGTAACAAATCTACCACCGGTTCGGGATAATGCTTCCGCTGTGATGAAACCGGCAAGAAACTCAACGGTTACTCTTTTAGAAATAGTTGTGTATGTTACAATTATTAATATTTTGCTTCTATGAGCAACTGGAATAAAGTCCAAATATTTCTATAGATTATAGAGATATTCTAAGGTATTATAGAATCTAGTAATATCTACAAATAAGTTTGTGATACCATATATCCAACTGCTGTAATTATGCCACTATAACCACTTCTTTGCATTTTAAAAGTCAATAAAAGTGTCGACCATTATCAAACCATTATGTTCATATTAAAGGCCATTTCAATAACTGTAAAATAGTTCTTAAATCATTAAAGTCGGACATTCCATTGAAAAGATATAACTAATTAAAAAATCTTAATCTAAAGAAAATAATGTATCCCGATTCAAACTCCATCGTGTTAAATGTCACTTATATGGAAGTTCTGATACAATAAAGTATAAGAAATAACTCTTTTCTCTAATATTATAGAAGAATTTAGATTTTTTATTTTATTTTTAATAATTCTTAATAATCATGCCAAAAATTACTGGACCGATTTAAAAACTCTTTCAATACCTGTAGAGTATTTTACATTGACTAATGTCGGACATTCTACGTGAATGATTTTACGAATTTAAAAATATAATAGTTAGATATTTATACGTTGTAAAGTCAAATCTGTATATTGATTAGATTATGAATGTAAGTTTGTTTCTAATAATATGAAAGGAAGTAATTAAACTTTTATGTTAACAAAAATAAATCTATAGTCCAATTTAGTAGACTTTCCACTGTAGTATCTAAATAAAACAGGATTCAAATATTACTGTCTCTTTTTCAAATTGGCTTTAAAAAACGTAATGCTACATGGTGTTAGGACACCTTTGATGATGGGATGTAAAAAAATTCCATCCTGATTAAAAATCTTTTTATGCCTTAAACATTGCTTATTTTCAGCATGATTAACGTTTTAAGTCGTCTGAACCATGGGGTAAAGGTTTTAGAACATTATAACTCAAGGACATGGAATTTCAAGAACGACTACTTCAGATCTCTTCAACATAAAATCACAAAGGAAGACAATGAAATATTTCAAACAGATATATCTGTAAGAAAACTACCGATTCTATAGTGAAAGTTATGTTGTATATATGTTTATAAATAATTAATTTCGATGTGAAAATTTACATTTTTTAGAACATCAATCTTGAAGAGTTTATGAAGAATTATGTCAAAGGTGTACGGGAATTTTACTGCAAAGAAGACCTTTCAACTTTACCTCAAGCAAGGAGGTTAAATACATGGTATATGGTTATTTAAATATGTAATTAATGTCTTCATGAATATGTTACTTTCGTCTTTTTGACATGCTTAAAAATAGCGTCATATATTAGAAGTTATGAAAACTATATTGCCTTTATTCAATCTGTACAAAGCATAATGTAGCTGGGAAATGTATTTGCGCACTCCGACTGTGGGGTCGAGAGTGTGGGACTCCGCGAGGGGACAAACTAGCAATACCCACTAAAACTCACCGGGACCGCCATCGACCATAAGTGGGGAGCCAGAGGTTCGTTGAGGCATTCCTCTCTGACCCCTCGGTTGCCGCCAGCTCACAGATATTCTACAGGGGGACGAGTTGTACGAACCTTCACCTCCCGTTTGCTGCACCTTTTCGTCGGGGCTGGATTGTTTTGGTGGCAGTTACCCTTTCCCTTTGCTGACTCGAGATGACAGTCTCGCAAAAGGAGGCAACCGCTCTCCAGGCCTGCTCACTGATAAGTATTGCTCCTATAATACTTGCCAGTGAGAGCTTTGTGCCGATCTGCGACGTCATGATGAGTCACCACATTCGTGACAGCTGGCCGACGGCTCACGTCCAACAGTTTGATACAGGTCATTGTCGAAGTAATCATGACTGGCAAGCACCCGTACAGACCTGTAAGACAGTGATTCGTGCTCATTGCCCGGCCATTTGTCCAGATGAGGGCGGATCACCCCTACTATGGCCCCGCCCGCTACTGAGGACTCGAGATCCTCGTTCCATCTTTGAGTCAAGGCTCAGTTAGCTAGAACCCTGACCTTCCTTATCTCGTCAGCGTCTGGTGATTCCCCTCTGGTTCTCGCGGTTGCCTTGCACTGGTAAGCAGCAGAAAGCACTTCCGCCCTGACCAATAATAGTTAAATTCATTAAAAATAACTAGATTTAAAATTAATTTTTATCTGATGTTAACAAATTAAACAACGACAGAAATTTTTTATCTTGTATCTCTATACGAATTCATACCATGAATTAATACATTTCTGACGCAGTAGTTAATAATTATTGTTGATTCTAATTATCGATTAATACCAAAAAAAAACGACATATTAGTAATGCCGTCGACTGTCTTACTAACTTTACTATGTATATAACAGTACATTCAAAACCGAATAAAACGGCATCCTTTACCGATTATAACAACTGAAATAACGACAAGTTGGTTATAACAACCGATTTGAAAGGTTCCGGCCGTATCTGTGCATAAATTAATAAGTAAACATACCGTCGACGATAGTCTCTTAAAACGACGAAAAATTTATCGATATACATCGGCTATAACAACCAATCCTTTACTAATACCAAGAAAAAGGAGACTGCTTAAAAAACAGAATGAAATGACCGATTACTTTAAAAAGTTGGTCCAGTCTAGGAACTGTACTCTCTGTAGTTACTTTATTTTATTCGTAATAAACTGTTTTATTTTCTTTATCCACATTTTCTTTAAAACCAAGTACTTGAGCATTTTATAAACATATATATGATTATTAATATAACTACTTGTGTATATTGCTTATGACAACTATTGGACATCCGAAACATACGGTCACTTCAATGAGGTTATATCCGGTGTCGACTGCAATTAAAATTATTATTTATTAGCAAGATTATTCCAATGGAAAATTATGTGTTATAAAATATATATTATTTTTTACAGGTTATACTGCCTTCACGTCGTTACGAAATATTCCGTCTACTTTTTATTCGTTTATCTAATATATAAGTTAACTACGAAAATATACTTTTTATTTAATTTATGTTAATAAATAAGCAGTGATTAAACAAATTTCAGAGAAATAAATTTGGAATTGTCTACAGAGTTTGAATTATTGCCTTGGTGTTTTAAATCCAAATGTATCATGCTACTATTTATTATTAGACTGCCTCATTGATCTAGTGGTTAGTATGTTTGACTACAGACATGAGGTCCTGGGTTCGAGCCCCGGGTCGGGCCAGTTCGAAATCGATATTGAGTTTTTTATTAAGATTTTCTCAATATTTGTCCGAAGTTGGGAAGTTGGTGGTGTGATCCACCCCCGTGCCTCGGAGAGCATGTTAAGCCGTCGGTCCTGCGCCTGATCTCTCTTCGGTCGTGTCGGATTGCCATCACATCGGACTATGAGAGTGAAGGAATAGAGAGTACACTTTGTGTACTTACCTGCCAATCCGCAGGGGAGCGGCTTGGTGGGTCTATGCTCTAAAAACCCTCTCTCATATGAGCGAGGAGGCCTGTGCCCAGCAGTGGGACGTTAGTGGGCTGCTACTTACTTACTACTACTCTAGTATTTATTATACGTCAGTCTGTATGTAACAGGAATTAGTCTGTGTTGCCAGTTATTATATTGCAAATTCTTTTAGAAAGAAATGTCTCACTTTTTCTGTTCTGCTTTTGGGACCACTTTCCCTTTGTAAAACTGTAAAACTCATCAATGTGCTTTTTGGAGGTAATGGTAAACATCGTGGAGAAAACGGCATATGCCAGGAGCAATTCTGGGTCTATGCTCTACATTACCTATCTCCTATAAATGTTCAGGCCTGTGCTCAACTTTTTCTTATGGTGCCCCTCCAACTTGTGAAGCTAGGGTACCAGTTTCTCGTATCCCTCTTTATCCTTAGCGAGGCGAAAAGTTCAGCAGCGTTTCTTATGCGGTCCACTTACGGATGTTTCCTAGTCAGAATATCTTTCGACGGCCAAAACTTCTTATGCCAGCAAATTTTCCTACCAAGAAGAGTTGCAGGAGCTCATATCTCTCGTAACCAAACACATGCCCCAGATATGGGACTTTTCACGTCATGACGGATTCGAAATATTTTAGTTATTGTTTAATTCACCGCAAAACAAAACATCCACATTTAAGACCTTGTCCGTACAGCTAATGACCAACATCCATCGAAATGTCCACCTTTCAAATGCATTAATCCGCTTCCTGAGATTTGTACTCACATCAATGGGACGTAATAGTTCATAATAATGTTACTTATCTATTATAATGTAGACCATATTATGAAAGTGAAAGGACTTGGTAAATATTCATAATATCAAGTAACTCGTTACAATTATGTTGCGGTAGATGAAGGTCAGATTGGATTACGATTCTTTTCAACAAGGCAAAAATCTTGTTACTAAGCATAAACCACAAATATCTCACAAGAAATTTAATGTTTCTGAAAAGTGAATTGAAAACGTCGTTAAAGAGAGTGTAATAATACTTAAAATCAACTAATGATAAATTTATTCGTAATGTTAAGTTAAATTTCGCATTACCTCTTATGCGTAGTGCTAGGGGATTCCTAAAACTTCATTAAAACTATTAAGTTAACTATTAATTACACTTTGTTCCTTACCTTTTTACAAATTGTCAAATCAAATACCTTTTGATTCATGCAATAATTAAAAGTAACTTAAATGTAGTAGATGACACTTAATACAGTTTTAGGTAGGAATTGAGTTATTACTTGTTCTTTATTAATAATAAATTGATCAAATTTTATTTCGGTTCTCCAGCTGTAATTTCCCCACGAGTTTCCAAAGAAATAATTATTGAGTACTGATAGTTTTGTAGATAGTCGCTAATAATTTATTACAAATTAAAACCTAAAGATAAATAGGCAATAACGAGCGCTGTAAATCATTTAAACATTTTGTATGCTAAAAGATGACATATGATGATGAAAGATGACATTAATACTTGATTGATCCGCGACTTCATCAGCGTAGATTTTCTATCTAATTTCCTATAATTGTAATATAAGTCAGTTTTCATTTTTTTATTAAAAAATAGTGCTTGCTGTACTGCCTTAAAATAAACAATTATTACTAATATTCACTGAAAAATGTTTTCGTATCAAAATTCTTTTATAAAACACTAGCGCGACTCGCGACTTCGTCTGCTTGGAATGTTTTTTGGGTAGCATTTTCATAAGGCAAATTATTGTACAAATAAGAAATATACGTATAACACCCCCTCAACCCCTCTTGTAGGTGGAATTTTGTAAAATCCGTTCTTAGCTGACGTCTACTCGGCAAAAGGAATATTCCTATCAAATTTCAAGTCTCTACGCGTGTTCTTTTTTTTAATGGTTATAATATGTATATTGGTAAAGCGGTTTAACAGGATTTTTCAGTAATAATTATTACATTACTCGCTCATTCGATTGAAGTTATTTTCGATACGTGTTATTTTATCAGTTAAGTAGCTAGTAACAGATATATTAGTTAGTTATCTCGTGTTTATGATGTAGTTAGGTTGAAAGACGGCATCTTATTAAAAATATGAAAGCTTTAAGTATTTCTCCTCAATAAATTTCATCAAAAAATACATATACACATAGATAGCATCACACCTCATTCCCATAGGGGTAGGCAGAGACCACGTCCTTCCACTTGCCACGATCCTTGCATATCTCCTGCGCTTCTTTCATTCATATTAAACCTTTCATACAAGTTCGCTAGTTTAGAGAACTCCTGACATGGCCCTTATTTAAAATGTCTTGGATTTGGTCAGGAACGTTCGTCTTGGTCTTCCCCTTCCAACTTTCCCATTCACTCTTGACTCATAAATCCTTTTAGTCAGTCTACTTTCATTCATTGTGTCTACGTGCCCAAACCATCTAAGCATACCTTTCTCAAAAAAATGATAACTGACAAAAATGATAGCTTTTTTCGCCAAATTTTGAGATATGGGTCTTTGAACACAACCTTTTCTTAAAACGTGCTCACGTTTATCCCTGACTAATTGTTCCCTGTGTTGTTGCGCGCGTGGTTTCCAATGCCCTGAGAATATCGGGAACTTCGCACTTAGTGGCGGGCTACATCACTTTGCTGAAATTAAAGTCAAATGCAACATACT
This sequence comes from Elymnias hypermnestra, assembly GCA_015832385.1. Classification (NCBI taxonomy): domain Eukaryota; kingdom Metazoa; phylum Arthropoda; class Insecta; order Lepidoptera; family Nymphalidae; genus Elymnias; species Elymnias hypermnestra. Next base: position 825,101 of record JACTOM010000050.1, read on the forward strand.
GTATAGATGTCACGATGACTTAGAGAATCTTGTGATCTATAATCATCTTCGCTTTGCTCGCTCAATTTGTGGCTTATCGATTGGATATTTTCGTAGTTTCTAATGGACATATAAAATACATTTTTTTATATTTTATAAGGCAATAAAATTATGTACATATATGTGCATCTTAATGATACCTTGATCTTCAACTTTTATAGGCATATATTAAACACAAAAATTATATCTTACTTCATTTTACAATTTCAGTTGTGTAAGACGTTCGGAAATTGTACAAAGTGTTTTATTTAGTTAATACATATTACGGTAAGTAATTTATTCAGAAATAAGCTATTACTTGTGTTAATTATAGAATGGAAGCAGGCCTAGGTTGTCTCAAAATTAGTGTAACCGTTTCGAAGATCTGCTTAATGAATTTCCGTTCCCCTGAGAATAAATAATAAGATTGAAAAAAAAAAGCCGAAATTGTTTTCAATCTTCCAAGTTAACCGCTATATAGATTGGAAAGGCTGTCTATTCCGCTTCTAACCATGGGGTTTCTTAAACTTGAATTCTTTACATGCTTCTAGGATGATATTTCAGGAAAATAAATGTTTCTTTAACATGACTTTTAAAATAGGGCTTTTTGGAGCTTCCTAAAAAATCACATGCTACATTGAGAATAATGGAAGAAAAACAATGTTGTCCGTGGCTTATTAAAATCATTTTAACCATAAATCCCTATAAAGTTTCAATTCGATCCATCGAGCCGAAGTAACCTTGTTCTGAGTAGAAAAATGGATCTCAGCATTTTGAAGTAACTTCTATTTTCCGAATGAAATTCTGAAGTATGAGTAACCTGCCAACTCTTTCTCCTACGAATAACGAAGCATAGTCCTTCAAATAGAAATTAGAAGTTTCTAATTAGGTTTTATTTGATAAAGATATAAAATAAATGACAATCTCTATAAAAATCTGGAATAAACGACTAAATTATAATTATATATACAATAATGTTTTAATATTCAAATTCATACATTGTAAAACCGTTTTAATGGACTGAACGATGTTTATGTTACAATTCTTAATGATATTTAAGATAGTTTCATAGTGTTAATAAATTTTTATCATTATTAAATATTAATTATTTTACTCTTAATGACGTACTAAAAGTTATGATGAGCTAATAGTTGATCTTCTTTGTATAGGCGTTAGACTGGCGCAGGCGACGGCCTCGCTGGCGCAGTGGTGCGAGTATTCGCTTTGCTAGTGGAGGTCCCGGGTTCGATCCCCGGTAGGACGAATTTAGGAAATTGTATTTTGTAATTTGTCTAAGTCTGGACTGGTGGGAGGCTTCGGCCGTGGCTAATTACCACCCTACCAGCAAAAACGTACCGCCAAACAAAGACATTTGTGTTCCGTTACGATGCTGTGTAGAAACCGTAAGGGGTATATCGCCTCTTAACAGATTAGCGTGCTTCCATAGTCTGTATCATCACTTACCGTCAGGTGAGATCACAGTCAAGCGCTAATCTGTTAGCAATGCAAAAAAAATACTTCTATTACATAAATGTCTATTGGAAAAACATAGTAGTTCGATACCCAGGATTTTTTACCTATTTTAGTAATACAGGTATGAAACTCGAAAGTTAATGGTGTAATGGTGGAAGTACTTACTACATTAGTAGACACCACGGTTTCGATTTATGTCAGGACATACTCAGGAATTTGTATTTTAATATTTGTTATAACAACCTAACAACATAGATACGCCGTCGAGAAAAATTTGCCTTAAGGTATGATGCAGTGTAAGTATGTATCGATGGTTTGGGCACGTAGAGAGAATGAATGAAAGGAAACAGACAAAAAGGATTTACGAGTCCAGAGCGAATGGGAAAGTTGGAAAGGTAAATTTTCCTGGACCTAATCCACATTTTAAATAAGGGCCAGGTCAAGAGTACTAACAACTGCCTGATTGGTCCAGTGGTTAGCATGTTCGACTACAGACATGAGGTCCTGTGTTCGAGTCCCGGGTCGGGCCAATTCAAAAAATCAATATTGAGTTTTTGAATTTGCATTTCTAATAAGATTTTCTCAATATTTGCCCGAAGTTGGGAAGTTGGCGGTGTGTGCCTCGGAGAGCACCTTAAGCCTTCGGTCCTGCGCCTGATCTCTCTCCGGTCGTGTTGGATTCCCGTTACATCGGACTATAAGTGTGAAGGAATAGAGAGTGCACTTGTGTATTATGCTGCCAATCCACAGTGCAGCACCGAGGTGGGTCTATGCTCTAAAAACCTTCGCTCCTTGGAGTGAGGAGGCCTGTGCCCAGCAGTGGGACGTTAAAAGGCTGCTACTTACTTTACTTTTTACTTTACAAGAGTACTCTAAACCGACGAACTTGTATGAAGAGTTTAATGAGTATAAAAGAAGCGAAAGAGCAAGGATCGTGGCAAGTGGAAGTGCGTGGTCTCTAACTACCCCTATGGAAATGTATGTATGTTGCTGTAGAAACCATAAAATGTATATATCCTCTTACGAAGTTAACGCACTTCCATCTTAGATGGTGTCTTAATATCAGTTGAAATGACAGCTACTTTTAATTGTTGATAAATTAGCTCTTGCCTGTATTTATAGTATTAATGTTATACATATTGTTTTGTTGGTGTAACGTTCAAATTAAATAAATCTTTTGGCGTATGTAATTTTCAGATAAATCATCAACAATATCAAGATGCCAGTAATAACTATTAGAGAGTACTTTGTAGGAAAATCTGTCTTTATCACAGGAGGCACTGGCTTTATGGGCAAGGTTTTAGTGGAAAAATTTCTCAGAGATTGCTCTGGTATAAAAAACATTTACTTATTAGTGCGAAGTAAAAAAGGTCAGACTTCGGAGGAAAGATTGAAAGCCTTCACTAATTCAAGGGTAACTGAACTGCTTCAACTTTNTGGGAAGTTGGCGGTGTGTGCCCCGGAGAGCACCTTAAGCCCTAGGTCCCGCGCCTGATCTCTCTCCGGTCGTGTCAGATTCCCGTTACATCGGACTATAAGAGTGAAGGAATAGAGAGTGCACTTGTGTATTATGCCTGCCAATCCGCAGTGGAGCACCGAGGTGGGTCTATGCTCTAAAAACCTTCGCTCCTCGGAGTGAGAAGGCCTGTGCCCATGAATTTGTATGAAGAGTTTAATGAGTATAAAAGAAGCGAAAGAGCAAGGATCGTGGCAAGTGGAAGTACGTGGTTTCTACCTACTCCTATGGAAATGAAGCGAGCTGCTATGTATGTATGTTACTGTAGAAACCATAAAATGTATATGACCTCTTACCAAGTTAACGCACTTCCATCTTAGATAGTGTCTTAACATCAGTTGAAATAACAGCTATTTTTAATTGCTGATAAATTAGCTCTTGCCTGGATTTATAGTTTTAATGTTAAACATATTGTTTTGTTGGTGTAACGTTTAAATTAAATAAATCTTTTGTGCGTATGTAATTTTCAGATAAATCATCAACAATATCAAGATGCCAATAATAACTATTAGTGAGTACTTTGTAGGAAAATCTGTCTTTATCACAGGAGGCACTGGCTTTATGGGCAAGGTTTTAGTGGAAAAATTGCTCAGAGATTGCTCTGGTATAAAAAACATTTACTTATTAGTGCGAAGTAAAAAAGGTCAGACTTCGGAGGAAAGATTGAAAGCCTTCACTAATTCAAGGGTAACTGAACTGCTTCAACTTTATCTACTCTTGAAGTTTTTAACATAACATAGTTTTAAAATTATTTTTGTTAACTAATTATTGGACGGCAAACAAAATGTCTTAATGAAAGAATATTATTATGATTATTATATTATATATGCTTTCATTACACATGAATATTATTAGCATGTATTTTATCAGACTTGAATTAATATGAAATCCTCGAAGTTACAATACTGTGGGATTTTGGGGAAATCTAAAAGTCTACAACGTGCGAATGATTTATGTTTTATACATTTATAGATAAAAATATTTATAGGCCTTTGAAAAGCTACTACAACAAGACCCAAATGCTCTTAACAAGTTGCGTTTAGTCTCCGGTGATATTACTAAGGATAACCTCGGTTTATCAAACAGAGACGAGGAAGAACTTCAACGCAATTGCCAAATTGTGGTTAACAATGCTGCTTGTATACGGTATGTCTTCATAATTTATCAGTATATGACTAAATATATTTGAAATAATTCAATATCTTTATTATTTCATTTAGTTACTTTAATTATAAATTCATCATATGAAAGTTTGCTTTAACTTCCTTTTGCCAACGGTGACTCACAGTTGAATACCGCTTCTACTGTCCCTATAAATTTGTGCTTCATGTATTAGTTACTTTCGATAAATATCTGAAAGAGCGGTTTATTTATAATAAATAACTATAACAACTATCACGTTATGCTCCAAAAACTACGTTCCTATCACAATTTGTAGTGAAAATTAAAAAACTAGAAACATTTCATTGAAGTCTTTGTGCTAAAGTATATCAAATGCTTTTGATAAAACCAAACCCACTAAAATTATAGTTATGTGTAGACTTCTTATTTAATACTTTTAATTACATTTGCAACCAAATCCCTTGGAAACCCTATACAAATTCAATTTTTATTTCATGTATCAACGACCACTTCAGTTTCAACATAAACCTGCGTGAAGCTGTCAATACAAACACACTAGGATCTCTGAAAGTTATAAAGTTTTGTGAAAAAATTAAGAAATTAGAGGTATGGATTTGCAATAAAAATGATTAAAAACTTTGATATTTATTTTTGATTTATCATCAATTCAAATATATTAACAGGATTTCAATAAATTGTCTATTAAACAAATCAGATCTATTTCGGGGAAATATCTCAGAACACAAAAGACAGTGTTTGTTATAACTTATAAGTCAAATTTCTGTTTTGTAACAGTTGCAACATGTAATTTTTTTTTACATATCATTTGTAAATATCAACTTCAACTTCTGTTTAAAGTGCTCTAGAATATTTTAAAATAATATAAGTTGTGCAAATTAACTTATGGTACATTTTATGTCACTGCCTCATTGGTCTAGTGGTTAGCATGTTCGACTACAGACATGAGGTCCTGGGTTCGAGTCCAGGGTCGGGCCAATTCGAAATGGATATTGAGTTTTCTATTAAGATTTTCTCAATATTTCCCGAAGTTGGGAAGTTGGCGGTGTGATCCACCCCCGTGCCTCGGAGAGCACGTTAAGCGCCTGATCTCTCTCCGGTCGTATCGGATTGCCGTCACGTCGGACTACGAGAATGAATAAATACAGAGTACACTTGTGTACTATGCCTGCCAATCCGCAGTGGAGCAGCGTGGTGGGTCTATGCTCTAAAAACCCTCTCTCGTATGAGTGAGGAGGCCTGTGCCCAGCAGTGGGACGTTAATGGGCTACTACTTACTTATTTACTTACATTTTACGTCAAATAGAGGAGGTAAATTTTAAAATTAATTATTTTATAGGTATTTTTACACGTGTCCACAACATACTGTCATGACGATATCGAAGTAGTAGAAGACAAACTATACCCATCAAAACATGATCCACAGGATATAATTAATATGCTTAAATGGATGGACGACAAAACACTGAGTGCTGTTCAATCTGAGTGAGTTACGTGTTAATATAAGCTGTTTTTGTAGTTTTATCTGCGTGCCTATTTATTAGAATAGAATTTAATGATTTGAAGGGTTTACATTGCGAAAGGAGACACTACTGAATTTCAAGATAAGATGGATATAATTTTGGAACATTAAAGTCACTCAGCTTAGTGACCCTAAAACATTTTTGTATTATTCTTTCTAATGAAACCTGATTGGGGCACATCGGTTGAATAGTTTCAAAATCTATACCGGACTATAACGGACGGATATATATATAAGTAGAAATAGTTTTGTGTTTTGTATATAGATGTAATAAATATATGTTATTGTAGTTTCTGTATTGTTCTGGATACCCAGGTAAAAGTATAAACGTATTGCTGTGCAAATTTACTTTTTGCCTTGTATGGAAACTATTAAGAGAAATATGATTTTTTTATATGGTGTCATGTAAATATGCGTTTGAAAACCACATCAGATTTTGTCCACACAATTAAAGAGTAAATAAAGTAGCAGCCTTTTCAAGGTCGCACTGCTGGACACAGGCTTCTTTATTCATACAAACTTACTAACCTGCCTGCTAAATAGCATTGGAGCGGCAGGGTCTAAAAACCCTCTCTCCTATTAAAGAGTGTGCAAATACTAATTTCATAATTTACATTGTATTATTATTTTACTTATATTTCAGGTTGATTCGACCCTTTCCAAATACATATGCTTACTCCAAATGCCTCACAGAACAACTTCTGTCACAATATCGAGGAAAATTTCCAATCGTCATTGCAAGACCTACAATTGGTAATAATATAAAACGTTCAATTACAAATACAAATTTTAATTTTGTAGTTCAAATTTGTTTTATTTTAAAAGTAAATAGATATATTTTTTTATATACTTACATTCGTCGTCGTCGTTCATAAGAGCTAATTCAAAATTTAATTCTATGTTGCGCATTGATCTAAAAGTTAGGGGATTTCGAAATATTCTTTACATCGAAACATCCGTTATATTATTACTTCTTTTGAGGTTACACTGTGTTTTGTTTCTAATACTAAGAAAGAGCAAAAAAGAAGTGCGCTTTTCAGTTATTTTTAGTATTCAATACAATTTTATATTACAAACAATCTGTCGGTTGCATTTTTACAGAAAATTTGACACCTTTCTTTCTTTAATAGTGTTAGCTTCTCACAAGCAACCCATGCCTGGTTGGATAGATAACATCAACGGACCAACAGGAGCTATTTATGCTGCATACAGAGGTAAGGGGTAATTTGTTTGACTCATTATTTATTTGGAAATGTATGGTAAGCAGTAGCTCACTGACGTGTCACTATTGGGCTACTCAATCCTAGGAGAGAATGTTTTTAGAGCATACACCTATCACCCAGCTCCGCTGCGAGTTGCTAGGCTATAGATAACCCAGAATTACTCCAATACGATGTTATCCTTCAGCGAAAAGCATCATGATGAAAGAGCAAAGCACCTAAGATATAGTTTTTTTTTAAGGGAAAGTTAGTGCCTGTTCAGGGTTCTAACCCGCTTGATGCCTTGACCGCATTAAAATATATGCTCTGCTTGCACAAGACGTACAGTAATGGAGGGAAAACATCAGGTCCCCAGTGGCGAGCGTAACCATTGTGGCGCCGATCCGTCCTTACCTGGAACAATGGCTATCCTGGAGCACGGAACGCTTTTCTACAGACTAGTACAAATTCTGAACGGACATGAGTGCTTCGGAAAGTTCCTGCACCAAACTGGCCGTGAGGTGTAGGGGAGCTATCGACTTATCGCATCACACTGTAGCAGATTGTACAGTCTGGGGACCTCAGAGTCACATCCTGGTGGCGAGGATTGGCGGCGATCTCTCGTTGGTTCTAACCCGCGAGCTCTTTGCTTTATTGTAGCATTACACATCTCTCCACTAGGACATCATAGCTTGTGACCCTTACTTATTTATTGTTAAGTATTTACGAGGCTGACAGGTTAGCGGTTGGCTTCAATCTCACTTGATGGTATATGTTGATACAGTGTAAGATGATGCCAACGTAATATCAAATCGAAACTAGTTGTTTTGTCCGTCCGTCCGATGTCCGTCTTTTTTTAAAAAAAAGGTAATTAGCAACCCATTAACATCCCACTGCTCGGCACAGGCTTTCTCACACATAGAAGAGAGGATTGTTGGAGCACAGATACACCCGCGCTGCTCCACTGCGGGTTGGCAGGAAAAGTGCACAAGTGCACTCTCTATTCCTTCACCTGACGGCAATCCGACACGATTGGAGAGAGATCAGCTGCAGGGCCGATGGCTTATCGCGCTCTCTATTGCACAGGGGTGCAATTTTCCAACTTCGGGCAAATTTTGAGAAAATCTTAATAGAAAATATCGAGTTTTTTAATTCGGCTAACCTGGCACTCGAACCCAGGACTTCATGTATGTAGCCGAATATGTTAACCACTAGACCAATAAGGCAGTCGTCGCCGTAGTCCAGACCAAGACCAAGAATTACACCCAGGACTTCGGCCTGCTATGGTATTCAACTCGGCAAGGCTGAGGAATATCTGAAACTTAGTTGCTATTTAAATGGTCCGTAATTATCTTTATTAATTCCATTTTTAATTAAATAAAGTATTTTTAAAATATTCAATTCAGTAAAATAGACAATTCTATTGTTTTACATTTAGCGTCTTACAAATAGGTTAATTAAAAATTTTATGGCTTAATTATTAGAACGTAACAGAGTGACAATGTTAAAATCCCATTTATGATATTTTTCTGAATTTCAGGTTTTCTTCATACAATTTACTACAATAATATGATCCCAACAGAAACTATTCCTGTGGATTTGGTAATAAATGCCATCATTATTTTAGCTTATCTTGCCGCTTTGGAAAAGTAAGTTTTGCGTTAAATGTGTATTATCAATAGAGATCAGATTAAAGCTAATTGTTTCCATAAGCCGAGAAAAAAGATATACAAATTAAAAACGAAATATATCAGTCGTAACGATACGTATCTGTGTCAGTCCACGATAAAACTGCTAAATATATATTCTTGGAGTTTTCAAGTTGAAATATCACTATAGTTGTTCGAAGTGTCAGTAAAAGCTTTCATTGAAAATCACTCTTAATCTCTCAGACATATTGCGAACCATCGATAACATTGTGTTACTGAAAGCTTATAGTACTTTTAAAGAAGATTGCTATTTTATTTTGAAATCATTTCATATTTTGTAATGCATATTTTACAAATAACAATTTTCTATTTAGTTTGAGTTCAATAACATTTCCAGATATGATCATTTCTTCTGTGCATGAACCATTTTTGATGAAATTGTTTCAAGTGGATTCAAGAATAGTTTAGATTCACTCCGATAAATAACGGAATACCCCATATTTCAATGGAAACAGAAACTACGCGGGTGATATCGCCTGGAATAGCTAGTAACTGTAAATTTTATCAGCTTTAGGGAGAAATTTATTGTTGTAAATGATCAGTTGTTTCTTCAAGTATATATAAATGACACAACTTATATTTCAGGCCAAAAGAAATACGCGTTTGTAATATTTCTCTGTACGGAATGAAAACTGAATATTGGGTTGAAAGCGCTTTATGTAGTAAGTTATTTTATTTTGTATTGAATCTAATGTATTACTTATTGTGCCATAGATCCTATTGCAAAATACTGTAAAAATAATAGTAAACCATTGTGGTCATTAAATACCCCGAAGAATAAGAAATAGAAATGAAATTATAAGTATTTCCACTTTTTCAAAAAGGTGTAGATTTGTGAAAATTGATTATTTTATTTTCACTAAATCTATTGGTTTAAAACTCGAGGCCAAAGATGCATCTTTACATACATTTGTAACCCCGTCTTAACAATACAAGTGGGCAGTAGCTCATTAACGTCCCACAGGTGGGCACAGGCCTCCTCACTCATAGGAGAGAGAAGGTTTATAGAGCATAGATCCACCACGCTGCTCCACTGCGGATTGGCAGGCATAGTACACAAGTACACTCTCTATTCCTTCACTCTCATAGTCCGATGTGTCAGGAATCCGACACGACTGGAGAGAGATCAGGTGCAGGACCGACGGATTAACGTGCTCTCCGAGGCACAGGGGTGGATCACACCACCAACTTCCCAACTTCGGGCAAATATTGAGAAAATCTTCATAGAAAACTCAATATTGATATTTGAATTGGCCCGACCCGGGACTCGAACCCAGGACCTCATGTCTGTAGTCGAACAAGCTAACCACTAGACCAATGACGCAGTGTAATAAAAATACAAAAACGTAACTTATCCCGACAACTAAGTTTATTTGTGAGCAAACAAATATTACAGACCTTGAAAATTAAATTACAATCTACACACAAAAATCAGTGAATTCACTAATAATTCTAACATATACATAGCTTAAAATATTAGAATAGTTTAAAAACAATCAGTGTATTAAGTTTAAGACAAAAATATATATTACTATCGAAAACATTGAATGCAGTTTGAATGCTGTTAGAAAGAAAGAAAGGAAAATGTTTTTTGAAAGCTTCTTAATATTTGTGTGATGATATGGTGCGTACGTGCGTGTGCATAAGCGTCCGTGCATGTGTACGTTAGTGCGTGCGTGAGTGCGTGCGTGTGTGCATGCGTGCGTACGTGCGTGGGTGCATGTGTGAGTGCGGGGGTGAAGTGCTTGCGTGTATGTGTGTACAGAAATACGCATATAAATCTCGAAAAATACATACTGTTTTTAGACAGTTGTGTATTTTATGTTTGATTTTACGAATTCCCGTTAATTATATTTCGACGGTGAAGAGTAATAATAACTTCCGTATTATCGATTAGGTATCATATATTTACATTACATTTATATTTATAGATGGATTTTAATGAAAAAGTTTTATCAAAATAACGTTTTCTTAGCGTCGCTGCTATCCAGCGTAGGAAAATATTTATGTGTAATTTAATTAACCGATATTTAATTTAATTTATTTTCATTAGCTTTGAAATATATGAGAGAGTATCCATTGTCATATTCAATGTGGTACCTAGCGGCAAATCCAAAAACCAACAAGTGGGAAAACAAAATTGATGCGTTCTTCCTGCACACATTGCCAGCTTACTTTATAGATTTTGCACTCTATGTTATTGGGAAGGAACCTTTGTAAGTATAACTCCATTTTACGGTAGTAAATAAGTGGGTTAAGAAGTTCTTATACATCGTAATTCTAATGGATACAAACTTTTTTATATGTAACATATAAAATGTTTATATAACGGATTTGTTTTATGTAACGGGCAGCCGTTATAGTCTTCGAAACCACCCAATTGACGTGGCCCAAACCGACTTCATTAAAAAGGCGATAATGAAACGATGGTTTTAGACTACTAAACTCACTCATCATTAACATTTGAAAACTATTCCCGATTGACTTGAAATTTTGAAAAGTGACTCCATTCGCAATAAAGACAGCCTCTAAATACTTATTTGTCCATATTGTTATACAATCGGGAAATGCCCAGGTTTTAGACCCATAAAAAAAGAGCTCGTAGCTTAGACCCACTACTCTGGTCCATTTCCGTGTGATAGTTTACACACATCCTAGAGTCATGCAGGATCGTCACGAAGTTCCCATTAACGTTAACTTTTAAAATAACAATTATTTATTAGGAGATCTTTGACATGTCAGATACCTGGCTTTTTATAACAAAATACTGCGTGTTTAGTTTCTAAGTATGTTAAAAAGAAAGATATATATTCCTACTAATATAACTGTAAGCATGTGTTTCTGTCGCGCTTTCAAGTTAAAACTACTGAACTGATTTAAATGAAATTTGGTACATAGATAGTCAAGAGCCTGAGAAAGGACATATTCAATATATTTAATGCGAAAAATGGGTTGTAATGTATGGAGGTATCGACATTTATAGAACGAGAAGCTTAAATCTTATTTTTAGGCTGTTGATTCCATATAAACATATGAAATTCTAAGTTTGTTAAACTAGTATCCTCGAAAGTTTGTCGCACTTTTATGCGAGAACTACTTAACCAATTTAAATGACATTTGGTACACGTGTAGCCTCAGGAAGGACAATGAGCTGTTTTAATAAACACTGAAAATAGCTGATTTATCTATTTATAGGTATATATCTTGTTTGTAAAATAATAAGCCTAAATGATTAAAATTGCTACCCAATAACAGATAAAGTCCCAGGCATAGCTAGTAATAAATAAATTTCGATTTAAAATCACATTAAGCGTGACTTTGATATTGAGAACGTACCCCATGAATATTAAAACGAAGTTCAATGTTTATAAAAGTAAACATATTTTATACTTCATATATATGATCCATGTTTAATTTTTTTATGCATTATCTTCATCTCCTACAAACCTATGAAAGTTCAATCAAAATTTATATGTATCAGATTTTATATAAATCTATACTACGTTAAAAAATAAACACTTTATGATAATTAACACTATGACTGCTGCGGGTGGGTCAACATGACCCACACTAGTACTATATTTGAATGTGACGGATCTTTCGTATAAGATAACTAATCTTAGTTACCTGTATACATTACTGTGTGCAGGTCAACTTGATTGCTTATGTCATCCGAGATGTGCAGCAGCATCATAGTCATAGTAGGATTGCGGTCATATAAACCGTCCTCGGCAGTCCATGTGTTAATGTGTAGAATCAAACTAGTTCAAAATATTTTATTCCTAAATTTCAACACTATTTTTATATAACACTTTTTTTTGTTTCAGTATGGTAAAATTGTTAGAACGTATGAATTTTAGCTTAAATAGTTTTGAATATTACTTCACGAGACAGTGGACATTTAAAAACGACTATTACAGATCTCTCAAAAACAAAATCTCAAAGGAAGACAATGAAATATTTGAAACTGATGTATCAGTAAGTTCATCTTCTCAGAAATAGGAATAATATTTATTTTGTTGACCTTAGCACAATAATAAATAATAAACAAATAATCATTTATTTGGGATAAACAAGCAACAAGATACAAGTAAAAATAACAGATATCCCAAATGGGAGGCGCCTCAGCATCCTGCCGCATTGGTATGCAAACCCCGAAGAAAAAAATTAAATAAAAAAAAGTAAAACACAAGTAGCGTTCGGACCGCTACGGCCTGTTGACATATTTTACGACTATACTAAGTAAACTACAATATTTTAAATTTATTCAAACGGTTACGTTAAACTAAATCTAGTCTTAAATTTAAACAATTCAAACATAAGAATACAACAATATACTCGTACTACTTAACACTATAAAGAATATTATTTGATTCATTATCAATATTAATGTAATTTAGACAAAAATATAATTAACACCAGATAAAAAATAGGTTTACGAATATATTTAGGAGTCACTACTAATTGACAATCTATAAGACTTATTTAGGTTGCCATTATCAAACTGCTATTATATATATATATATATATATAAAAATAAAAATAGTAGTCTGATAATTAGAGTAGCTCAATTGCTTACACTAACAGTTTACTAGCAGTGCCCGCAACTTCTATCGTCGGGGAATAGAGGTTTTGGGGGTAGCATTTTTAATAATTTAGGCTAATTATTTTACAAAGAAGACACATAAGTATATGCTTTAATAAGCTCTATGTAGAGAAACTGCAATATTTCTCTACAAAGAGCTTATTGCCCTTTCTGTGGCTCTAGACTGTCTGTGTACCAAAATTCATTTAAAGCAGTTTAGTAGCTTTGAGTTACATTTGTATTTATAATATTAGTATGAGTTATTATGTTACACCCTTGAGGGTGAAACTTTTACAAACTCTGAATGTCATATTTAAGAGTCTAAAAAATAAGTTTCGAGCTTCTAGCCCTAAAAATGATAATACTACCCTCTCTTACAACCCTCAGAAAGGACATGGACTACAATATAATATGAAAAATCATACGAAACAGTAGTTTATGTCCTTTCTGAAGCTCTAGACTATCTGTGTAGCAAATTTCATTAGAATCGGTTCAGTAGATTTGGCGTGAAACGGCAGAGTTACTTTCGCATTCATTATCTATTACATTATCCCTATTACATACTAATTAGAGTAAAACTTATTTTAAGAAAGGATAACTTTAAGATAAAAGAAAGACAGTAATCTGAAATATTAGTAAGGATGACTAATACACGCTTTCAAATGATTCGGAAGAAATTTTTGTATAGATTACAAATCACATTTAAATTCATAGTTAATTAACTTACAACACATACGAGTAATGCCACATTTGTTTAAGGTCTACAGCACTGAGGAGTTTCTAAAAAATTACGTATTAGGTTTACGAGAATTTTACTGCAAGGAGGATCTATCCACACTACCCCAAGCTCGAAAATTACTAACACGGTTTGTATTCCGAAATTTCCGTTTATAAAACGTCGAGTGACAATAATGACAATTGAATAATTAGACGAGAATTAAAAGTGAAGCTTGATTGAATTTCCGTTAAAGAAAAACAATAAATAAAAAGATTATAAATAAAAATTGTTGGACGGAGTGCTAAGAACACGGCAACAGTAACCAAACTAAGCTCAGTATTTCTCACTCGGACTCATCCGGCACACTAGGGTTTTACTGAATTCAGTGGGTACTGCGAGGCCTCCTCCTTAGCCGAATCCCATACCCTTATTCCATGGGCCGAAGGTTGTGTCCCGGCAAAAAAAAAACAAACTAATCTGAGTGCGTGTAACGTAACAAAGTTAATTTCTCCTAACGTTAGTACACAGCTGTTACATTGATTTTATACTTAAGATATTCATAAATATATGACATTTTGACAGCACAAACATGACGACCAAACGAGACGCGTTTAAAATCACGTGATGATTTTAACGGCCTCGCTGGTGCAGTGGTGCGTGTACTAGCTTTGCCAGCAGAGGCCCCGGGTTCGATCCCCGAAAGGGCGAATTCAGGAAATTCATTTTCTAATTCGTCTAGACTGGTGGGAGGCTTCGGCCGTGGATAGCCAGACAAAGTGGTTTGTTTACAGGTACGATGCCATGTTAAAACCATGAGAGCTAAACTTTGAAGCGTTTAAAATTGTTTTATTTTTTTAAATCAAAAAGCCAATTGCTTTCACTCTTATTTCGTGTACAGTTCTGCATCACAGGAAAGACATTGCCATGTATATATCTCTCCTTTAAAATAATAGTCACAATTGAAAAAAGGTAATTTATAGAAGGTTCGGTTGGAAATTAAACACACTGTTCAAATTAACTTGAAACATAATGGCATTTTATGACGCTACAGCTTCATTTATGCCGAATTGAATATAAGTTTTTATTACCATAAAATATATGTTCTTACCGTAAACTTTAGAATTGTGTGATTATTTATCCATAGAAGCGATATATCTCTCGCTACGACAATGCAGACATCTGAAATATATATATATTTGAGGATGTCATCTTAACAGCAGATTAAAATTGACATTTTTCAAGCAATTATAAAGTGTGATAGTTTAGAGATCATATTATTTATTATATACTGATTCTGATCTTAAAAAAAATGTTTGATTGAAATAATTGTATGTTTAATTTTCTAATATATTTTTTTCAGGTTGTACTGCCTTCACGTAGCCACGAAGTACACCGTTTATACAATTCTTTTTTATCTATTTTATTTATTTACTAAGAAAATAATGTCATTATATAATTTGTACATGTAATTTTTTGTATACAGTTTTTTATGTTATTTTATTTGAATAAATTTATTGAAATCAAATACTACTACGCAATAAATGATTTGGAAATAAGGGAAAACATTTGTACTACATGAAAAAACCTTCAACTCGACTTTTTAATTCCTATAATAATATAAGTATAAAATTCCTTCAGTTTTAACATGTTGTTGCTAAACAAATAGCATAAAATGGTGTAATAGGTGAATAAATTTCATTCGATACGTAATATTTATTTTCTTTCAAAATCACCTTTGCATAGATTAACGCTTGACCATGATTGATGAAACATTATTTAAGAATGCTTATATCATTCAGTATACGAAAGACACAATAGACATATAAAAAAATATAAAACTACGTTAGAAAGATTCCAGCAATGTACGTTATCATAAATGGATAGGAACAAAGTACAAGAATAATATATAGAACTATAGTTTTCTTTTTAGATAGAGGTAACTGCTGTTTAAAAACTGTCACATTAGGTATGGAAGTTTTTAAGCTTCAAGCCATTAAATGAGTGCTTAAAAAGAGAATGACATTAGCAATCAATAACAAAACAGCAATGTCACAGCAGATACTACATTTAATTTCAATATAAATAAAATTATTATAAAAATATATCCATATCATGCCTTGGAGGATTCCGTTGAAAAGTTTTTCAACCTCCTCAAAACCAAAGAAGGTTTTCCCTTTAAAGATGGAGGAAGGTTGGGTTCTGTGAAACAATTTACCAAAGTAACACATTGCCTGTTTGATATGGATGGAACAGTCTTAGGTAAAAAGAATAAAACTTATTACAGCCTAAAACATTTATTTATTAAAATATTAAGACCTTTTGTTGATCTCCGATACGTTTCTGGTCTGTATGGTATACTTCTCAGATATCGGACTATCGTATCCTGTTTATAAAATATTATTTCCAACTAATAACTTACAAAAAGTAGATAATGAGTTGCCTAACCGTCAATGTATTTAAGTTGGAAAACTTTATTCAGTTGTATTTTAAAGGAATCAGAGACATAGGAATGATTCAGACCATTTTTTAAAAGTAGTTTAATTTCAGATACAGAAGTAACGTATCATAAAATGATAAAGCAGATATGCGAAAAATACAACAAGAAATTTACTAAAGATCTTAAAGTAAGTGATAATATCAGTAGCTAGATTTTGCACTTAGTAGTAGAGCCATTAAAACTGTAATAATTTCGATAAGCACAAAATATCATTAAAGAATATTTATGAAAAATAATAAACACATTGCTGTTAATTTATTGTAAGAGTGGTGGTAAAAAATTATTTGGTTTTTGTGGATTCTTTAAAGTATTGTAAAAAATTTCGCAAGACCTTAATATACCTCCTGCTTTTGAAAATTATCTGTGCGTTACATATTCTTTAATTAATATCATGAATAATACTGACAACCATAATGAACCATTCTTACAGTTGTATGGGTTAACTGACAGAGAGTTATGTGCGACGGTCGTAAAAGAATTGAAGATGCCAATATCAGTTGATGAATTCGAAAGACAATTAAATGATTTGGCACAAAAAATGTTACCAAGCGCACCGTTACAAAAAGGTGGGCTATGCTAGTAAAATTATAGTAGTGTCAATTCAAACTGCCTCAGTGGTCTAGTGGTTAGCATGTTCGACTACAGACATGAGGTCCTGGGTTCGAGTCCCGGGTCGGGCCAATTCAAAAAAAAAACCAATATTGAGTTTTCTATTAAGATTTTCTCAATATTTGCCCGAAGTTGGGAAGTTGGCGGTGTGATCCACCCCCGTGCCTCGGAGAGCACGTTAAGCCGTCGGTCCTGCGCCTGATCTCTCTCCGGTCGTGTCGGATTCCCGTCACATCGGACTATGAGAGTGAAGGAATAGAGAGTGCACTTGTGTACTATGCCTGCCAATCCGCAGTGGAGCAGCGTGGTGGGTCTATGCTCTAAAAACCCTCGCTCCTCGGAGTGAGGAGGCCTGTGCCCAGCAGTGGGACGTTAATGGGCTGCTACTTACTTACTTACTTACTAGTGTCAATTCCACCGAATCCAATTCGGTTGGGCTGCGTTCGGGATGTTACGCCAGATATTTTCGTCCAAAGAAGAAGATGAACTGCTGAAAACCAAAGTCTTCGAGCAGTGCGTGTTGCCAGTGATGACCTCCGGTTCTGAGACTTGGTCGCTGACTATGGGCCTCATGCGAAAGCTCAGAGTCACTCAGCGTGCGATGGAGAGGGCTATGCTCGGAGTTTCTGTATGTAATCGAATAAGAAATGAAGAGATCCGTAGTAGAACCAGAGTCACCGGGATAGTCCTACGAATCGCGAACCTGAAGTGGCAAAGGGCGGGGCACATAGTCCGAAGGACCGATGGACGTTGGGGGCCGAAGGTGCTGGAGTGGCGACCCCCCACCGGACGGCGCAGTGTAGGCAGACCCCCCACAATGTGAAGCGATGATATAAAGAGGGTCGCCGGTAGCTGCTGGAGCCAGGTGGCGCAAGATTGGTCTTTGTAGACCTCATTACGTGAGACCTATGTGGAGACCCAGCAGTGGACGTCCATCAGTTGAAGACGCGACGACGACGACGAGTGTCAATTAACGAGTAGTTGCCCCGATGGAAGGTGAAAACTGGACTGGTGAGAAGCTTTGGACTGTAGCTGCAAAGACGTTCCGCCAACCAAAAAAAATGCGTACAGATATAATGATTTATAGAAAAATAAAAGGTAAATTCCTTGTTACAATGTTTGGGCGATTCCATCTTAGACTGTGTTTTCACATACCGTCAAGGGAGGTCATAATCAAGCGCTAACCAATTAGAAGAAAAAAATATGAATGGCGGATATTATTCACTTAATATTAAAAGAAAACTATGAACTTAGAACACTCGCATTGGAATCTTATTCTAGACATGCAGATTACCTTCCGATACCTTTGTTAGAAATGCGAAATGTTGATAAAAATTCCAATTTAGCTCTGAATAAATTCAATAGTAAAAACGGAAGGTAGCAAAAAGTAAAAGCAAACATTTTAGCAAATGGTAGTTTTTACGCCTAAGTTGATTTAAGCTAAAATTTATCGTAGTCCCCAATTATTTTAAACCCGATCTTCTACCTTTAGGAGCTGAACGTCTGTTAACTCATTTACACGATTATAAAATACCAATGGCATTGGCAACTAATTCTACAGAACAAGCTGTTAGACTTCACGCTACAGCAAGACCGAAACTTTTTGGTTTATTTCATCATAAAGTAAGTAAAGGATTTCATTACAATCATTAGTGAAGACATTGGGACAGCATGGTGTTTAAGCACAATCTCTATGTATCAGGATACATAACCCCATTAAAATTGCAAAACTTAGTTTTTTAAAATAGCAATTTTCCTTGTGCTTTTTTTACAGGGATTAAATTTTTAATAAGCCTTTATTTCAGGTAAGTCTTACAGACCCTGAGGTATTTCGTGGTAAACCGAATCCGGATATATATCTAGTAGCCGCTTCGAGATTTCCTGAAAAACCTAAACCAAAACAGGTTAAATAAAATAGAATATTGTTTAATTATCATTAACAGTTGCAGGAATAATAGTTTTTATTGCAGACATGTTAGTCGACTGTGACTGATGCTAAGCTCATAAGATGATAAGGCACTAACCTGCTAATTGACTTGTTAATGGATTCTATATAGCATCGTACTCGAATGCAAATATATTTGGCGGTACATCTTTGCTAGCAGATTGGTAACTAGCCACACCCGAATCCGTCCAAACCTAAACGAATTAGTAAATATAATTTCCTTCTACAAATGCTGCTATAAAAGCTGTCACAAAATTTAAGATATTTGCATTTGTAATTGATACGTTTAGTAATTAATCATTTTTGACGATGGCTGTAGTTGGGTCCTCGTTTTACGATGTACATTTTAAATAACTTACACTTGAAAGTTTTCTAATTGAACAGGTGTTCAATTAGAAAACTTTCATAAATGAGCCTTAAGCTGTATTGTTAGATTCAAAATCAGTTTTTTTAACAAAATTGATATTTTTTACGGAAACACAAATGTTCTTACAGTGTCTTGTGTTTGAAGATTCATCAGTAGGTGTAACATCGGGAAAGGAAGCTGGCATGCAGGTAATACTAATTTTAAAATGAATTAACTAGCATAAATATATATCATTTCATATCATTTTAGAATCAGGTTATACCACCGTCTATGATAATAATCTACTAGCAAGGTAATTGGAATTGTTAACTACAAAGGCCTGCCTCGACGTTTCACTTGTGAAAAGATGATTTGTCGAGTGTCTGTTTAAGGAGTAATAATTGATAAAGCTGGACGCAATTGTCACAAATACGTTTTGCAGGTTGTAATGATTCCTGATGCTCGCCTGGACCGGGAACAAACCCGTCATGCTACTCTGGTAATCCGATCTCTTTTGGATTTCAAGCCAGAGTTGTTTGGATTGCCACCCTTTGATGACTGTCCAAGAAAATGTAGCAGAATTGAAATCTGTGATCCGGAAAAGTAACTTCTACAGCAAATTTAAAGAATGATTATCAACCTGTTAAGTAAATATTTGTAATGATTAATAAAATGAATATAAATTTATGTACACGATAAATGGTGTTCATTGCCTGCTTCTTAAATTTTGCTTTAGTTTTATTAGCTTTAACTAAAATATTTATTAAATCTATTAGGTGGGTCACTTAGGTCATATCGTTGTAACTGTCGGCGGTCCCAGGTTTAATTCTTAGGAGGGAGAATATCAGCATTTTTGTTATAAATTGGGTTTGGTGTAATGGTAGAATATGATTCCAATACGCTTCTACTCAAATAGCATAGATGTTACTACAAATTTTGCCTTTCCATGTGATGCTGTTTATATACTAGGTGTACCAGGAGTTATTATTGTCAAGCTATTTACAACAATGAAAATTCCTTATTACTAATAAGAATTAATGGTTGATGTTCGCAAATATTAGGTCATGTGCATCCTGTATCGTGAGAGTATTACAAACTTTTATAATACTAAAAATTATAAATAACATTGAAATGACAATAACAATATTTAATCTAATTGCACTCAGTATCCACGACAAGCTACGATGATCGTCTTGAATAATATTTAGCTCATAAAGACTTTTCCAAAGATAATATAATTAAGTTGACTTTACATATTCTATAAAACGTGTTTTTATACTCTGCTGCAAAGAAGAAGTCTTTGTAAATGCACTTTTGTCAAATTTGGACAAGATATTGGCAGATGAATTTTTATAATTTTATTTTCGCTACAGCTTTAATTTTTACATTTTTACATATAACTGGTTCGGATAGGAATCCAGAATTAGTATATCCTCAAAGCGGTTATCACGTGCCATCTCCGCTGTCTGTTGGATTAGTATTTTATGTAAAAATAAATAATACATCTGACAAAAATGATTACGATGTTGAAATAACTCCAGACCAATGTTGTCTTATAGGGGAAGATCAAGTTGATTGTGATTCTTTGCAAATTCTCGGTGGTTGTACTGATTTTGTGCCAAAAGGTAACAGATTCATTACTATGGGTTTCATCCAATATTATCCATATTACGTAATCCATATTACGTAGTCTAGGAAATATATACATTTTATTTTAGACTTCCACGTTCAATGAAGCTTAGCAATTAAATTAAAAAGACTTCTATCTTCAGCCTTTTCTCATTGTACTTGCTAATCGCTTTTCACCGGAAATGACTGTGTCGTTCCTGGATATAGACCGCGTTCCACTAATTCATACAAAAAGGTATATTTCAAATAGTTCATTGATGTTATAATTGTTGTTGTAGGTTTATCTAGAACTGTCACCGTGCTGGCACCTATTTTAAACCAATATGAGAGAAAAGGACACTGTACTATATATGTTGATTCAAAATCAAACAATATGCAAAATAAAAGAGACACAATTAAAATTGCCTTTGACACAACTTTTAACAAAAACGACTTTGACTTATTAGACAACTTTAAAATATGTAATAATATAGATGAAGATCCGTTTAACGATTGCAAACCCGTGTCTTGTGACCCGTACTACAATGGTAAAAAACCTTATTTTAGTAGAAAGTTAAAAAGGTGTGTAGAAGTACCTCCTTGTGTAAAAGAAGATGACTATAGTTATCCAAGCGTTGTTTATAGCCCAACTACGAATCATTGCTATGAAGAATCAATAAAAACAGAAGATTTGAATTATATCAAAAATTTAAGTAAAGATAGTGATAAAAGAAGGAAAGCTAAAGATGTATTAATTATTAATAAATTTCACCCAAATTCCACAGAATTTTTAGACAAAGATGTATTGTTTGATGAAACTGTGAGAACTACAACTGAAAAATCAAAATATACAAAATCCATAAAGGTAGCGGCACTTAATACAAAATCTATAGTAAAACCTCATAAGAAAACGGATTGCTTTAAATTATTTCTTAAAAAATATTTTATAGACAACAAGTGGACATTGATGATTCTTGTTTTAGTAGTTACAGTACAGTGTTTTTTAATTTGTACAATGCTTTATTGTTTATCTAAAACTTGCAATTGTTGTAAAGACAAAAAAGTTATTCGGAAGTTTTTCAATTATCGGCAGGATGTATCCGTTACAACTCCGTTAATTGGTACAAGCAACGTAGATACCGAAACTTCAGAATGTCAATATTTTACTGAATCATCCAATAATATTGATAAAAAAATTAAATGCTACAAAGCCTGTCAAAAAGAAAAAAACAATAACTTGAAGAAAAGTATGTCTGATGACATACTTTCTAAGTGTTTAAATAGACGAGATTGGAAAAAATTTAAATCTGAAGCCGAACCAGTTGCTGAACCCGAAAACCATACTGAGATTATTCAAAATATCTCAAATAAAATGCATGATAGTTTACCGAAAGACAAAGAAATTAAAGTACCCAATGAAACAAAGGTAATGTTTCAAGATGAAACATTAAATAAAATATCAAAACTAGTAAATGTTGTTAGTGATACAACTAATTCAAATGAAATAAAAGTTAATCAGAAAGTTGAACCAAATTCATCTTCCGAAAAAGTAATAAAATGCCATAGCTACAACCGTTTTGACACAGGCGTTGCTGGATATAGAGTTAACTTAGCGAATAATGCAGACACGTTTAAATGTGGTAAATCTAGGAAAGGAACGACGTCTCATTCCACAGAAAAAGGGGCACAGGTGTACTTTTCCAACGACTCTATTGACGATTTCTTATCAGAACGAGGGGTAATTTATCTAGCAGGAGAAAACATGTCCAAATATACATTTTCTAGTGGTTCTAATGATATGAAACCGTCAATTACATCTTCAGTCTCAAGTAAAACATCGAAGAATTTTGTAAAAAATGTTTTATCATTGTTACAAAAGCGATCCAAACAGGGGCCTTCCTCAGATCCAGGTCAAAATAAAGATTTGGATGTGGAACTAATTCATATGTCGAGAGATTCAATTTATTCTTCCACTAACGATTCCGATTGTTTAAAAAACTTTAAAAGGAACGGTTCGAGAACATCTTTTTAATTTGTACAATAGGTTTTTACATTTAGATTTTATTGTAAGGCGCAATAAAATAGATATTAAAATCGTTATTTTTTTCCTGTGAATTCAGTATAATCGTAATTCAGATTTTACAGAATATTACTATAACTACAAAAAAAATTAAGTAAGGGACGTAAGGACCTATTACTGTACCATTGCAAGGCTAATAATACTTAAATTATGTACCAAATAAATTATGAATCATTATGATATGGTAACGTATATAGCCTCAGCGATACGCAGGTTTTCTGACATCCTCAATTACTAAATACTAAAACTTTTATCAAGATTTAGTCGTAGGTTTTGATAAAGAGTACATAAGAATATTTGTCTCGGCTTCTTCAGCGCGACTGCTTGACTAAAATCTTAAGAGTCTATTAAGAGAGAAGATAACGACATTGGCCAAACATTGTTTTTTCTTATGCATAAGAAGACATATTTTCTCCACTATTTATCAACACTTCATTAGCTTAGAGTACGTGCTTACTAGCATCGGAAGAATTTAGGAAAATGTATTTTCTAATTTGTCTAAGTCTGGACTTGTGGAAGACCTCAGTCGTGGCTAATTAGTAGCCTACCAGGACAGACGTAACGCCAAGCAAAATTTATGTCTTCCGGTACGATGCTGTGTAAAAACCATAATAGGTAAATTGCCTCCTACTAAATTATCTCAATTCCATCTTAGACTGTAGCGTCATTTACAATCAAGTGTGATCACAGTCAAGCGTTAACTTGGCAGCAATAAAAAGCAAGTTTTCAGCGGTGACTTTATGTGCTAACTCTTAATTCTTAGAACAACTTGAATTGTACAATGAAATTCCATGACAATAAATTGTTTTATATATAATTTTTATTGATATATAATGTTGTTTCATTTATATGGAACAGAAAGAACAGGACAAGTAGGGCAAATACACGGTGGACATATTGTCGGTGTTGCTTCCGTTGGAACTGTGACGTATCGCTCTGGGGTTACCTGTTGAAATTGAATTAAAGATTTTACAATAGTATATTATGCAACTAGTGAGAAAAAGAAGGCATTCTTGTCCGCGAAGTTTTGTAAAAGTCGCGAGTGAAGATGCCCTATTTGTCCCCAATGGTTCCGATTTTTGTGTCAGTGGGATGAAAAAAAATTATATTTTAA
The DNA here is from genome assembly GCA_015832385.1 of Elymnias hypermnestra. Taxonomy (NCBI): domain Eukaryota; kingdom Metazoa; phylum Arthropoda; class Insecta; order Lepidoptera; family Nymphalidae; genus Elymnias; species Elymnias hypermnestra. The sequence continues at coordinate 849,180 of JACTOM010000050.1, forward strand.
GATGCCCTTGATACTTCGATAAAAATCGTTGTTACCGAAAGGAAAAATCTAATCGGAAGAGAACTGCGTACTTTTTTCAGGCCCAAAAGTGAGCTTTGTATCTCGCAATGTGATAGTTTATTTCAGCTGAAAGAAATGTGTTGATTTCAAATAGATACCCCTCTCTAAATCCCACTTCATATACATTATTTTGGACAAGTGCATTTAAGAGTCTGGTAACTTAGAATAACCAGATTGATTGCAAACTTGTTAAGTTTCGTCAAAATAAGTTCAGCCATGAAACCTAGAACTACTACTTATTCCTTCCTTTCCATAATTGGTTAATAAATATTGCTACTATAAATATACTAATTTTCAATAAATATTTTCTTCTACAATTAACCTCAATTATTAAGTGATACATTGTGCTATATAGGTTACGTAAATTTTATACTTAAATTCAATCTAAGCAACCTATAATATACCTTAATTTTGGGGAAATGGATATTTCCAAATAATTTGAACTTCGGCAAGGGACCTCTTGTAACGCATTGACACTGGAATAAAGAATTTATTGTTACCAAAATTTATATTTTCATAAAGCATTTTAGAAATGTTTTTAAAAACTCGTTGCCCCCTATAAATCTTGCCTTGAATAAAAACTTATTACTATTATATTTATTATTCTACCTTAACACTCTCGCCCGTATACGCAAATATATGTAATATTTATATTACATATAGATAGATTTATAATAATTACTTATAAGAGATATAAAATAATACATAAACATTTATATAAATAAATATTATTATACTCTTATACCATTGAAATGTTATGGGACACATTATCTTCAAAGCTTGGTTTATATTAGTTATAATATACAATTAAGGAAATGAAATATAAAAACTGCGAATTTTTTAATATATTAGTGTTATGTAAACAATACGTACACCAGGCTGAAAAGGACACAAAACAGACTTATTATTAAAATTCATAATTTTTTACTAATCTATTTGTAGTTTGTAGTATCTATAAGATAAAAATGAATCGCAAAATATTTTGGTAAGCCCATAACTCAACAACACCTGGGTCAATTTTGCTAATTTTTTTATTAATGTTCGTTGAAGTCCAAAGATGGTTTTTACGCCGAGAAAAGTTCGAATAATTGCAGGGGAAACCACCTAAAACCAGCCCTTTTCTGTTTCCCATACAAACGTTTTCTATTAGACCTTTATTGCTATTCAATAAAGTTCATAATAAATTACAAGTACTACCTCTTGTCTAAGCAATGTAGGTGTGTTCCTAACGTCAAAGAGTTGCACTTTATTACCGCTGTGCAAAGTTCAAAATCAAATGAATAGTCATAAACCGACTAAATTTAATAGTCACAAAATGTAAGAGCTATAGATCATTAGTACTGCTGTAATTTCATTTCGAAAATTAGTCGTAAAACTGAAATCTGCCACATTTCAAATCTTTTTGACAGATCGAAGTCTGTCGGGGCTGCTAGTATTTTTATAAGAATAAATTCATTGTTCTTAATTGTATAATATAAAAGTAACTTATAATATGTGCCATAAGTATCGCTTGTATGAGGTAACTGATAAAAATAAGAAACAATTTTACTTACTATCTGAAAAATAATAAAAAAATCTCGTAAAATATAGTGACACTGCTAGTATTATTAGTATTAGTAGTCATAATAACTAGTGATTGTCTATTAATATTTTCAAACACATTTAATAAGAAAAGCTATAACATAAATCAATAAAAGAAGAAGATAACTCTTGTTTTCTTTTCAATATTTATATCCATTAAAAATATTGGAAATATTTTTATTTTATGAAAAACAGTATATTAAATTATAAAACGAGTGGCAAATTTAAATGTCACATGTTATTTGTAAATATTAAAACTGCTTAACCTCGAATTAGCATGAAAACGCTGCACATCTTCGTGATGCGCCTAAAGAAGTTTCACTTCAAAAAGTTTGAAGCTTCTAGCTCTAAATGACGACTCTCTCTTTACAACCCTTTTTTGCATTATGAAGTAGCCTGTGACTTTTAGTAGGCTCTTGAGTATACGAGTATGTGTACCAATTCGTTCAGTAGTTCTGGCGTGAAAGCGCGATAAACAGACAGAATTACTTTAGTTACCATAGCTTTATAATATAAGTGACGGCTTTAGTACGATGATATCAATAATCCCTAAGAGGTAAAATACGTCTTGTCAGTTTTGCGCTTTCATCTTAAGACTATATCATCGCTTGCTTCAGACGAGATCATTGTGAAACTAGTTATCAGTGATAAAAAAAGTTCCTAATTACTTTTCTTCGTCTTTTGTCTAAAATCGTCTCGTTTCAAACCACAACATAGTGTTCGTAGAGCAATTGAGAGTTAAGCTTTAACTTACTGTTTGTGGCTGCAATAAAAAGTAAACACGTAAAATTACAGATAATAATCTGCCTGCTATATTTATATGGACAAAAGTAGATAACACGCTGAATCCAATTTTTTTTCTTCTCTTTTCTTATTGCTGACAGTTTAGCATTTGACTGTGGGCTCACTTGATGGTAAGTGATGATACAGTCTAAGATGGAAGCGCGCTAATCTAAGATCGGTAGAGGCTATATACCTCTTATGGTTTCTAAACAGCATCGTACCGAAACACAGATCTCTTTGTTTAGCGATACTTTTGTGTTGGTAGGTAAAAGCCACGGCTGAAACCTCCCAACAGTCCAGTCTCAGATTAGAAAATACGATTTTCTAAATTGCCCTGCCGGGAATCGAACCGACGGCATCTGCTAGCAAAGCGAGTACTCGAACCACTGCGCCAGCGAAGCCAAATGTTTGTGAAATAAATATAAATTTTCTTATACAAATTTTTATTTAAACTAATCCAAAAATGCCTTGTCATGTCTACTGAGTATGTATGTAATAATACACGCTTGAAACTATCTTAACATGTGTATGGGAGTTTAACGTAACCCACGTTGTTTTCTATAGCATTAGCTATGTATCAATATAAGCCACGTGTAGATTAATTCCTGTTCCAGAGATCTGTCGTAACAAACAGACAGAAAAAAGTATGTAAAAAATCTTACTATAAATGAGTACATCAAAACCACAGGCATATATATATTTAAATAGATATGTGGACTTACCCGTGTCTAAAAACAAGGAAATAATTTAAATACATATAATTAAAGAGTATACATTATTAATGATATTTTTCAGAGGTTTTTTTTATAAATGAATTAAAATGGGATATTTGCTAGAGAAACTAATCAAACATAGAGATGATAAGAAAATTAAAAACTAAGAAAACAGATTCAGTTTTAAAACTTTTCGAGATTTCGTGAATTACATGAGATAGAAGTTTAAAAAATTGTATTATTATGTAAATTTACAAATGATGAAATATTGTCTTATAATTTATACTTACGTAGTACTGGAAATATTATAAAAATATTTTTCATGTGACCTTAAAGTTTCCTTATAATTATAAAGGATATAAAATATTCAATTTAATCTGTAACACATGAACTTTATTAATAACATACGCACAGAGTTCTTAAGAAAAAAATATGTATTGTTCTATGTAATGTTGTAAATAATAAATAAAATATACTCACTGTAACCTGAAACAGAAATCAATTGCAAACAAGCGATAGATTATTGATAAACTATTTAATAAAAAGTAAAATACATACCCAATTCTGTATGACAATATATATTTTATTATTATAGGCAAAATCTTAATATAAATAACATTAAATCTTATTTTATCTTACCTCGGTCTGTAAAATTACATATATCATTCAAATATGTACTTTTTTACATAAACTATAAGGATAATTAAAGCATCGTCCTATTAAGGTTCCCTTGGAGAGAGAGATTTAGAGCATTGATCCACCACACTGCTCCACTGTGGTCTAGTAGGCCCCATATACAGGATATTTTCCTTCATTTGAAAGAACAATGATGGATTTAAAATGGATAATCAAGGACATAACTTTATTTATTTAATGAAAAACTTAGCGGTACCTGCCCAGGATTCGAACTCGCAACTTCTCTGTTCGAAATTTCACGAGATTCACCACTACATCATTAGGACTTCACATAACATTAGCACTTATTGTATATTTGAAGTAAAAATATTAAAAACTGATACATCTATACAGTAATACATACCTACGTACATAGCATCACGCCTCATTCCCATAGGGGTAGGCAGAGACCATGTCCTTTTACTGGCCATGTTCCTTGCATATGTCCTTCGCTTCTACCATTCTCACTAAACCTTTCATACAAGTTCTTCGGTTTAGTACTCTTGACCTAGCTCTTATTTAAAATGTCCTAGATTTGGTTTAGGATCGTTCGCCTTGGTCTTCCCCTTCCAACTTTCCCATTCACTCTTTGCTCATAAATCCTTTTTGTCAGTCTCCTTTCATTCATTCTCTCTACGTGCCCAAACCATCTAAGCATATCTTTGTCGATTTTAGTCACTACACTTTCTTTTATACCACAACGTTCTATTTTCACACCATTTCTAACTCTGTCACTCAATTTCAATCCACTCATACTTCTCAACGCTGTCATCTCTACCGCATTTAATTTACTTTTGTGATTCTTCTGTCATACCCAACTTTCACTGCCATACACAAGTATTGGCACCATAACTCCTGCATGTACACCCAGTCTAGCTCTTTGAGACACCATATGGCTATTTATAAAGGCGCGCAGGTCACCATTTACCATGGTCCCTGCATTCACTCTCTTTTAAATATCACTTTCACATGTTCCATCTTTTGTAAATTTAGATCCCACGTATACAAATTCTTTCACCTCTTCCACTTGTTGCCCATCTATCAAAATATTGCCATTCATCGTAAATACATCTCTATCAAAAAGCATAACTTTCGTTTTGTTAACATTCACTTTCATTCCTTTCCTTTTCAAAGCTTAATTCATAATATTTACCATCTCCTGTAGTTCATTAGCGGATGATGCAAGTATCACTTGATTATCAGCGTAGAGTAAACATTTAATGACTAATTCATTCATTCTTAACACATAAATACTTTCTTTTAAATCTGTCAAACAGTTATTCATGAATAGGTTGAATAGTCATGGTGACGCAACACATCCCTATCGCACACCTCTTCCGACAGGGAACCACTCCATGTACGTTCCGTTTATTCTGACACAAGCACTAGAACCCTCATAGAGAGATTTCAATGCTTGAATCAGATTATTAGATCAAAGGCCTTTTCTAAAAAAAATTATTGGAAAATCAGTATTTTTCGCTACAATCGGCTCACACTCACCATTAATTGCTGTAAATATTAAAATAGTATTAATATATTAATAGTGCTAATCATAATTTACATCACAACCTTATATGTTTGTATATTTTACATAATTTTTGAACTTACCACCATCTGAAATGTAATTATAAATCATATATATGTATTCTTATGTCGAAGGTATTATATTTAAACAGTTTGAAATAGTCGGTCAAGAAATTACATACCACGTCCTCCTGAAACAAAAAACAAAAGTAATATTATTTAAATATAATAGAAGAATGAATTCAACAACATTTTGTTTTAAATATTTACTGAATTGATACTCAAAATGTAACCTAATTACTGTTCTCCAAGTTCTACCTAATATTAATATTATTAAAGTTTATAGGTACGTACCTTAACCTGGAAATTAATAACTTATATTAATTAAACGTTACTTTTCATTTAAATATTCTCAAAATTAATTCAGGTTTAACTATAAAATATATTGTAAGACGATAGACTGAGATCAATAGATACTATATAGTTAGTTTTCCAAGAATATATTGATTTACTTTACTATATTTTAATAATAAATAACATTATATTTACCGGAATCTGTAAATATTGTAATTGGAATTGAGTATTTTAATTGTATCTTTTACGAAATAAATAATAAATGTAAGAAGAAATTGTTATTACATTTTGTCTTTATCTATCTGGATATGTATTTCATTCCACTTTTCTATTTTTGATCTTCTTCTGAAAGTTTCTGATATAAAGACAAAGACAATAGGTGGCCCTAGTTCATGGAATATAGCGTTGGTATGCCCGGTATTTGTAGCATAAAATAATATATTATTGTGTCACTATTTTCTCAAAAATATGTAAGGTAAGTAGCAGACTATTATGGTCCCACTGCTGAACTCAGGCTTCCACGTTCATAGGGTTTTAGAGCTTAAACCATCACGCTATTCCACTATGGATGGGCAGACTACACATAGTTCTTACCCCAGAATTGTACTCGGATTATGCAGGCTTCCTCACGATGCTTTCCTTCACCGAAAAGCGTGATGATGGATTGAATAAACGATAAAGAGAAGCTTAACATTACTCATGATTCACACCAGATAGTAAATAAAAGGTTATTACTTCATCATCACCATTTATTATCACTTACCATGCTAGATCATTATATTAGATTGCGTCATCACTGACCATCGATTATGATAAACAAGCGCTACCGGTACACAATAAAAAATTGGTTAAGATACTTACATTTATCTGTAAAGTTTTGTCATTTTTATATGTTTGTTTTCCAAAATCAAATTCAGATTTTCTCAGCGTTATAGCCCGCCTAGTTCCCGATGTCGTGGAAAGAATACAAATTCTGATATTTATCGGAAACACACAAAAAAATAGGCTGTATAAGAGGAGATCAGTCACATACATTCATACAGAATAGTCAATAGAAAGATAAAAAATGGTAATCTTTATATATATAATTCTGTGTATGTCCATGTGCACACCCTCTAAACGGCTGGACTGATTTGTCGAAATTTGTTGTGTTCCCAGCACGTTTCGATCCAGTTGTTAACGAATTTACCCATATCTCCGCAGAATCATGAACTACGCAGGTGACACCGTCGGAAGCAGCTAATTATTTATCTCCGACCAGGAGGCTGGAAAGCAGATTACGTTGGTTGGTGCACCTCCTTTCCCCTCCATGAATTTTGCTTCCAAAAAAGCTAGTTATTTATATAAATAAACAATTTATATAAATAACTGGCTTTTCAAATTTTTTTAACTATTTACTACGAATAAATAGAATATCAAACTTACTGTATTCTGAAATAACACCAAGAATATATGAATAAACGATATAATTTACTGTTTGCTCTTGACCATAAATTAAATATATTCGCTTCCATATTATATACTGAAGATCCCGATGCCATAGAGATATGGAGGAAAATAAGTGTTTAAAACGTTGCTAATAATAAGTAAGAAGCAGCCCATTAAAGTTCCATTCCTGAGTACAGGCCTGCCCACTCGTACGAGAGAAGGTTTTACAGCATACGCCCATCACGCTGCTCCACAGTGTCAGAGCCCTGGCCGACTGGGCTCTCGTCCTAAAATAGAGTGAAAATATCGGGTCCCCAGTAGCAGGCGAGGCCACTGTGGCGGCCGTCCGTCCTCACCTGGAACAATGGCTTTCCAGGGAGCACGGGACGCTCTCCTACAGACTGTTGCAGATTCTGACCGGACATGGGTGCCTCGGAAAATTCCTGCACCAAATTGGCCAGGAGGAGTCACCGATAGCTGCCCCACACTGATGACAAGCGTGTCATCAGTGTGGGGCAGCTATCGACTCAGCGCATCACATTGTGGCAGATTGTACGACCTGGGCACCTGAGCGTCACCTAGTGGTGGCGTTGATCGACGGCGACTTCTCGTTGGGCAACATTGTAGGCGCGATGCTCTCCAGTGAGAGATGGTGGGCAGAAGTGGCCTTCTTTTGCGATACGGCAGTCTCGCTGAAGGAAGCCTACGAGAGAGAGGGAGGGAGAATGCAGTGGATGCTCCCTCTCACCGCCGAAGGAGACGGAATACAAGGCGGCGCATATTTGCGCACCTACTCCCACCTCCGTGTATACTCCATCGGACTCATCCGGGACACCAGAATGCGAAAACTGAACAACGGTGCCTCATTAATGAATGAAGGGGGTTCCGCTGGGTTTTAGTGGGTATTACAAGACCTCCCATCGCCAAGTCCCATGCTCCTGATTGGTCATTGGTCAGGGTTGGTGCGTAAATTGTATTTCCCATCGACAAAAAAAAGAAAAAGGTATAGTACACAATTAAAAGCTTACGTCGAGATGCCAATTAACACACGTTATAGTATTAACATTACTTACTGTCATCTGAAAGTGAAATTATGTTAAACATTAATATCATTGTATTTACAAAAGAGTTTCGCTTTTAATAAAATGTAGAAGTTCTTTACAACTACAACTAACTTTATGTAGCATTTGTTACCACTATTTAAGAATAGAGTTTTATTAAATTCATTGGTAGTGGACTGTGATATCATCTGACGGTAAGTGATGATACAATTTAAAATGCTGCTGAATTATTTACGCTTTATTGCTATTTCACATTGCAAGTATAGCAAGCATCACCTTTTGCACAAGCAAAACAATCATATAATATAATTAAATACGTATATTTTTACTTTTAGTTATTTATTATAAAAATATTTACCTTGAGCTAAAAATTAAAAAGTTAATATTTATAAATTTAAAATAATTTTTTTGTTAAGAATTTTTTATACCTAATAAATACTTACTGGTTGCTGAAAAACATATAACCAATGAAATTAATGTTCAAAATAAAAAAAACAGCAGGAATTTTTTTAAAACTTAACCACCATAGTAACCTTCTAATGTAACCTCCTTGGTGCTTTTGACAAAATAAATGTTGTAATGTAACCCCATGAAGTATAGATATAAGGAGTCCGAAATGGGCTTTTCCATTGTATTAATGCACAGATAATACCCATATACTAGTCATATATAATGTATACAACAATTAACTGCCTCATTGGTCTTGTGGATACCATGTTCGACTACAGACAGGTCCTGGGTTCGAGTCCCGGGTCGGGCCAAGTCAAAAATTCGATATTGAGTTTTCTGTTAAGTTTTTCTCAATATTTACCCGAAGTTGGGAAGTTGGCGGTATGATCCACTCCCGTGCCTCGGAGAGCACGTTAAGCTATCGGTCCTGCGCCAGATCTCTCTCCGGTCGTGTCGGAATTCCATCACATAGGACTATGAGAGTGAAGGATTATACAGTGCAGTTGTGTACTATGCCTGCCAATCTCAAATGAGTGAGGAGGCCTGTGCCCAGCTGTGGGACGTGAATGGGCCGCTACATACTTTTATATGCAACAACAATCTCGTATCTTAGTTTTATTTTCTCCCACTGACTGCCCTAGAATTTAGGACGTACCGATGCTGTTATTATAATCATAATAAACACGCGTTGGCTTGTGATTGTTGAATTATTATAATACTAACAATGCCCCGCGGTGTCACCTGCGTAGATACCGATCTCGTATGGAATGGATTTATTTTTCTTAAATGTTAGAAAAGTTTTTTTCACTTAGTTTTTAATTGCTACCTTTCAGATTGTTAGATACACCCTTAAATTCATAACCTAATCAATATACAGATTTTACTTTACAACGAATATATATCTATCTAAGACATTATAAAAATCGTAACAGCAATTATGTAGAATGTCTGAAATTAGTCAATTTACAAGTAGTCTATAGGTATTGAAAGAATTTTTCACCGGTCCAGTAATTTTTTGCTTGGTTATAATAAATTGTTAAAAATAAAAACATAAATTCGTTTTAGAGAAAAGGTTTATTTGTAATACTTTATCGTCTCAGCTAGCTAAAGTGTAGAAAGTTTTCGCCTCAAGTATTAATATATAGATATCAAGAATAAACAGGATATAACTTACCCCCTTGTTTACTGAAATATAAAAAAGTAAAATATATACGAGATTGAAGGATTTATCACTGAATTGTTAATATTTATAAGAATTATATATTGTTTGATTGAATTTCAAATATTGATTACAATAAAATTATAAATATGTCGAAGAATAATAGGGTTCTCCGCCGACATCGTCATTAATGGCATCCATAATTTCCATACTGTGGGCGTTGGTGGGTAGTGTTGGAGCAATCACACATTTTATTAATTAACTCAGAATATAGTGTGCAACCACTTAATGTTCCTGATATCATTTCACACACACATTACCAATAATAGCGAAGAACGTGACAGTTTAACAGTCGACCACTGCGTCAGGTAGGCACTCAAGAACTAGAGCACGCACGCCGGCTTGTGAAAATTGACTCTGTCCATCGCCGATAGATAGATGGCGTTGACGTTCCGCAAACTATTTGACTCCGACATATAGAAAGAAATAGACTAACATTCTTAAATTCAACCTGCGTATACAATAGCTGTTACATTTTGAATTGGTTCTTTGAGTTTATGTGTCGGAAAAGAAATTGCCACCTAAAAAAAAATATTTTCCTGAATAAAACTCTTAAAAAATGTTTGCTAATAATTTTTAACAGGCATTGGCACAAACTTGTCTAAATTATAAATAAAAATATGGTCTATATTACTTAGCTCTAGGCTATTATAATAATTCTAAGTGAAGTATGTAACTTACTGTTATTCAATATAGCGCCATCATCAGTCATGCGATATGAAATAAAAGGTAATATCAATTTAATTTATTTATTTATGAAGCTGTTTTAGGAACTCTTTTATAGTACATATATATATGTATTTAGTTTAATAAAATACTTATAGTACTTAAATCTTAACTTAGATAATTTATCGTAACGCTAATCAAACCATTTTTGTTTAACAATAAGGCAAATTAGCTCATGCAGAAGCAGATGGTTGAGGCATAGGTAACATGCTAATTAATTATGAAAGATCCACTTCACTTGGTGCAAAATGATCACCTTCAAAATTTATATCAGCACGCAACTTCGTCCGCGTTGAGTAGTGTTTAAGTGAAGCATTTTGGAAGGGAAACTTCTCTAGGCGCATGAGGGTAAAATTTTTACAAATAAAACGTGTGATTAGCATCACGAGGATGTGCAGCGTTTTTTATGTCAATTCGTTTGAAGGATAGGTAGTTGTAATATCTGCAAACAACATGTGGCATTTTAATGCGCCACTTGTCATCTAATAATTTAATATACTAGTTTTTATAAAATAAAAATATTTCATAAATTCTCTTTTCTAAATTTTAACAACAAAACTTAATTATTAATTTCTAATATTGACCAAAAACACGTGGCATTTTTATTTACAATTGTTCATTTGTGATTTCAATATTCCATATTCATTTTCGACACTTTTCATATTTTACTGACAATTAAATTGCTAACATATCTTCCTTTTTGGCTCCCGCTAAGTCTCGGAAATTTAAATTTTTAGATTTATATAAATATAAACAAGACTCAAAAATTACTTTTCCAAAGAAGTTTGACTTCCTATGTACGTACGCACTATTTATTTTCCAAATAAGACATTTACGTGTAAATATTTTAATATCTGCAGCCTTTCACCCCAAAGAAGTTATAGTCCTTTCATTTATATCAGTTAAGGAGTTTTTGTCCTCAAACGCGACAGACAGACATTGATACTTTCATATTTATAATATTAGAAAGGATTGTTATTTTACACACTTAAGGGTAAAAGTTTTACAATCATTGAATGTCGTATTTATTTATAACGAATCAACAATACTTTCATTTCTTATAACCCTTTTTTGCTATTAAAAGTAGTCTATATGCTCTTTCTGAGGCTATAGACTATTTTTGTACGAAATTTCATTTAAATCGGTTCATTATTCGCGTGAAACCGCGACAGACAGAGTTACTTTCGCATTTGTAATATTAGTAAGGATTACTTATGAGTAAAGTAAAGTCTAGTGTAAATAAAAAGTATATTTAGATGACAACAGCAGCACAACTTGTCCACACCTGTTTCTTTTTCCTACGTCTTTCTTCAACTATTAGTATTATAATAAATTGAACTGAATAGTGTCTGTACTGCATGCCACACGTAATACTTAATTAAATCGACTACAAATATAAAGCGTCGATAATAATAAAATATGTTATAAATATGCCTTCAAACACAAGATATATATTAGATTAAGATATAGAATGAGCTGTGGTCAACGTTATCTACGTATGGGGTGAGCGGTTGTCTGATTCAAACATTGAAGTCTCTCTATGATAGTTCTAGTGCTTGTGTCAGAATAAATGGAGCGTACACGGAGTGGTTTCCTATCGAAAGAGGTGTTCGACAGGGATGTGTTGCATCGCCATGGCTGTTCAACCTATTCATGGATAAATGTTTGACAGATTTAAAAGAAAGTATGTATGGGTTAAGAATGAATGAATTACTCCTGTCTCTTATACACATCTATGTGTTGCGTTGCGTCACCATGACTGTTCTACCTGTTAATGGATAACTGTTTGACAGATTTAAAAGAAAGTATGTATGGGTTAAGAATAGAATGAATTACTGATCAAATGTTTACT